>JAWZYT010001471.1:0-90433 GCA_034508575.1 Petrolisthes manimaculis | reverse complement strand
AGAGAGAGAGAGAGAGAGAGAGAGAGAGAGAGAGAAAGAGACAGAGAGAAAGAGACAGAGAGAAAGAGACAGAGAGAGAGAGACAGAGAGAGAGAGACAGAGAGAGAGAGAGACAGAGAGACAGAGAGAGAGACAGAGAGAGAGAGAGACAGAGAGACAGAGAGAGAGAAAGAGAAAGAGAGAGAGAAAGAGAGAGAGAGTGTGAGAGAGAGAGGTGATCGGGATGCAACTCACAGCTCAACCAGACATATAGCCTATAAGCTGAACCATCTCTTTGTATCAACCACCTGAACCAACACTGCACACCTAACCTCGAACGTAGCATATACTTGCTACTACGAATACATAACAAAAAAATAGCATAAAAGTAGATTATTATATTTTTTTAGGAACTGATACTCCATGACTTAAAAACAAAAAATAAAATTACATAAATTTTTTTATCTTATTATTTTTTTTTGGAGAAACTCATTTTTTTTTTCATTTTTTTTTCTTAATTCTGTATATATTTGACAATTTGTACTTGAAATATAGATTGAACTATTATGTAATTGAAATATTGCACTCACTCTCTCTCTCTCTCTCTCTCTCTCTCTCTCTCTCTCTCTCTCTCTCTCTCTCTCTCTCTCTCTCAGTAGGAAGTGATCATTTTGCCACTATCAGCTCCATCTGTACCTCGCAGCGAGAACTAAGTTAGTCCAAGTGGCGATAAACATTCAAGTAAGGACTAAGTTTCTCTTCCGGTATAGCAACATGCAGGCTAAAGTTTGGGTTGTGAAGTGAGTGAGTGAGCGAGTATGTGAGTGAGTGAGTGCATGGGTTAGTGAGTGAGTGCATGGGTTGGTGAGTGAGTGCATGGGTTAGTGAGTGAGTGGGTTAGTGAGTGGTTAGTGGATTAGTGAGTGAGTGGGTTAGTGAGTGAGTGAGTGGGTTAGTGAGTGGGTGAGTGGGTGAGTGGGTGAGTGGTTAGTGAGTGAGTGGGTTAGTGAGTGAATGGGTTAGTGAGCGAGTGAGTTAGTTAGTGAGTGAGTGAATTAGTTTGCGAGTTAGTGAGTAAGTTAGCGACAAAATGAGCGAGCTAGTGAGTGTGAAAGATACGAGTGATAGAGTGTATGATCCTGATATAAGCGAGTGAATGAGTAATCAAGCGAGTGAATGAGTAATCAAGCGAATAAGAAAGTGAATGAAGACGAACAAGTCACGTTTTGGGATGAGTGAGAGTTGCTACAAGTCCCATAACAAATACACAAATTCAACAGTTTGGGGTGATGAGGGCCAATTGTGGATGGGTGGCCAAAGATTAGAAGGTTAATGATAGAGAGGTATCATGGCAGGAAACAGGATCAGTTTGACTAAAATAATGATGAAATATAGAATAAACAAATGTGTAATTGAAATACTGTACTGTATAGTTTCCTTTCTGATTCTCTCTCTCTCTCTCTCTCTCTCTCTCTCTCTCTCTCTCTCTCTCTCTCCTCTCTCTCCTCTCTCTCTCTCTCTGTTTCCTATCATCTATCTAATCAAGCAACCAGTAAAGGGAGTGACTCAATCTATGTTCTGCTCGGATTGCATTGGTCTGTATTGAAAGGCATTGATTTTAGTTAATGGACCCTGCATGCATGTGATACGGTAGTCAGAAAATTTGGAGGTAAAAAGAGTCCTTCAAATTTAAAAAGAGTCCTTCACATATTACACCAAACACCACCACCACACGTAGCCTATATGTAAGGAGCTTGTTTCGTGGCATAGTCAGGAGGAATCACAAGTCTCCATGCAATTATCATACACCATCACCACAGGGTCCCTTAATTATAAGTCACGTGTATTTACTGTCAAACTCTGGTCACCAATAATCGATGCAAAGTGTTTCTCTCCTATTAAGGGGGTGTGAAAATAAGGGGGACAGGCTTGGGGAGGGGGGGGTAGTTTTTTTTGGGGGGTCGGGAGGGTGTGGGAATAGGGGGACAGGCTTGGCGGGGGGGGGGGGGGGTAATTTTTGGGAAGGGGGGGAGTCGGGAGGGTGCAGGATTAGGGGGATAGGCTTGGCTGGGGGGGGGTCAAGGGAGGGGTAAGCGGGAGAGGTACAGGGCACGGACAGAATTTTCTACCCCCCCCCCACCCTCCAAAGCCTGTCCCCCTATTCCGCACCCCCAAAGCCTGTCCCCTACTCCCACACCCCCTTAAGAAGGTAATGCAGTGTTGGTGGAAAATTATGGAGCAATTAATTGGAAGGTTTCTGATCTCCTCAAACTTTGCCATGAAACAGATCCCATATTAGTACCAATGAGGCGTCTGTTTAGGGGTATAGATAGGAGGAACCAGTAGTCTTCCAATTTACCAACAAGATAATCAACACTTAAATGGACCCCGTGATGTAGTACAGAAAATTGGAAGTTCAAGTGGAGTCCTTCAAAATATTGCCACGAAACACTGCACCTATATGGAAGGAGCTTGTTTCGTGACATAGTTAGGAGGAATCAGAAGCACCAAGTCAAATACATGATCACAGGGTCCTTCCTTAAAACACTGTAGCACATAATTACAAAGATAATAAATAATACACAGGCGTTTGAAGAGTATATATATATATATATATATATTTTTTTTTTTGGTATATTGTAAGGCTACTGATTTATCCAAACTATGCAGGAAACAAATCACGTCATTGTAACTATAATAGAGCATCTGTTTCGTGGCACAGTTTGTAGGAGTCAGCAGAATTATAAGTTACTGTTTACCGTCAGAGTTTCTCCCCTGAATAGTACACAGTGTTATAGTAAATATGTTGTAACAATTGATTCCTCCTAACTATTCCAAGCAACAGCACCATTACTTTTGTTCGTCTGGTCTGTTTGTTTCCTGACGTGTTTATGGAGGAATGAATGCAACTCCAATGTACCCAAAGTGTACCGTATTTACCCACTTAAAGTAATCAGTGGTAGTCCGGACAACACACCACACACACACACACACACACACACACACACACACACACACACAGTGAAGTAGTATGTGTATATATGAGTTTGGTGACTGTGGTGAACTCAATCCTCATTCTGGAAACATGTGTGGTCTGGAATTTAATAAGTAACACGCCAGTACTCAAGAGAAGGAAGGAAGGGAGGAAGGAGGAGGAAGGAGGGAGGGAGGGAGGGAGTGAGGAGGAAGGAGGAGGAAGGAGGGAGGAAGAAGGATGGGGATATGAAGGAAGGAAGAAAGAAGGAATGAAGGACGAAGGAGGGGGAGATTAAGTATTGGGAGAGAAGTGGAGTTGTTGAAGGAGAAAGGGGATGGAGGAGTAGGAGAAAGTGGAGGGAGGAAGGAAGGAGTGGAGGAAGAAAGAGAAGGAGTAGGAGGGGAAAGGAATGGGATGGAGAAGAGGAGGGGGAGAAAAGTGTGATGAAGGAGGTAAGAGGAATGAGGACAAGAAGAAATGAAGGAGGATAAGGAGAGGTGAAGGAAGAGGGAGCAAGTGGTGGCTATAAGTGAGTGATGATGAGGTTGGTGATATAGTTAGGAAGGAGAGGAGAGGAGAGGAGAGGAGAGGAGAGGTGGAGGAGAGGTGGAGGAGTGGAGAGGATAGGAGAGAGTGAGGGAGGAAGGGGAGAGGAGAGAGGTGGAGAGGATAGGAGAGAGTGAGGGAGGAGGAGGGGAGAGGAGAGAGGTGGAGAGGATAGGAGAGCGTGAGGGAGGAGGAGGGGAGAGGAGAGAGGTGGAGAGGATAGGAGAGAGTGAGGCAGGAAGGGGAGAGAGTGAGGCAGGATAGAGAGGAATGGGTGAGAAGGTGTAGTTATGAAAATCAATAATTCTCCCTCCCCTCTCTCTCTCTCTCTCTCTCTCTCTCTCTCTCTCTCTCTCTCTCTCTCTCTCTCTCTCTCTCTCTCTCTTTGCACCTACAATCTCTCCTTCCTCCTTCTCACTACTGTATATTTCTTTTTTTCTCTCCCTCACTCTTCCCCTATCTTTCTTTCACACACATTCATGAATGTTTACTCTTTTTTCCTTCCCCTCCTAATCTTACCTTTCTTTCCTCCCTCCCTTCCTTACTTTCCTTCCCCTCCTATTCTTCCCTCCCTTCCTGCCTTACTTTCCTTCTCCTCCTACTCTTCCCTCCCTTCCTCCTCCCTCCCTTCTTTTCTTCCCTTCCTTCTTTTCCTCCATTCCCTTCCCTTCTTTCCTTCCTTTCCTTCTTTTCCTCCCTTCCTTCCCTTCTCCCTCCCTTCCTTCCCTCCCTTCTTTTCCTCCCTCCCTTCCTTCCATCAAAATCCTTCCCTTCTACCTTCCATTCCCTCTTTCTTGTGTTCTCTCCAGCCCTCCTTTCCTCCATCATTATCTTCCCTTCCCCTCCGTTGCTTCATTCCTCTTCCTATACTCCTTATCTTTCATCTCTCTCTCTCTCTCTCTCTCTCTCTCTCTCTCTCTCTCTCTCTCTCTCTCTCTCTCTCTCTCTCTCTCTCTCTAAGTTAGGTTACGTTAGGTTAGGTTAAAATAAGTTAAGTTAGGTTAGGTTAGGTTACGTTAAGTCAAGGTTTAATATATACACACACACACACACACACACACACACACACAGTCACACACACACACACACACACACACACACACACACACACACACACACACACACACACACACATTCCTACGTATATATATTTTCCAATTAAACACTCAGATCAAAGCTTTTAAATACTCGTTAAGACACTAATGAGAAAATAAGAATGAAATAAAATAAGAAAATAAGAATGAAATAAAATAAGAAAATAAGAATGAAATAAAATAAGAAAATAAGAATGAAATAAAATAAGAAAATAAGAATGAAATAAAATAAGAAAATAAGAATGAAATAAAATAAGAAAATAAGAATGAAATAAACTAAGAAAATAAGAATGAAATAAAATAAGAAAATAAGAATGAAATAAAATGAGAAAATAAGAATGAAATAAAATAAGAAAATAAGAATGAAATAAAATAAGAAAATAAGAATGAAATAAAATAAGAAAATAAGAATGAAATAAAATAAGAAAATAAGAATGAAATAAAATAAGAAAATAAGAATGAAATCAAATAAGAAAATAAGAATGAAATAAAATAAGAAAATAAGAATGAAATAAAATAAGAAAATAAGAATGAAATAAACTAAGAAAATAAGAATGAAATAAAATAAGAAAATAAGAATGAAATAAAATAAGCGTGTAATAATAATAAATGTTATATTCCAGTCTTAATTTTCGACTTTCATGGTAAACAAAAATAAAAAATGGAAAAGAATTGGGCGTGAAATATGTTAAATGTGATATTCCAGTTTTATGTTATTCTTCTCATCTTAGGGGTTAAAAATATAAACATAGTAATGCATGTAATAATGAGATAATTGTTATATATCAAACACACACACACACACACACACAAAAAAAAAAAAAAAAAAAAAAAAAACACTCTCTCTCTCTCTCTCTCTCTCTCTCTCACACACACACACACACACACACACACACACACACACACACACACACACACACACATACACACACACACACACACACACACACACACACACACACACACACACACACACACACACACACACACACACACACAATTAAGAGACAACACACCCTGAGAGAGAAGGTCAAGTTATTCAGAGGCACAACATCTACCCACTCCATTGGCAAAACAAACACACACACACACACACACCTCTTTCACTCACTCTCTCTCGCACAAACACACCCTCTCTCTCTGTTTCTCTCTGTTTCTCTCTCTCTCTCTCTCTCTCTCTCTCTCTCTCAAATACACACACACACACAAGGGAAAAGAAACGCGACAGCAATAAGCAATAAACTTTGGTGTACAAACCTCTGGGAGTTTTCTGGGCAGCACAACAATAATTTCACACAAACTCCCTGCCTGCCTGCCTGCCTGCCTTCTGTTCCTAATTTCACCCATATACAATGCTGTGTTCCTAATTTTAACCATTTACAACGCTGTGTTCAAACTTCTAGCATGTATAATTTTGTGTTCCTAATTTCACCCATATATAATTTTAATTATGTGTTCAAACTTCAAACATGTACAATTCTGTGTTCCAAATTTCACCCATTTACAATTTTGTGTTCCTAATTTCACCCATATATATATAATTGTGCGATCCAAATTTCAACTACGGTACCGGTATGTAAAATTTTGTGACCCAAATTTTACAAATATATAATTCTGTGGGTGGTGTTATCAAACTATTTCTTCGAGGGTAAAACAAATATCTCTTCGTGCCTCAGTTCCTATTATTTTGCAATGCGAATTTAGCGAGGAAGAAGTTTAATATTACGACCCTCAGTGTTTTGTGGAGCGAGGAACGACTGGGTGTGTGGAGCGAGGAACTGGGTGTGTGGAGCGTGGAACTGGGTGTGTGGAGCGAGGAACTGGGTGTGTGGAGCGTGGAACTGGGTGTGTGGAGCGTGGAACTGGGTGTGTGGAGCGTGGAACGACTGGGTGTGTGGAGCGTGGAAATGGGTGTGTGTGGAGCGTGGAACTGGGTGTGTGGAGCGTGGAACTGGGTGTGTGGAGCGTGGAACTGGGTGTGTGGAGCGTGGAACTGGGTGTGTGGAGCGTGGAACTGGGTGTGTGGAGCGTGGAACTGGGTGTGTGGAGCGTGGAACTGGGTGTGTGAAGTGAGAAATGACTGGGTGTGTGGAGTGAGAAATGACTGGGTGTGTGGAGTGAAGAAAGAGAAGAAAAGGAGGAACAGGGAGAAGGATAGAGAATGAAAGGAGAGACAGGGAGAATGAAAGATTAGGATAGGAGGGACAGGGAGAATGATAGAGAATGAAAGGAGAGACAGGGAGAATGAAAGATTAGGATAGGAGGGACAGGGAGAAGGTGATAGAGAGGAGAAACAGCAAACACGAAAGAAGTAGAAGGAAAGGAGGGAAAGGGAGAAGATGATTGAGAGGAGGGACAACAAGCACAAAAGAAATAGAAAGAAAGGACAGACAGTAAACACGAAGGTAATAATAGATTGCAAGGAGAGAGAGAGAGAGAGAGAGAGAGAGAGAGAGAGAGAGAGAGAGAGAGAGAGAGAGAGAGTGGTGATGATGAAGAAAGAGGTAGGAAATGTTTGAGAAAGAGAGAGAGAATATTTAAAAAGGCTAACCTATATGTATATTCAGTATATCTCCCTCTGTGGACCAGTTTTACACATTTTTAACGTTGAAAGTTTACACAAACCTGCACATTTATCCAGAGTCGGTAATATTATGCAGAATGAAAATGATATACCACGTCTGGTTTAAAATAACGATAAAAATAATAAAAATAATAATAAATACATTCCCCACAGACTAACCATTACGAGGGAAATAAAATTATATTGCTTCGATCCTCGCATTTCAACTTTAGTGAAATTTCTAGCGACACTGTGAGCTAGTCATGGCTTTTTGTATTGCATATATATAGGCCTATAATTATTTTGATTTCCAAGCAGAGCCGGGTTTTGTTTATTGAGTCCTTGCCATAAATGAACGCTTACCAACAAAATATTTAGCAGTGAACTAATATTACTTATATAAATACACACACACAAACACCTATAATAATCCCCCCTTAAACCATTAATACACCCATAAACTTCTTTAATTAAGGACCCTGTGATCATATATGAAAATTGAAGGCTTCTGATTCCACCTCACTAGGATATGCCACGAAGCAAACTCCTGACTAGCCTACTGTACATCACGGGGTCCCTTAAGCTACAAAATATATCATAAAATTAAATACAACAAGGAATTATTGTGAGAATTCTTTCTCGTAATCAAATAAAATTGTTGAGTTAGCCTACAGGTGGCCATGCAGGTACAGATGGCCACACTCCCCTGATGATGGCCACACATCTTTGTCAACACTATCAACTCTGGTGGAGTTAGTAATACCGAACCACCAGCTCGAAGTACTCATTGGTGGCAATGAATGGAACTTACAAATAGTGGTTCGGGGTTACCATCTCAGCCAGTGTTGACAATGTTATGTGGCCCTCACTGGAGTGTGGCCAACTGTACACTCGTGGTCAGAAATTGTGTCCCAATCCCCTGGCAAAATGAAACTCAAACAGCCTTGTTTTGAAGGTTCGATCAACGGTGCGTCTCCCTACAACACACAGCAATTCGAATCATCAAAGCTCGGCTAGTTGTAATTCATCATGCCAAGGGATCAGGACACAATTTTTGACCTCTAGTGTACACTGGAGGTTACTAATTCTGTTCTGATTCGGGGCACAACATCAATGAATCTCTACCAACCTCTCATCCCACTCCTCCTAAATCACTTCAGTTGGTGTGCCTCGGATCAGGACAGAAACAATTATTGATTCCCCCCCATGCGATATACAGTTGCCCAAGAAAAATATTGCAACCAAATTTGCTGGTGTGTGGCAAAATCTGTCACCAGCTCCACAGTAAACACTAGTATTTCATCAATGGATCACTAATAACCTACAGCTTTTGTAAATAATGGCTGTGATTGGCTGAAGCGTTAAGTGCCGAAACAAATGCTCTGTCCCTTATTTATTACTGAATATTAACAGTTACTACATGACATGAGGTAATGTTGCCTATACATATGATGCTTAATTAGTCTACTGAATAAACATGTCATTACAGTTAGAGTAAAAAATAGCACTGTAATAATTGCCGATTAGTTTGTTATTACGTCAGGATAATAAAGAGTTTCAGGGGTTATTGCCTCCTAATTTAGGTTTGGATTTACGGTAAGTAGGCTATAGGTCCCATCTTCCTAGTACAAGTATTGGGTAAGTATGGGTCCTATCTTTCTTCCTAGTACAAGTATTGGGTTAGTATGGGTCCTATCTTTCTTCCTAGTACAAGTATTGGGTAAGTGTGTGTCCTATCTTTCCTCCTAATACAATTACTTTAGAAAATAATGAAGGAAAATGTGTTAATGTCCCTCATAGGCTATTAGCCTAAGCTTAAATAGTACATTCGTACCCATTTTTGTTGCAACATTTGTAGTATATAGAAGCCTAGTATTTATTTCGTCTGTTGTAGAGATATGCTTAATAACATTTACAGAAACACATTTTCAAATATGAAGAATAGACGTATGGAATACAATGAGGAAATACGAAGGATAAACATTTGCTTAAGATGCGTTTGCGCAATATAATCTTTAAATTCCCATATTTTTCACGAAATAACCTGGTTCTTTCACTAACAACATTTTGATAAGAACGAGATACTATTGAGAAAGCCAGGATAACATTAAAAATATCCTCGATCACCCAAAAGACGGAAGGATTGGATAGCCTAACAACTGAGACAAACTTATGAGTAGAACATGACGTGTTTATTTCATCCTAACTTAGGCTACCCACTACTCGACCATTCTTTCACTGGATCATAATTATTCCTGTTTTCCTTACTTATTTCGCTAATCTTTTGAGTGTATGGGTTGCGTTTACATAAATCTTGAAGTATTCAGTTTCCTGTGTGTGTGTGTGTGTGTGTGCAAGTATGTCTGTGTTCGTGTATGTGTATGTGACAGTAGTGTGTGTGTGTGTTATTTAATCAGGGTGCGCCAAAAAATAGCATATTAAGAGGAAACTTTGACTGAGAGAAGGTGTGTGAAGAGGGTTGCCCACCAGCATATTTCCCTTCTGTTTAAGAGTTCGTCTCAGCTTGGACCAAGAGGCAAAACAAAGTTGAAAAATGACACTAGGGTTGTAGCAATAAAATTATCCAGAGAATATATTTTCTTAATAGTTACACAGCTCATATTAATTACTCTAAGCGAACTAAAGGAACCCTAACCTAACTGGACCGGACCTAACCTATGCTAGCAAGGAGGGTTGGCTGAAAGTCTTATTAACGTTAACACGAGCGCAAATACAGTACAGAATTTTTTTTTTTTTTTTCTTACTGGTAATTGCATAACATTTTTATTTCTATTACTGGCGCTAAGTGATATGATTATATATTTGCATATAATTCGTTATAAGCAATTCCTATCAATGTAATCTAAAAACGATGACAACCTGTCAAAATCGAACGTTATTGGATGTTCATGTATTTTAAAATTTAATTCGAATACTATATAGCAATGTATTTCACTGTAGATTCCCATGTAAATAAATTAATATCATGATCACTATTAAACTGTAAACATTTATTTCCCCAATCACAGCTTCTTTCCCTATTTAAACCATATTTTCTGGCACACAAATTCCCCTTTTCAAACCCAATTATTTTCCATAACACATAAATTATAACTTTCCATTTACAACCCAATTACTTTCTCTAACACATAAATTATCACTTTCCTTTACAAACCATATTTCAGGAACAAAGATCAAGTGTTAGGTTTCTTTCCCTTTATAATCTTACTCTACAATGTTTAATCTCACTTTACCTTTCGTCCAGACACGTGCAGAATCCCGAATGTACCAAATAATAGCGATTATCTCACACACACACAAGGTAAACAAACATACCGTCAGACGCCAGACGGATAAGAAAGACTGCAGTGTTGCCAGGTCTGCTTCACAAAATTTCTCCAGCTTCACCTTTAGAATTTCCCTTTTTACTCTTGAAGCTATTCGTACTACATTTACCATCTTGACGTTTCCTCTGCTGGTAAAATTTTCTTCATTTACTTCTGAACAATCTTTATATATATATGATTTTCCTGTGTGGACTTGAAATTTCCCAAAAACAGAGAAATTTCCTTGCACCTGGCATCACTGTGGCGGAGCTCAAGACCACAGCAGCTGATGATGTTCCATAACTCTCATCTGACACTTTATATCTTCTAAAACTAATAATGTAGTTCCTTTTCGGCATAGCTTTTTTTTTATTTCAGGTTTATTTATATACATGTGTCAAAAGTAATTTGTCACACAAAATAATAACTTTAACAAACAACATGAAAATTAATAATTATGAATTCTTTGTACTTACACAAAAATATATATAATAAAATACCAATGAACGAGCAGTGGGTAGATGACTTTTGAATTTTATCCTGGTTTTATGTATATTTTTCCGTGCCTATCAAAATATTATTAGCGACAAAATGATGTTGCCTGGTAAAAATGGTAGTTATTTAATGGCATATATTCCCTTAGGAAATTCTCAGCCTTTACCTAAGCGCATCTGTAAGGCAAACTTCTTACGTTCGTATTATCTCAATTATTTTCCTTAAGTATATTGCAGTATCCTTCAGTATTAAAACTATATTGTCATGAATGATATTGAACATATTTAGATTATTGCTAAAGATTTAAATATCATATAAACTAAAGATATATATGATAGACTCAAACCAATTATTAGGCTTCAGTAAGCGACAAATATTGCAGAATAGGCTACGGGTATCAAAGTTATTTTAAACGTAATATGAGACACATACATAATATATTTTCCCTCTTCATAGTAGGCTACCTTTTTATTATGACAACTGAGTGCATTTTCCTAGATACTTGTATAGACTTAGTCAATAATAATCATACAGTATAGGCTATGTAAGAGTTTGACAGCTTCCCTCTGTTCCTAAGCTGATAAACTTAATAATAAATAGGTTATGTATGTACCATCTTCAAATTTACTAAAGCAACTACTTAATATTCAGGACAATGGGACATGTTGCTTGGAATAGTCTGGAGGAATCACTTACTCCAGATATTACCAACACTGTATTACCCCAAAAGATGAATGTGTGTGTGTGTGTGTGTGTGTGTGTGTAGGAGAATGGGAAAGGGAGGGAGGGGGGAGGGTAAAATCATAATGAGAGAGCAGGTGCATGTGAACGAAACAGGTAAAGTTATTGATTACCTGTACACCCTCACCCCCTTCCCCTACCAAGACCATATGTTACTTCCCCTATCCTCCCCCCTTACCAATACATTCTTATAGCAGTAAACAAGAGAGAGAGAGAGAGAGAGAGAGAGAGAGAGAGAGAGAGAGAGAGAGAGAGAGAGAGAGATAATATAATGTGTATGCTCCTGTGATGTTTAGAAAGGAGTGTATGTGTATGTGTGTAGGTGTGTGTGTATGACTGTATGTGCTGTGGTGACTGTGTGTGTGTATAAGGAATGGTGTGTGTGTATGTGTATGTGTGTGTGTGTGTGTGTGTGTGTGTGTGTGTGTGTGTGTGTGTGTGTGTGTGTGTGTGTGTGTGTGTATGTGTGTGTGTGTGTGTGTGTGTGTGTGTGTGTGTGTGTGTGTGTGTGTGTGTGTGTGTGTGTGTGTGTGTGTGATATCAATATTTGTATGATGCTTGTGATGTATACTACTATTGTATTCAGAAAAGTTTGTATAAAAAAGTATGTATGCATGATGGGAGTACACATACATACATACATATAGACATACATATATAGAGACACACCCACACACATACTCACACACACACGTGAAAAATACCATTACATTATCATACACACACACACACACACACACACATGCACAGGACAGATACATTATCACACACCCACACATACTGCACGGTATGTACAGTTGCCAAAAAAGGTATTGCGACAATTCTTGATAGGATTTTAACCCTAGCAATATCTACAACTATTTGTAGGGACTATAAGCATGTATAACAGAAGGAAATATACATATCCTTCTGTAATACATACTTATAATCCCTACACAAACAACTATGGACATTAATATATTTAATGTTGTATCAATAGTTGTTGCAGTACCTTTTTTGTCAACTGTACGTACACCCACGCATTCCTGTACGCACACATGTAGTCACAATTAATACAGTCACAGTGGAAAGTTAGTTACTGTTGGTTCACACTTTGCTTTAAGGGGACAGGCTTGGGGGGATTTAGGGGGGTGCGGGAGTATGGGGACAGGCTTACTACCCACCCCAATGCATGAAGGAAATAGAAAGAAGGGAAGGACACGTGAAGAATAATTGACAGGGAATTTAACAAGTCTAAGCTGGAAGTTTCTTTTCTAATAATAATATAATGATAATAATAGTCAACATTCAACACATCAACACATAAATGTATAGGCTACTATGAAGCAGTCACACACACACACACACACACACAGTTTTACCTTCCCTAATGCCCACACAAAAATACACACACACACACACAGAGTTTTATGTTCCCTTGAGGGTAGGAATATTTGAGATGAATTGGTCCCCAGCCTCCATTACTATGATCATTATCCCCCTTCACTCACTCTCTCTCTCACTCTCCCTGTATCCCCTCCTCTCTCTCTCTCTCTCTCTCTCTCTCTCTCTCTCTCTCTCTCTCTCTCTCCCTATATACTTTTCCACTTCCCCTTCGCTCTCAGTAATAATTGAGGGGTTTGAGTTGACGTAAGGTGTTGTTGTATGAATATATTTTGCAGCACCTCATAATAATAATAATTGAGGGGGGTGGGGGGGTTGAGTGGATGTAAGGTGTTGTTGTACAGTATGATTATATGTTGATACGATACTGATTTATTTATATACGATGTAAGGAAAGTGTTATTGGTGTTTATTTGATTGTGGCTGTAAGGTAATGTATATAGTATGTATAGCCAATGTTTTGTAATCTATTTTATATTATATTTTTGGTCTAGAGTTCACCGTGCACGAGAGGGTATTGTACTGTACGTGTGAGTCTAGTGTGTGCACGAGAGGGAGGGTACGTATAAACAACAATAAGGGAATGAGAGAGAAAGAGAGAGAGAGAGAGAGAGAGAGAAAGAGACAGAGAGACAGAGAGAGACAGAGAGAGACAGAGAGAGAGGAGAGACAGAGAGAGAGAGAGGTGGGAGCTGGAAATAAATACACTCTAGCAGCGGGGCAGCGGCGGCGACGACGACGAATGAAAAAAAATAATAAAATAAAATAAAATAATAATAATAAAAATATTAATAAAGATAATAATAAAGATAATAATAATCTCTTGAGACTCACCATTTTCTAAAACGAAGGAGCATGAGGGAGGGAAGGAAGGATTTACAGAAGCCTCACTATGCTTGCTTCATTCAATATGGAGCTCAGCAGGAAAATCTCACCAAAAGGACCACGTAAGGAAAATGAAACGTGAAGGAAAACAGACAGATGAAACTTTTTGCCAAATAAAATAGTAAGGAGAGAAAGTTAGTGATGTCTATAGTTTCATTTAGTTTTTTCAAATAAATATTTCCTTTTTGCCAAATAAAATAGTAAGGAAAAAAGTTATGTCTGTAGTTTCATTTAGTTTTTTTTTTTCATATAAATAAGGACTCAGTTCCCTAAAGTTCGAGGCCATGTTAGTTTTTGCCATGGATGAAAGTTTACCACACAAAATTTTAGCTTCGGATGAACATTATTTATTTACTTATCTACTAGCCAGGCCTCACTCCCGTAGACTAGTTAGTTAGTTATATTAGCGACTTACGGTCACCCCAATTCGCTGACACCCCCTCTTATAATAACCCTCGCGCCCCTCCTCCCCTCCCCTACCCTCCTCTCCCCCCCCTCCTCCCACTTCACCTCACCTCACCTCCCCTCTTCCTCCTCCTCTTCCCCCTCCCACCTCACCTTACTTCGCCTCCCAAGAGAACTGACAAATTAATCATCTAATCACATTCCAAAGCTCAGAGTCCGTTCTGTGTAATCTGAACATTGATTTCCGGATGAGTGAATGGAAAGTGTCGTGAAAATTATAATTAGGACGGAAACTGAGTGAATGGGAAAAGGAAAGTGTTATGAAGATTATAATTAGGATGGAAACTAAGTGAATGGGAAAAGGAAAGTGTTATGAAAATTATACATAGAATAGAAATACGGGGAAGAAGAATTGATTTGAGGATAAACCAGGTGACCAAGCAAGACCTGGAAGACCCTGTAGCACGATGAGGGAGAAAAAGAAGAAGATGACAAGAAGAGAACTGGGAGAGCAAAAAAAAAACACCAAGGAAAGAGAGGGAGAATTATAATATTGAAAGACTGATAAGAGGGTGCTGGAGTAGGGGACAGGCTAGGCGGGGGGGGGGGGGGTTAGAATGCCTGTCCTTTATTCCCGCAACCACCTAACCTCCTCCCTACCCTCCCAATCCTGTCCCCCTACTCCCGCACCCCCTAAAACCCCTCTAAACCCGCCCCCAAGCCTGTCCCCCTACTCTCGCACCCCCCCAAGCCTGCCCCCCTATTCCCACACCCCCTTAAATCATTCCCCACATCACAAGGCTTTTCATTAATTGAAGAGATTTTCTTTTGTTGGTGAATGTGAAGGTCTGCGAGTCCTCCAAACTGTGCCACGAAACAGACCCCTCATTGGTACCACTGGGAGCGTCTGTTTTCTGGTAGAGTTAGAAGGAATCATCAGTAGCCATTCCATTAATTTACCAACAAGAGAATCTATAGACCCTTAATCTCAACAAACACTTCACCATTTCACCTCATTTGTCAATTTCTTAACCCAATAGTAATAATAACAATAACAATAATAATAATAACAATAATAACAATAATAACAATAATAATAATAATAATAATAATAATAATAATAATAATAATAATAATAATAATAATAACAATAATAATAACAACAACAATAATAATAATAATAGTAATAATAATAATAGAAATAATAACAATAATAAAAATAAAAATAAAAATAAAAATAAAAATAAAAATAATAATAAAAATAATATATATAATAACAATAACAATAATAATAATAATCTTGGTTCAACTTTGGTCCCTTCTTTCTCTGTGACTCTTCCAAAGCGAGGCGAGTTAAAATATCACGTCTTTCACTCCATTTCCTTTCATCGAGTTGATCACAATAAACACTTCTTGCCTTTCTGTTGGCTTGTCATTTCAATCAATCAAATGAAGTCAATACCATTTTATATTCACATTTTTTGCACTTCTCAAAATTAGTCCATTCATTTCTTCCCTCCTCACCTCACTCTCACTTTAGCTCTCTCTCTCTCTCTCTCTCTCTCTCTCTCTCTCTCTCTCTCTCTCTCTCTCTCTCTCTCTCTCTCTCTCTCTCTCTTTCTTTCCAATTTCTCCCGTGCTTTAATTTTCTGGTTTTTCTTCTCATTATTTCTTTAAGACAATCTTTCTCCACTCAACATACTCACCCTCTTTCCTCTGATTTCCTTTCATCCTCCCACACCAATCATTCATCATCGTTACCATTACTAAGGCCCCCGTCTGTCTATACGGCAGAGCTTTGCCCAGGTGACGTCTGAAATGGAGAAATCACAAGAGCTTGTACGACGTTAGAAATGGAGTTTTCTCCATTACTGACGTCACAGCGAGCAAAGACTGCCAAGAAAAGTTTAGCCGTGTGGATGTGGCCTTAAAGGTATTGACGATGGTTTGGTACAGGTATATATAGGTACAATGACTCCCTAGACACACTACACTACAGAACCTTGCCTAGAGCGGCTGACTTTATTCTCTGTGAATACTAGCCATCTCCCTCAGGGGTAGAATAAAAATTGTTGTAGGATCTGGTCTCTTTCTAGTGGATTTGACGAGATCTACCCACATGGATTAAAAATCCACATGAGTTGTGCTGCAACCGGAGGCTCTTTTTTCCACTGCTGTGTGGACCACCAGCACACGGGGGTGTATTTCCCTTTGTATATAGCAGTGTAACTCCCTCACCCTTTATGGTCCCTTCAATACTGCTCTCATGGAAGGTACAACCCCACTTTTAGCTCTTGTGGTAAAGTGGACTTGGGCCCACAGTACTGGCTGTGGGATCAAAGACCTTCCCCCTCAATCTCCCTGGCTGTCGAAGGCCCCCAGACTCCCTGGTCCAGTAAGCTCTGGTCCCATCTTCCTGGGATTTGCTTCAGTAGTCCAGGCATATAGGGCCAGCCCTTCCTTTATTTTAATTTGCTCTATTTTTTTCACTGCGACCAGGGCGTACCTGGGGACTGTGAGGCAGGAGGCCATTCTGCCACAACAACAACAACAACAACAACGTTACTACACCATCATAAACACTACCTACATTATATTTTTTCTTGCACACGGCACTATGTCTCATAAAATATTACGTAGGAATCTGCATTGACATTTTACCATACATACATACGTACATACGCTGATGCCACATTTACCACTCATGGAGATGACTGATATCATTACTCCAAAACATACCAATATAACAACCTCCATATTCCCTCATGATGTTTGTGTCTTCTGTTAACCTGGGGATTTTTTCCCTAATATATTAATAATAATAATGATAATAATAATAATAATAATAATAATAATAATAATAATAATAATAATAATAATAATAATAATAATAATAATAATAACACGGTAATACTTTCCTTTTGTTTCCTTTGTATTATCTCTCACTTTCACTCTCTCAAAAATGATAATGATAATAATAATAACTTTCCTGACGCTCACAGTGATACATTTTTGTTCATTATCACATTTTTTTCCCAGATTCATAATTAGAAATATCCTTACTCAGTCAAACATATTCCTGTCCAATATTTCACTCATATACTTACGGGAACAATATACTTTAGGTACAGTCACGAGCACTAATACTTATCCAGTAGGTGTGCTTCGAATACCTAAAGACAATAAATAAATGCACAATAAGATATCCTTTTTTTTTTTTTTAATAAGTACGTTGGTGTATAAAACAGTTCAAGTCTTCAACCCCAAAGGTGTATACTTATTAGTGCTCGTGACTGTTTTGGTGGTACAGCTCAGCAGGGGAAAGATACTAAGGTTGTCCCATTTGAGTAACCAATGTCTATTATCAGGTAGTTGCTTTTTATTACCATCCTCAATACTGACTTCTGCCCCTGATGATGTCTCCAATTTGGCACTAAGGGACTTGATATTGGAAGAAATTTACCATCTATCACTGTCTTGGGCTGTACTACGATTTCGTGTGTTCAACTGTACATTAGAGCGCCTTGATTCCTCCAAAGTATGCTAGGAAACAAGACCAGAGGGGCAAAAATAATGGTGTTCTGTTGCTTGGAATAGTTTGGAGGATTCAGTTGCTCCAGAATTACCAACATAAAACTTCCCCCTTTAATATTACTCGTGATATATACAGTAATGAAAGTCCCATTACAGTCACGTGCAAACACATTAGTCTAAGTCCTTTATCACAGTCAAGTTCTCACCAATATTTTTTTCACAACACGACTTTTGGCTTTTATTTATTCGTACACAGGACATTGGATAAACAAAAAGGTCTATATTATTTTGCACATACTGACTGTAGGCATTGTTCTACTGACTGATTCAAGTATATATGACCCAAATAACACTACTAAAAATATTTGCATGGTGTTAGAAAAATACTGTACTAACGACCCCTTGATATCACAGTGAGTGCATGGTGTATACGAACTCCTGACGCCGACTGTACGGTAGTCGGCAAAACACTATAAACTTGTCGTCACGTTTTTCGACCAAGTCATATAAATTTACGGTAGGTCTACAGTACGGCCTAGTTAGACTGTATAGGCCTTGGTCTACAATATGCCTATAGAAATATAAGGTTCATTCACAGACTCGTAAACTAAACTAAACTATGCACAGAAGTTTATCATTTTGTTCTTTTGGATATTGTAAAGTAAGTAAGTGTGTGTTTGTTTGTTTGTTTGTTCCATGATTTGTGCTATATTTTGTTATCTTTCGCTAAGCTCTGATTGAAGTGACAGGACTTTTGCCGTCGACTGTACACAAACACACACACACACACACAACAGTGACGGACAGTGAACTATATAATTACTTTTGTTTCTCCCAGTACACACACACATACACAGACACACAAGATCGGACGGCCACATAAATCAGTGACCTATGTTGTTTATCACCATATACACACACACACACACAAACTACAGCAGCAGACTGTAAGGTATACCACAGTACTGCCTCCTGGTGGTAGCGGCCAGTACCATCACAGTAACATATGGTTTGAGTGACTCCTCTCCTCTCCTCTCTTCACTTCACCTCACCTCACCTCGTCTCTATTATTTATACAGTACATTGCCCCTATCAGTTTAGTTTGTGTTTATATATAACGTGGCTTGATGAAATATCGAATAATTTGACATACTGGTGAACCAATTAATTACACGCTTATAACGTTTCATATTTCCTTTAGCTCTCTTAATACTCGATCAGACTATTCGAAGCAAGCCTGTATATATATATGTTTTATTACGAGTGTATGTATATAATATTATGTATGTATGTATTATCAAAAATTATCATTCGTGTCTTTTTATTTCATTTTATAAGGTAACGATAAACGATATAAAAACGATTAAAATATTACATCCTTACACCATCTCCATAACACACACACACACACACACATCACACTCAAGTAAAGCAAACATATATATTATAATCTGTCATACGGGAAGATTCTGTTTCCTGGCGTACTTTGGAGGATTCAATAGCCTTCCGATTCGTCCACAAAAATCGGTGTCCTTAATTATGACAGTAAAGTGGTTAGCACAGAGTTGGTGACAAATCTGAAACAACTGATTTCTACAAACTATTCTTATTTTCTCATTTTCGGGCATATTTTGGAGGAATCAATGTACTATAATGTAATACCGTATTTGTAATATACTAAATGTGTATAATGTACTAAATTATATATGGGTCCTGGTCACCACAAGGCCAAAAAATACACCTTAATGGGATAATATACATTTGGTACATTAGAACGCCTTGAGTCCTCCAAACATTGCCATGAAACAGGACTGGATTGACAAAAATAATGGTGGTCTGTTGCTTGGAATGGGTTGGAGGACAATTAGTTGCTCCAGCTATTCCACCAACACTGTACTACTCCATTAATTAATTCATTAGTTCACTACATTATTTTATCTCGTCATCAAACATATCCTCAATAAACATTTGCTAGACTAAAAAAAATAATCGTCGTTTAAGTTGTTGTTACGTAATATAAATGATTAAATATTCGTACACCAAACATATTGTCAAGTAAAAAAGTTCATCAGTTGCTTTAAATAATAAAAGATAATACACACACATGAACATAAAGTGATATAAACAAATACATATAATTATAACCAAACGACGATAGTTATTCAAGAAAAATATTCATATTAACTAAACATCTAAGTACAGTAAATTATTTCCTACCCACAACCTACACATTTTGGTGAACCTTAACATAAATATTTGTTTCTTAATCGTTACACAGTTGGCCAAACAAACCAAACATCTGCTTCACTACAACAACGAAAAGTCTATTCACCCAAATCTTACCCAACAGGAGAGCAAATATCAACACACACTTCACTCCCTCAACCAACATCCAATAAGAACCCTACGAAAAGTCAACATTAGTCCCCAACAGAAAACAAGGAAACAAGAACACCTATAGAGTCTAGTCACTTAACCACACAAAAGGATGGTTCCTGGAGAGCAAACATTTGGTGTGTCAACAGGTAAAGTAAGAAGGTAAGGAGTGGAAGAGTTGATGTATACACTCACCTGGCCAAGGTACTCGAAGCCATGTTTGAGTGCCAGGTCCTTGGCTGTGTGCGTGGGTACCAGAGGCTTCAGACGCACCAGGAAGGAGTTGGTGAAGACGTGGGGTTGGGTGGCCAAGCCTGGGGGTGCAGCGGCCATGGCCATCAGGGCAAGAAGTAGCCACACCAGGCCACCCCCACCCCCGCGGGGCAGCGGTGATGAGACCATGCCCACCCCTGCTGCCCCGACTCCCCCCACCCCCACACACCGTCCGACACCCGCCAACGTTTTCCTACGCCTGTACAGCCCTGGTGTGCCGCCGAATGTGTGTCAAAGGTGGCGTGGTGGGGCGTGTGTACGTGTGCGTGTGGTGTGAGGCTCCCACTGAGTGAGCTGCCTCCCTCGCCCGCCACACCTCACCAGCCAACACAGTGACGTCACGTATCGATCCTCCGCCATCTTGTCCGCGCAACAGTTGACATCATAGCAGCACCAGGCAGGCAAGAAGGCAGGCAGGCAGACACTATACTACTGTACAGTTAGCTACAATACATTGACAACACAGTAAGCTACAGTTATAGTTACCTACTATACAATATCAAGGCACTATACAACAGTTAACATCATAGCACCACCAGGCAGGCAAGCACTATACTATATAGTGAGTTAGCTACTATACATTAAGAAACAGGAAGGTAGGCAGGTACTATACTACAGTTAGTTACCTACTATACACTTACAAGGCACCACTACACTATAGTTGACATTATAACACCACCAGGCAGGAAGGCAGGTACTATAGTTATCTAGTACAGTATAGAGGCAGTAGGTTATAGATACTCACCTACAATACATTACCAAGGCACTACACTATACTTAATTAATCACTGACTATATATTGACAGAGGCAGTAGGTCACGATTTGTCAACTACAATACATTAACAAGGCACTATACATCATTTGGTCTCCTTTATGTTATTAGTCAGAGTTGGGAAGATAGAAGTTTTTATGTAGTCAGTGTTGGGAAGGTAAAAGTTTTATTATAAGCATAGTCAGAGTTGGGAAGGTTTATAGCAGGAGTTTGGAAGGCTGTAGGTTATCAATAGTCAGAGTTAGCAAAGGTAGAATTGTTTACACTCAGAGTTGGGAATGTAAAATGGTTATAGCCAAAGTTTAAAGACGGAGTTGGGAAGGTAGAGTTGGGAATGTAGCAGATTATAGTCAAAGTTGGGAAGGTAGTAAGTTATACGAGTCATACAGAGTTAGCTGTGAAATTCGTTTATAGTTAAGAGTTATGAAGGTAGAAGGGTTTATGTAGTCATAGTTGGGAAAAGTAGATTATAGTCAGTGTTGATGTTGACCTTAATACCATCAGTTTCACAAACATATAATAATCAAACCAAGTTTCAACGTGACACCATCTGGTGAGTACAGTATAGGCTTTAGTTGGGGGTTTGATTGTTGGAGCTTAACGCCTATCGACTTCCTTCTAGGGATGAAACTATAGAGTTGTTGTTGTTGATGTTCTCCCGGGGCAGAATGTCCTCCTGCACCACAGACATCGGTACGCTCTGGTCGCAGTGAAAAAAAAATAAAGGAGGTGCTCACCCTATATGCCTGGGCTACCAAGTTCCAACGCAAATGTCAGGAAGATGTGACCAGAGCTTACTGGACCAGGGAGTCTGGGGGCCTTCGACAGACAGGGAGATTGAGGGGGGAAGGTCTTTGATCCCACAGCCAGTACTGTGGGCCCAAGTCCACGTTACCAAAAGAGCTACAAGTGGGGTCGCACCTTCCATGAGATCAGTATTGAAGGGACCATAAAGGGTGAGGGAGTTACACTGCTGTATACAAAGGGAAATACACCCCCGTGTGCTGGTGGTCCACACAGCAGTGGAAAAAAAAGAGCCTCCGGTTGCAGTACACCTCACGTGGATTTTTAATCCATGTGGGCAGATCTTGTCAAATCCCCTAGAAAGTGACCAGATCCTACAACAATCTTTATTCTACCCCTGTGAGGGATGGCTAGTATTCACAGAGAATAAAATCAGCCGCCATGGGCAAAAACTGTAAAGTAATATTGTGTGGGTATGTGGGTGAAGTGTATGTACACTCGAGCTCTTAAATTCGCGACCACGTATGTACCTAGATGTTTGTGTCATTTGAGTTGGTAATATTGATTGAGTAGGTAGAACATAGTAGAGAGACAGGATACAACATTTCGTCGACAATGACACCTTCCCCACACAGCGTTACCACGGTTACCAGCTCAGATGACATAAACATCTCGGTAAACAGTCGCGAATTTACGAGCTCGAGTGTACGTGTGTGTTGTGTGGTGTCTGTGAGGTGTGTGACAAAGTGTACGTGTGTGTGACAGAGTGTACGTGTGTGTGACAGTGTACGTGTGTGTGACAGAGTGTACGTGTGTGTGACAGTGTACGTGTGTGTGACAGAGGCTCCAACACAGAAACACTTCACTCACAAGATTGATGAACTTTACACGGAAAAAGAAAAGAACAAAACATGGATGAATATATAAATAAAACAAATAAATGAATGAATAATAAAATCCAGTAAATGAAATATAAACATACTGTACATATATCAGACTTTGATCCCCTGAAATGGAGGTGGCAATGGCATGTCACAAAAAAAAAAAAAAAAAAAAAAAAAAAAAAAAAATTAATGTAAATATAAATTAAATACATAAATATACAGTAAATATAAAATAATTATGTTATTGACACTAATAATTATCACTTATACACTAGAAAACAACTTTCTGTAGTAGTAGTAGTAGTAGTAGAAGTAGAAGTAGTAGTAGTAGTAAATGAAGTAGTACTAGAAGTAGTAGTAGTACCACCAGTATTAGTAGTATATTTGTACTAGTAGTAGTAGTAATAGTAGCAGCAGTAGGAGTAGTGATATTTTACATGATGAAAGAGAACAGAAAAATATATACATCATTGTAATAATAACAAGGTTCATTATAAACTAAATTATAAAAGGTGTATTTTTGTAGTTTTGATGAGGGTTGCTGAGCACATATAAAAACTCACTAATGACAAGAATGGTATTAACATTACTCTATTATAAAACACAACAACTAATTGCAAATAAATATTGCTTGCAAGTATTAGTAATATTATTAACTTGATGTTTAAAATAGAGTATACTTTTTGTATTGGAATATAATTTGAGATAGAATTCCATAACTTAATTTCGACTGACCATAAATAAAGGTAGTTTGGAATTACGAAAGACATAAGTTGTACATTATTTTCCTCTGGTGTTGTTAAATGCTCTATTAACATATGAACATTATTACTTGACCTGACCTGACCTATTGGTAGAGACGAGAGAGTATCCAGAACGTAAAAGACGCCAAGTAATAATTTAAAGTGGTAATTCTCTTTTGTTACATTGGAGTTCCTCGATTCCGCCAAAGTATGCTAGGAAACAGGACCAGAAGAGCAAAAAATATAAGGGTGTTCTGTTGCTTGGAATTGTATGGAGGATTCAGTTGCTCCAGAATTGCCAACACAAAACTTCCCCCTTAATTAAGTGTTGAAGGAGCCAAACTCAAACAATGGCAATATATTCAGGAACAAATGACTCGTTGTTGAATGTCACGGAGAAATAATTACAGTGTTGCCACCTGCAGATTATCTTCCAAGTTTCATCCCAGGAAGAAAATATTATAATCTCTACTCGACCTTTCAGACCTCGCTTGGACGAAGATTACTACTTCTATTATTACTACTATTATTACGACTTCTACAACTATTATTACTTCTATTATTACTCCTACAATTGCTACTATTATTACGACTTCTGCGCAACTATTATTACTATTACTACTCCTACAATTACTACTAGTATTACGACTTCTACAACTATTATTACTTCTATTATTACTACTATTACTCCTACAATTACTACTATTATTAAGACTTCTACAACTATTATTACTACGACTATTATTATAACTACTTCTTGTACTACTATTATTATTTCTACTTCTACTACAACTACTACATATTCTACTACTACTACTATCACTACTACTACTACTTCCATTATTTACTACTACTACTACTACTATAATTATTACTGTTACTGCATCAATAACTACTACTATACTTCAATTACTACTACTACTACTACTACTACTACTACTAATAATAATAATAATAATACACTGACTCAGATAATAAAAATGTGTAACACCAAAACAAATATTCGAGGAGAAAATGTAATGAACAACCAATTAACTCCGTGTCACACAATCCTTATCCCAAACATTACTGGGATGACGAGAAAGGAAATATGGAGAGGAAGGAAGAACTGTTACTGACCTAGTGTGTTGATTGTCAGGGAAAGAGAGATGGAGGGAGTGTAAACAGAGGGTCAGCAAAGAGTCAACACAAAAGAGAGAGAGAGAGAGAGAGAGAGAGGGACAGAAGGGAGGGATAGAAATGAGAGAGAGAAGGGGAAGGGGTGGAATAGAAGAGAAAGGATGGGTGGAGGGAGGAATTGGAGAGAGAGTGAGAAAGAGAGAAGGGGAGGGAGTGGAATAGAAGAGAAGGAAGGGGGATACAAAAGAGAGAAAGAGACGGGGGGGATAAAAGAGAGAGAGAGAGAATGTGTGACACAGACTTGATGCGAGAGATTTATGAGAGGGGGAAGAGCTGTGAGTGTGTGTGTGAGTGTGTGTGAGTGTGTGTGTGTGTGTGTGTGAGGGAGAGAGGTATGGAGGGAGGGAGTGTACAGTGTGGGTGAGTCAGTCAGTGAGAGAAAAGCGTTGTGAGAGTTGAAGTGGGAGTGGGTGGCCGAGTGAGTGAAAGTAAAACAGTATATGGAGAAGGAGTGTGAGTGAATGAGGGAAACTGTGGTGGTGTGTGTGTGTAAGAGAGAGAGAGAGAGAGATGGGGGGGGGGTCCCACGTGAAGGGGCTACCTCCATCGTGGAGATGAAGGCCTGCTCTATGTATGTATGTATGTATATTTAACTTATGTAAACGGATTCTTTGACATTTGATTACTGATTCTGTGAAATACTATTGTCCTTGGTCAGAATTACATCGATTATTTCGATTACTGCTGTCAAACTGAGACAAAAAAAATCCTACTTTATGAGGACATCCACAAATGGCAAAGATTTTGTTATCCACATAAGCCTTTTTGCTGCCTGAAGTGCTACTTGGATATGAGCCTTTAGGCGTACAACAAGTGTTAGAAGTACAGTCAGCAGCATAAATTTGCTTCATTTCCACCTGTGTATGAGTTATAGGGATGTTGTAACACAATTTGAATGCAGAGATGACGAATATTCTGCTCATATGGTAAATTATATATGTTGTTGGAATAGAAACTGGTTCAGAATGAAACTATCTGGTCAGATTAGCATTATTAGGTACACGAGAAGGACGTGAATTTCTGCTGCACCGGCTGTACAACGTCAATACCTGCTGACCACTGGATGGATAATCACTGACGGGTGTAACGCAACGACGGAGTTGTCAAAGTGGGAAAAGATTACTCAGTTCAGGAAATAACCAATAGAAATAGCCCAGTTCATGAATAGAACAAATGACCACACGTCCCAGGCATTGAACAGTTGGACTTTACAATTCGTGGAGAGCAAATTAATACTCTTTTCATGGCGTGACCAGATTCCTTATTCATTTCATAAAAAGAGCAAATACACAAACGAAATGAAACACGATTACGAAAGACTGAGAAAAGCAGCTAACTCTCTCCCTCAGTACACAACTCACTATAATCATCGTTGTTTTTTTTAGGGCCGTCCACACGATCCAGCTTTGTCGGCAAACAGTATTACCAAAATCCGGTCCAATACACACACAGGTTTGTTAGGGGCTGGTGGACATATACGCAGATTACGTCATAGGCGGGGAAACTATGAGGAAACTATTGAATCTCTCTTGGTTGGAGGTTTGATGGTGGAATAACACGTTTATCCCGTCTACAAAATAACAAGTGGTCAACCGAGGCGACCCTTCCATTAACAATTATTAACCTCCGCCTGGTATGGACACATAGGATATAATATATAGGCAACTTGATTACCTATAGCCCAGTAATGTTTTCATGGCATTATTTATTACACGACATAGATTTATTACTCGCATATTAGTACAACCTGTGTAAAAATATACTTGGCCCGAGATGAATTTAGAATCAACTTACACTATACTTATATTCTGTATATATTGTAAATACACTTTATTTTCCTCACTCACTCGCTTTACAGTACCTTTCCTACAAAAATCTCTTCCATCCCCTGATACCCTCGATATAATAATAAAGATGGTAAAATCAGTTCCATAAAACTAATCCCTCTTAACTCTTTAGTAAATGGATTCCGTTCTTCTTATCATTCAATTTTACCCAATACTTTGTAAACATGTGAATATGGTAAAGTGGGAGAATTGTCCTACAAATATAAACTAAAATGCATATTTTAATATTTTACTTATGCTTTCATACGTTTCTGTGAGTGAATGTGTCATCACTTATATTGATAGGAAATGAAATATCATAGTTTACACACTATTACATACGAATAATATTATTGTTGTACAAAATATTCTAGTACTAAACTATTCTTGTTGTACATAATGATTGTACAATACAGTATTTGATTTGTACAATTATTATTGTTGTACAACTATCTGTACTTCCTATCCCTGGCCATCTACGTCCTAATTATGAAAAATGCCTCAAGGAAGAATAAATCATGTATGTTTAGATAAACATGAGAATTTATGGAAGAGGTTTAGCTCCTTCCAGTATCCAGGTGACAGGTCCTTAGTGGCTCGTCCTCCAAACTATTTCAAGGAACAGGCCACAAGTATTTTTATCAATCTGGTTCTGTTTGTGACATACTTTAGGAGGAATGAAGTCACTCTAATGTACTAAATATATACCATCCACATAAGTATTTAGTGTGGAATAAGATGACCATGAAGGTTGACATGACCACACTGATAAAGAGGCAAAGATGAATGAGTCAGTGAAGAGCAGAGACCAGACAAGAGGCAGCCCAGGGACCGACCACCACGGCATATGAAACCAAAAGCTGCCGTGCATCCCTGAGAGCCGGCCACACTCACGGATACCTCAGGCCCACACTGCTGGAAGAGGTCGTGGCTCCCGTGTACCGTCCCTCGGCAAGTCAAGGTGTCGTTCTCAACACTGCCAACCCAACACCGGAGATCCGTGTGGTGTTTTGGACAGTCAATGTGTAACTGGGCCCCTCTGTCCGCCGGGAGCAGTAGAGTTGGCAGGGCAGAGTAAGGGTAGGCCTCGGTAACAATAGACACACCGGTGAGTTCCTCCACATAGCGTAAAACCAGTCGACATTGTTCACCCACAACGAAAGGCTGCAGAAGCTCTTTCGTCACTAGCAGCTCTCGATACAGTCGCCGCGTGATTCCATTTGTTGAGACTTGGTACTGTAGTAGAGGAACCCAACCATTACTTGTTCCCAGTAATCTCACCCCTGCTGACAAGGAGTTCACTGCTACCTTGGCTGCCACTATATACACTCCCTGGGGACGATCCCAAGTACCAGTTAAAAACTTATGGGAGGCCGTCACAATAGACTCATCAGGCGCCAAAAGAGGATCAGTCTTCATGAAACTATTAGGCACAGGGTCGTAGGCACGGTATTGTATGACCAGAATCTCAGATTGGTTCGTTTGCATGTTGTCGATCATTTGGGTAAGGAAGGGTAAGATCCACACAGCAGGGAAGAGTTTGTCAGCAGCAGTCACAAGGTTCCAACTTTCAGCATCACCCAGGAGGATGAGTGGGGAGGTTGTTACACCAGATACTTGCAGCTTTACCTTCTCTGCAAACTCATTCATGTTGGTGGTTGGGTAGTAACGCATCACCTGAGATGGAGAACTCATTTAATGCATCTCTTTACTGAACCAGTTTACATTTGATTTTCAATGCTTAAGGGAAGAACCTATTTTTGGTTCAATGGAGGGCTACTGATTCCATCAAGCTATCCCAGCAAACAACTTACACAACATTAGTAATAGGGGATCTGTTTTATGACATAGTTTGAGTTATCACTAGCCCTCCAGGCTACCAACAAGATATTCTCACCTTAACCCTTGTGCCTGGGGATCCTACAGTACTTGTGGCTTTACATGACAATTCAATGGGGCTGTGTTGGTGGAGTTTTCAGCTGACATTTGTTTGTATTTCCTGATATTCAGTAATGATGCATTAACGATACAGAAGCAAAAACGAAGTTCTCCAGGGGTTGAAAACATATATATTGGTACTTTACAAGGATCATGGGGCCTAAAAAATAATGTCTGGAGAAAGAATATTAATTAATTTAAAAAGCTGCCAAGTATTATTGCCTCTGTATGACTTGGATTTTATCGCTTGTGCAAATTTTTTTTGGGACCATTTGTCTCTCATAATAATTAATGGACATAATGACTGCGGCGGCACCTCTATAGTTTGTATTCATGAAGAATGTTGAGATCCTTATGCCAAACTTACGTACCTTGACGGGTCTGACGCCTAATTTGATTAACTGTCTTATAAAGATATCATTGTGAATTGAAGTGCGTGCCACCACCAACGGCCTCATCGTCCCGACAACACCCAAGAGGTTTGCTAAGGTGGCTGCCAGTAGTCGTGCTGAAGGCTGCACACGTACAATGTTCCTCACATCATCCAGATATATGGAGGTGGCTGTAGGCGTCACGAATCTTGCACCTATATAGACACAACAAGGAGTCTATTTCAGTGGCACGTTTTGCTTCCTATACCTACACACTGAGACACAAGGAGTATAGTTATTTCAGTGGCATGTTGTTTTGCTTTCTGAGGTCCTTTGTGGAAATTATAATGATCATATTATATAGGGACCGTAAATTATGCGAGTTTGTTGCCTTTTACATTTTCATTCTGGTAAAGTGAGAATACAGAGGCATGTGTCATTGGGGAGGATGGAAGTGGCAGGTAAGTAAGCACCATGGGACAGTCACCTGGTACAAGAAGGAGTCGAGATATTAGTAGTATAAGTCAGTGTAGTGGAGATGGTTAGAAGACAGCAGACATCAGTGGCACCAAAACATGACTATATAATTATTTAATATTAAAACATTACCGTACTTTTAAATCAACCAAGGCAGCGGCGGGAAATTCCAATAATGTGAACGAATTTAGACTCGAGAATTAAAGGAATGTCAACCCAAAACATAGAAATCCGTGTTTGAAAACCTTGTCTATAGTAAATCCTAGAAAGTACTATAGATATTACACATTCAATTCCAATTACTGCATCACTTGGCTGTGTTTGGTAGCCTGTATCTCACATTCCAACACACACAAGGTAAAATAATACAGGATAGAAAATTGAGCCACGCACCTGGGGCTCTTCCTCGGGCCCAGTGAGCCACAGTGAACGCCTCTTCATCAGTCAGGAAGCCAAAGTAGTTTTTTATGCCGTGGACTTGATAGAAATGTTCAGTCAGTTGTCTGTAAATAATTATATCTTGCCATTAGAATAAAGATAACATTAACTAGCGGTACTGTATCATCCAAGATGTGTTCTATTGTTTGTGTGTTCATAGAAATTATTATTAGTGTCGAAGCTTTGATCGTCAGGAGTACTATCCTTGCACAAGAAAAATATTATATCATATAAGAAGAAACTACAAAATCTGCTCCTGTTACAATGGGGTTAAAATGAAAACAGATAAATATTCGTCGTCTTCAACAAAATAGTACATACCTAACTAAAGTAAAGTAGTTGTATACTAATAAGGAAGTGCAGCTTTATGTATGAAGGTTTATGTTCTTTGCATTGGTTATTGAGGTGACTTGAGATAAATAACACCCAACCTTCCCTCTGTTGCTCTTCCCAATTGGTGCCCAGATCGATGCACCATAATTTAGATTCTCTTAAAAGTAGGAGACAGAAAATTTATCCCTTCCCTATTTTATTGTTTGGAAGACCGTGATTGACGAGTTTCTCTGTTCATCTCATCTTTTATCATAGAACCAATCCTTCTCCTTGTCACCTGGTACTCATCTCTTCTATTGTTGTTTGTAGCTTTTCTGATGGGAAATATTTAGATTCACAAGACACGCAATATAATTTTCATTTACTTATATTATAGGATGAACGTCTGATTACCCCTCGAGTCAGTACAGTTAGTGACAGGTGGCAGTAACACACATGGCCAGTCACTGAAAGGGTCGTAGGGGTTTGTTGGAAGTATCGAATGGAGAATTATGTTATGGCTTTTCTCTCTTTATTAACTTTGCATTGGATGGCCAGACATTTTTGTGGGTTAAGCTACAAGGCTGAATGTATACCAATGTAAACAAGACCTTGGGTCAGACGAAGTCATTATTATATTACAGTATTATATTAACAATTTCTGACCTTGCTGGAGCTCAATTTTATTATTAATTAGTGTTAAGTGTTTTCTTACACATCAATGTCGGGTTTAATATATTCAACTTCTATATTGCTAATATATGGTGACGAACTGAAGTTTATTTGATTACATGTTGTCTATTTAATAAGTTCTTGTAGTACGTTTTAGAATCAATGAATCAGAATAAGGCCTTCAAGTGAACTGGGGTATTTTATGAATACAAGCCATAAAGACTTCACAAACCATCCTACAGTACACCCTACAGTACACATTGTCAGACAAACTAAATAAACTTCAAAGCCGACAGCCATACTGACAGGCTGGGTGGCCCGGTAGGATTGGGTTAGGGAGACAGGAACTGAGGGAGAGGAAGGGAGAAAGAGAAAGGAAGGGAGAGGGGGAAAGGAAGGGAGAGAGAGAAAGGAAGGAGAGAGGGGATGAAAGAATTAGTCATTGATGTCAAATATCAGAGTATGGTAGATAGATATATACACAGGGAAATATCAGAATGTATTGATTTTATATTGTACAATCACCTCCACTCTCACGTAACCGTAACCCATCTTGGAAGTGTTTTTTTTATCTTTTATTCCAAATGTCCAGCAACTTTTACTTCGTGGATATAAGACACTATTACAGCTCCTCTCTATAGGCAACCGGTGAAGTTATAATTTATGAAAAGGGAAAAATTAAAATAATGAATGAAATGTGATACTGGTAATGATGAAAAATGAAAATTCTACCTAAACAATGTGTACGTGATGGTCTATAGTCTCACAATTGAATGCAGAGGTTTTTTTCACTCGGAACTTTATCTTGGTAACAGAACCATTACACAATACAAACAGTGTACAGTACTTTTCACTAAATTATTATAGTTTTAATAATGAAGTAGAAACTATTACTACAAGTACAGTTCTACTACCACAACACCTATTACTACTACTATCACTACACCTCCTACTACTACTATCACTACACCTCCTACTACTACTACCACTACACCTACACCCACTTCTACTACCACTACTACACCTACACCCACTACCACTACACCTACACCCACTACCACTACTACTACACCTACTACTACTACTACTAACCTTGCTGCATCAGGATCACTACGAGTGTCTCTAACAAGTAATGTGGTGGTCGGCTTGGAAGTAGAAGAATAGTTAGTGAAGTTGTGTGTGTTGACATCCTGTTGGAACACACTGCTGTCCTCTCCTCCCTCCACTCTCCTCTTCACACCTCGTCCCAACCTGGTCACAGTGGAGTCACGTGAATACTAATAAACACAATATATATAACTATTTCTATTTAGTGTCGTCACTTATTAATTAATTAAAGTAGTATTGCAGTCAAGAGGTCCAAAATCATGTTCGATATAGAGTCACATTCATACATAGACAAACTGCCCACGTTTGTTTGTTTTTTCTAGAGAATGTGTGTGTGTGTTATTCTATTCTCACTTACGACAATCCATTCTAATCTGTTGAGAGAGTCTAGTAGGATCCACTACATCACTTAGAACAACTTTTTATATTCGAAATAGACTTGAGAAATAAATATGTTAAGACCATTTTCATTTTTAGTCAGCAATTTCTTAGACTTATGTATATGTGAAACAAAACATGCTAATGTGAAAATATTAATCAGTAATTTGTCCGAGTTATTTACGTGTATATTGAAACTTATCACCACGAATTCATGTACAGTCATGGTTTGTTTATCTGGTCTTGATCACGTGCTGGACACATGCTCACCAACTGTTACCCTCCCGGAATGAGCTCAGAGCTCGTAGTGACCGATCTTTGGGTAAGGCTGGAACCTTTTTTCCACACACCGAGATAGCGAGGTCACAACTCCTCGACTTACGTCCCGTACCTATTCTCTGCTAGGTGATCAGGGGTTACACATTTAAGGAAACGCATGGATAACGCAAAACAATTCTATCTAATATTTTCACCTTCTTATATGATGCTAATGGTGTGAATAGTGAATAATGGTTTGAATAGCTAAAGTGGTACTTAATTAATCTACTATATATTGGAAAGTTGTTGTAGTTGAAGTTCCTCAAGCTGTCTGACCGAGCAGTCCCATGCAGCTTATTGGAAAGTGTCTCAGCTGACTAACAGAGAATTAAGCTGTCAAACGCTTACATGAGTCAGTGCAAAGTGGATGGATTATTATTATTGTCCACAACTGTTCCTTACCGTAGACCAAGAGCTCCTTGTTGACCTCGTAGTGGCAGAAGAAAGGCAACTGAATTGGTGTATGTGTCCACGTCAGCGGCCACTTCACCTTCCACCACGTCTGTACTCTCTAAACCCTCAGCCTCGTCTAAGCTTTCCATAGTCTCCACGTCCTGGAAGCGAGAAGAAAATGGTTGTTGTTGTCGTTGTTGGTCACTATGCTCGTATTTATTAAAGTCCAGGTTCACTCCCAAGCTAAAGGTTTGTTCGTTAGTGTTCATTCATGGCAAATACTAAAACCCGACTCTGCTTTGAAACCATAACAGACTCGTATAATACTTTAAGGGGGAAGTACAGTGTTGGTAAATCTGGAGTAAATGATTCCTTCAAACTTGTCCAAGCAACAGAACACCATTATATTTGTTCATCTGGTCCTGTTTCCTGACATACTTTGGAGGAATCAAGGCACTCAATCCAATGTACCAAAAGTATACTCTCCGTTTAAGAAGAGGAAAATGACCGTCTGTCCTTCCATATTTACTCCCATGAAGTTACAGTAGCATCCCAAATATTGTGTCTATTAAAAAGGGAATGTTTCAGCTTATACTTATTACACTCTCGGACTTTCCCTCTCACCAATGAATGAATGATTCGGAAGAAATAAATCGAGCTGCATGGGATTCACACCAGGGAAAAGAGGATTGACAACGCTGACTGTACCACCTAGAAGTGTCGGCGACTGTACAGTCGCGAACCAAAGCTACGGACCCCCCTTGGCTGACAGGAAGGCGAAGACAGTGTTAAAGATATGCTGAACAATCGGACAAACTGGTGTATCGAATTGGTAACGAAACAGTGTGAGGTTCATTTTCACAAACCATAAACCGGAAGTCATGGAAAATGAAGCTCACCCTGTCTCGTTACCAACCTCCATACCCCAGTTTATCCCATCGTTCAGCATATCCTTAACACTGTCTTCGCCTTCCTGTCAGCCAAAGGGGGTCCGTAACTTTGGTTCGCGACTGTACATACTTCATCACTTTCAAAGGGTGCTCAAGCCGGGAATAATAAACAGTTTAGTTTTGTCGAATGGACGAAAATCAATATTATGTACAGTATGTCGATTAAATGCTGTATATTGTTTAACACTTTTCTGTTACTTATAGCAATACAGTGTTATAACATTATGTTCTCAAACACCTTCTGTCGTTCATATAAATACAACCTTTTATTCTTGCTTGGGACAAAAAACCTGTACTCTTTCATAACACCCGGCCAGGTCCAACAACAACAACAACGTCAAGAGCAACAAGAACTGCTGTACTTTTATTAATTAATATGGGTCATAGTTGGAAGGGTGTGATGCTTGGTAAACAGTAGAGTCCCTCCTCACTAACCCCACTAGATGTTATTTTGGCCTCTATATTCTCGTGGTACAAGGGTGAAAAAGGTGTGGTTCTCCGTACAATCCCTCACTAATCCCAAGCCTCCCCTTCTATCTCCCACCACACTCGCTTCCCAATTTATTTATGAAAGTAAAGTTCACTCCATAGCTAAAATGTTGTTGGTAAGCATTCGTTCATGTTGGATATAGACTAGATCTAACCCCGGCACTGAGATGTGATCCTAATATAGACTCATAGTTCAAGGAGAAAACAAAAATGATCCAGTGCTTCGAAATGAGTCTGAAACTCTTTGGCAACGTCAGTACTACAAACCTATAAATAAGTTTTATGAATAGGTTCCCCCCACCAGTGTCAGAAAGAATATTCAGATTTTCACTCTAGTCTTTCTAAATGAGAATAAGCTAAAATAATGCAAAGTTGGATTTGAGAGACCCCGGGGGCAGTAGGCTATGCAAGACTATTTGATGGTGTTGACGATGGTGGGGTTGGTACTGGTACGATGACTACCTAGAGACTCGATACAATGTAAATCCATCGTTCCAATACCACTCGTTGAGTCGTTCGTCAACACCATGGGTACCGTTTGCATAGAGTAGGAAGGTGGGGGGTTGGAAGTGGGGGAATTGGGGGGTTGGAATTGCAGGGTTGGAATGGCAGGGTTGGAATTGAGGGGTTGGAAGTTAGGGAATTAGGGGGTTGGAAGTGGGGGGTTGAAAGTTGGGGAATTGGGGGGTTGGAAGTTGGGGAGTTGGGAGTTGGAAGTGGGGAAGATGGATGGTTGGAGATGGAGGGTTTGGAAGTTAGGGGGGGGGGGGGGGTGAGTAGTGGAGTTTGAGGCAGGTGGAATAAACAATTTCCACAGCTATACCTCAACTTTCCCTCTCGTCCCTGCATGTGTTGTGTGTCCAGGGTAGAGGGAGGGAGGGAAAGATAAACCCCTAAACAGAGATTAATACACACACACACACACACACACCTGAGAGAGGAGACCGCTTGGAGAGTTGTGTAAGGGTTGGTATGTGGGTGAAGTCTGCTGTTGTTCATGGTCTTGTCTGTTGTTGTTGTTGTTGTTGTTGTTCCCTTCACCATCAGCCTTTTCTTCAGCATTCTCCAGGTCCCTCTGTGGGTGGTTAAAACTTTACAAAGGAAGTACTGTACAGGCAACACGGACAGGGGAGGTCCATAGTGGCCTTTAAGGACCCTGTGATGTAGTCAGAAAATAGGAGGTTTGGGGAGTCCTTCAAACATTGCCAGGAAACGCCACCCATATCGAAGGAGTTTGTTTCGTGGTTTGGTTAGGAGGAATCAGAAGCCTCCAATTTTTATACACGATCACAGGGTCCTTTAACTAGGGGGTATAATACACTTTGGGTAATACACTTATGGTATACTGGAGTGCCTTTGTTTATTCCTCCAAAGTATGCCAGGAAACATGACCACTGATAAGCAAAATTAATGGTGTCCTGTTGCTTGGAATTGTTAGGAGACATCATTTGGTTGGTTGGTTGGTTGAGAAGATTCATATCGTGTCTCGGATTAGGACAGAAAGAATTATTGATCCTCAGTGTACAGTCGCGGTCAATAGTCTTGTAACACCTTTGATTGAAACTGCTTCGAAATATGATGCGAAACTACTGTATAGCTGTTGATCTCTATAATATTGGTTCATACGGGTCGTAGCCAAGACCATTGGTGGTGTTTACGATCATTTTAGAGGAATCAGAGGCTATCGACTTGATTAAAAAAACCTCTCCCTTAACATGAAACAGACCACTTACCGAGCATATATAGGTAAACATAGCACCACTATACACAATTGGTCTTATGCAAGAACATCCATGGTGTTGACGATGGTACCTGTATGATATCAGTATGATGACTCTATAGACACTATAGAGCCATCGTACCGGTACCACGCCATCGTCAACACAGAGGTTTTTGCATACGATGGAACGTCTCAGACACACTATACTCGTTGAAGGACCTCTCGTTTTTTATGTGTGTGTTTTATATATCCACAACTGTACATATGTGGTGCAAAACCAAGGATAAACGGGTTAGAGCCTAAAAGATGTTATCACCAAGACAAATTAACTACATGAAATAAATATTGGTAAGAAGAGTCTTCCTTCAAGATTTCCAAAGCTTAAGCTCCAACATCACTCCATACAAATAAGTTCTAGTTAAACAGACAATAATTTCCCAGCTATCATCATATAATAATATTACAATTAAACTTACCAAATGTCTGTGAATTGATGGAAGGGCCAGAGTCAACACCAGAGTAATGACGACAACCACCACCACAATCACCACCTCGGGATGTAAACAAGCAACATTCTTGGACTTTTGTTGTTGCGACACTCTCCTCCCCGACTGTGGGTCCAGCAGGGAGTCGCATTGCAGCCTAACCTCACCACCACCAACAACATCTCTCATTCTCACTCACTCAATGACCACTACTAACCGACTGTTTGACGGGTAACACACTCTCAATCACCGACAACTACTGACTGTTTGACGGGTAACACACTCTCAATCACCGACCACCACTGACTGACTGCCAGATTGACGTATTTGACGGATAAGGCGCTCTCTCGATAGAAATGTACCGTTCACTGGGGGTCAGTCATTCTGTCCTGATTCGAGACACACTATATGAATCTCTACCAACTGAAATGATTCGAAAGGAGTGGGATGCGAGGTTGGTAGAGATTCACTGATGTTTCATTTCGTATCAGGATCGTTCGATCCTGCTGAGAGAATGACCTTTGGTGCACCATAGTAATTAACACTCTCTTTACAAGTAGAACAGAGCCGGTATTGATCAAAGTAAAGGTAAGGGGAGATTCTCTTGTTGGTGAATTGAAAGGCTATTGATTCCTCCAAACTTTGCCACGAAAGAGAAGAGCCTCTATTAGTAACAAGGATCCTCTTAACTCCTAAGCTAAAAGTTTTTTTGTAAGTGTTTATTAAGTGTTCATTCGTGATTAGAACCTGGCACTGCTTTGAAATTATACCACAGACTCGTATTTCACTAGGAGGAATATGGTCCACTGCTTCGAAATGTATGAGACTAAAGCACCCCATCCCAGAACCAAAAGGGATGGAAAACGAAAACTGGCAACGGAAGGAAGGAGAGGAAGACCCAATTAAATAGGACACACACACTCACTCTTTCAATCTATGCAAATCTCCCTTCACAACAGTCATTTCAATTAAATCTGGTGCAAGAAGCCAGCCCGGGATGAGAGTCCAAATAAACAGTATGTCTATCCATACATACGCATACCTCCTAGTGAATCTCTTCCATCCTCACTTATCCTGCACAAGATCTTTTGCTTCACTCATTCTTACTTCATTTTTTTCAATCAGTTAATTAAAGGCGGAATCACAACAGAGAAATTTGGACAGGTATATACTACTGTCTGTTGTATGCCTTTATAACAATAAACTTTTCAGTTCATTTCAATTATCAAGTGAATGAATATAAATAGTGTAAAGGAACGAATATCGACAAGTAAGTGAGCGTATACCGTATGACCGAGAAGAAACACAAATGACTGCTGTTTGAGGCGCTCACTAATAAAAGTTAAGGTTGATGGATGGTAACTCATCACGCCTCATCACTCACTGTTTTACCAGCATTTGTGAACTACCTTCGTATCCCTAGGGCTCTCACAAATAGCAATAGAGTAATAGAACACTATACATTACTATCATTACAAGATGGATGGATTGGTATTAGGCGCCGCAACAGCGAGATCATATAGCGCCAGAAGGTGATAGAGAAGTGAGACAGCAGGTTAGAAGGAAATAGAAAGAAGAGGTATCATTACAAGAAAATTAATCAGCGTATTAATTAAGGGGATATAGTAACACCTTTGCTGCATTAGAGCGCCTTGATTCCTCCAAACTATGCCATGAAACAATATCAGACTATAGTAAAAAAAAATAATAATGGTGACCTATTACATGGAATAGTTTGGAGGAATAAGTTGCTTCATGTTTACCAACAATTAACTATCCTCTTATTAATAAATGTTCCATGGACGTAGTAATCCATGTACTTTACAGCTACAATCAAATAAACCAACACTTTCCTTTCATCATAAATATCTTAAGTAAAAAAGAACACGTGTATGATTTTGCAGATCCTCATAATAAAAATTGAGGGGTGTCGAGTTGACGTAAGGTGTTGTATGATTATATTTTGCAGCACCTCCTAATAATAATTGAGGGGTGTTGAGTTGACGTAAGGTGTTGTATGATTATATTTTGATATTATATGATATTGAACAGTTATTCGTCGTCAGTTTGTAAGCACCCAAACTAAAGAAACTAAACTGATTACAGTATTAACAGAGTGATGGTGTTGACAGATGAACTAGCGAGGGATTATTATTACTGAACTACCCTTGATATCTATAGCACAGGCGCACATTATTATTAGTAGTGGTGGCCGTAATAGCTATTTGCAATTCTATTCATTTCTGTCCAAACTTCACCTTCCATTTCCCTAATCACCATTAAAAATAAATTACATGTATACTACTTCCTCGTATATTAGTTATTTTTCTTGTGTATATATTTTCTCCATCATACTACCATTTCCCTCGTTTTATTCTCTCTCTCTCTCTCTTCCCTCCACTTCCACACCATCACATATTAACCCACTGAATTCTTACTGAAAATAATATTATCCCTATCTTACTACTGGTTTCTCTGGCCTATACTACATTGTGGGGAGAGAGAGACAGAGTGTGTGTGTTAGAGAGATATTTCTACTAATTTTTTATTGGCCACACAGGCTAGTACATTATTATTGACATTACAGTCATATTGTTAGTGAAGGGAGGTTGGTAATTGAAAAATAGCACACCAAGGGACAACTTGTAATCTAACATTATATATATGTACTGTATAGTAGTTTATATACACAACTTAGTTTTAACAAGACTTATACATAAAATACAACAAGATGATAATACAAAAATAAAATAATAGTAATAGGAATTGGAATGTGTGAATAAATTACTTATAAATTATAGTATGTAATAATATAAAACATGTACACACACACACTCATTTTCTCTCTCCCTCACACACACAAAGGATGAATAAACTTAAATTCTTATTAATTTCTTATTCTTATAATAATATTTAAAACTTTACAAATACTGTGTATTATATGTAGAGTTCAACCAAATTATCAAAATGGATAATGGACAATAAATTCATTTTAACCTGTGAGGGTCACTCTGTTTCTCCTACCACTATGATGGGCGAGGCTCGAGGCAATATTTTGGCCACATCCGATTCGATGCTCCCACAGCTGTACCTGGTACTTCCACATGTGCAATTAAACAGGAAATGCTGGAAAGTGCATCACCATATGTGAGAAAGGGGATAAAGTGAAAGGTGATGATGAATGGCACCTCTCCAGCAAATCAACACCACTACCAACCCAGGTGAAAGACCCCTCACTATTATGCTGAAAGTTACTCCTCTTCACCACATCATATCTCCGTAACCAGGAGTTGTAGAGATAGGATTTATTTCATTGGAAAGAGGAAGAGTTGATGGTGAGAAAAAAAAAGAGTTTACATTCATAGGCATTGTAGTTTAGGGGTAGGAATAACGTAAAATAAAGCATTTTCTTACAATATCGCCTGAACACAGCAGTAGCAGAGCCAGACTTGCCCGGACTTAAAGGGTTAATTACATAATTATAAATAATTAATTATAATGCTAATATACTGATTACAATATTTACAATTACAGAGAGAGAGATTACAACAATTTCATATAAATATAATAATTGCTTATATTATTATCATTATTTCTTTTATTTTTTTTAAATTTTTGTGACTATTACTAGGAAATACAGTAATATTTATTTTTGTTAATTTTTACTTCCTCCCCAATTACAAAAAAAACAAATATTTTGTAAATACTGTATCTTGAAAAGAAAATTCAAAATAAAAAACATGATTATTTCTTTTACTCAACACATTATATTATATACAATATCATTATTTGTTAACTCTGCAGAAACAAAGTACAGTACGCTTGCCTATTGCGCGCCACTTTGGGCGACAGAGGGGCTCACTTGTCTGAATACATGTTTGTATGTGGAATATTACTTATGGGCGGCCACTGCCTCACACTGACAATTTCCAGAGATCTTATAAGTCAATATGCAGGGTACAGTACAGTACATTATTTGGTGATTATAATTTGATAATGAGTCACAGCAGCAATGAATATAAGTTGTTACCAAAGAAATAGTAGTACAAAAGCAAACATTAGAAGTGTGAGATAGGGTTCCAAGGTGGTTGTGATAGTATAACAAGGTCGTGCCACTACCCTCACCCGCCACCTCACCACCACTCCAGCTAGCACTGTATTTAATGTTTATCTTATTCACTACGTCCTTAAACCCTTCAAAGTAAAGGGTGGCCACAACTAAACACATAATGAAGATAGAGAGATTCCACTCCATCAAAATGATTGCTGGGTTATTGCACGACCTTGCTGTTAGCCTGTCAAGAGTAGAAACACTGTTAAATCCTCACAGTCCGCAAAGTAGTCTGCATGGTGTTGGTGACACAGGAAAGGCCTGGGCTAGAACTAGCAGAATGACTGTAGTAATGCTGACTCTAGCCTGCATAGGCTGGTGGGCAGATCTTAGACCACCCCATACTGGACCTTTGGCATGGTAAAGCTAGGTTTTGGTTGGTAAGGTGTAGGATTGGGGGCAACAAGTCGGCAACAATGGAGAGGGGTACATAGAATGAGAGGGAGCAGGAGACTGACTGAGTGAGACTGAGAGGGAGAAGCCAGCTGGGGGAGATTTTATTTGTTTGTTATTTGGACCTTATGCCTATCGACTATGTAATGATCATTAGGGTGATACAGTATAATTATAGAGTGACAGAGTGTGTGTTAGTGTCACGAGGAAACCAGATTTTGACGCTTTTCAGGGAATGGCTGCGGATTTGGGCCACTCTTGGCCACAAAACGTGATTTGTGGAAGCATCATGCATACCGTATACGATAGTAAAAGGTGCTGATATGGGGTTCATTGCGCATAAGGTGAATTGCGCATTGGGAATGTGCAATAGACGAACCTACTGTACATAAATTTAAAGGGGATAATAATATCTTTTGGTACACTGGAGTGCTTTGATTCCTCCAAAGTATGTCAGGAAACAGGACCAGATGACCAAATATAATGTTGCCTGGAATAGTTTGGAGGAATACAGGTATTCCAAATTCCCTTATAATACACTTTTGGTATAGTCAGCAAAGAAAGTATTGTCAGAGATGCTGTTGGAGTGTTGTCTCCGACCTACTATATAGGTCAGTAGCCGTCTGACTGCTATAGCATGAAAGTGTCAATCTTTTCAATACTTTTCTTGCCGTCCATACAATGGAGCGCCTGATTCCTCCAAGTATGCCAGAAAACAGGACCATATGAACAAATATAATGGTGGCCTGTTGTATGGAATAGTTATGAGGAATACAGTAGCTTCTGAATTACTACCAACTCTGTACTAACCTCATAAAGCATTACAGTATTTAAACATACATATTTACAATATACTTATTTTTGGAGAATCCATCTTTTCTTTCTCAGTCATCCTGTAGAAAAAAAAGGAAAAATTATTATTATTATTATTAATATTGCTATTATTGCAATATTATTACTACAGTACCATTATTGTTATTAATATTTATATCATTATCATTATTGCTGTATAGATATGAAATATAGTAACTATATTTCAGTTTTATTCCATAGTAGCGTGTGTGTGTGTTACCTGGGCCCATATTTACAAAAAGAAAGTTCACTCTTAACTTAAAATTTTATTTGTAAGCATTCATTCATGGCGAGGACTAGTACCCAACACTGCTTCAAATTCATAACAACAGCTCATACAAATAGAATAGCAAAACCATTGACTGCTTCGAAATGAATCTGAAACAATATGGTGAGGTCAGATGTGCAAACATACAAACAAGTCCAAACTTTAAGATGTTTTGTGAATACCGGCCCTGTACACTAAGAGCTGTCCATGGCTGTTTAAAGAGTTTTGTGTGTGTGTGTGCTTACCTGTACATTAAGGGCTGTCCATGTCTGTTTAGAGTTGAGGGTCTCGTGTGTGTGTGCATACATGTATGTGGGGGTATTGCTATGTGTATGAATGTATCTGTGTGTATCTTACCTTTAAATTAAGGGCTGTCCACGGTGGGTTAAAGAGGTGAGGGTCCAATGGGTTGTTATGTGTGCTGTTAAAATCCACTAAATATTTACTGGCCTGGAAAAATAAGAGAATATATAATTATTAAAATTAACTATATTTCCATCTCACACATACTGTCTCTTTCTCTCTCACACACACACACACATGTGCATGGTTAAGAAAATACACATGCACACACTAAATATTAACTGGACTAAAAAATAGAGAAAATAATTGGTTAATACACATATATATACATGCATACACACACTAAATATATACAGTCCTGAAAAATATAGAGAATTAATATATGTATGTACTACAGTCTGTCTCAGGAGTTTGTATACAGCACTGTGATATCAAGGGTTTGTAACAACAGAGCGTACCAGGGGTCTGTGGGGCAGGTGGCCATTCTGACCCAGGAAATCATCAACAACTAGAAAATTTAGTACAGTACAATTATTTCCTCACATCAAACTACAGCATATCTTTGGAGTGGTCATGACTAGGTCGTGCTCTTGCCACATGACCTCTCCCTCTCTTGTCCTGCTTTTTTCCCTGTTGCTCAGCATATAATTTAAAAACTAATCATAATTTTTTTTCAAATTTTTCCTAACAAGTTTTCCATGAAAAGTTGCTAAAATTAGGGAAAACTAAGCTAATTTCACCTGCACCTACCCTATAAGACTTGAGAAATGTTCATCCTCTCTTAAAATTGATTTCTGCTCTCTCTTTCTCTCTGTGTTTGACCTTGTCACTACACCACCACTAGGGTAAAAGTCTAGGCACCTATTTAAAGAGGTTTCCCCTGTAGGTTCCTCTGGTGCATTTTGCATTTCATGGGCTTCTGTTAATGCAGAACAAAATATTTTGACTGTCCTTTGGCTCACGTTAGTCACCTTGGCTATCCTTGCAATTGCTCTTGAAGGTGACACCAAAGGTCCTCTGTTGGCATTTTCTTCCAAAAACTACTTAGACCCTATTTACTTTGTAAATAAATTCTTTAGCTTGCCTGTGTAGCAATAAAAAATGAGATGCCGTTGAACTTTCCATGGCTAGAGAATGACCAGGAATAAACTATACTTACCTGGGTGACCACACATAGGCAACGCAGCATGAATATCATATGTTGCCAAGTGTAATACAAAGTTCAAAATAATGGTTTTACCCTCAAAATACAGATAGTTTATAAAACTATACAGTCTTATTAAAAATATATATCATTCAATAATAGCAGTACGAGAGGTCATCATTAGGGAGAAAGAAAGAGTGGTGATGTGGCTAGAGCAAGGACTCCTCCCAACACCATCCTTGCAGTATGTGCAGAATAAAGACCACTTTTAACTAATACTCTGTGTACCAATTCCCGAGGCCGACTGTACATACTGTACATGGTTCTTGTCTATACTCGATTACCTGGCGAATTGAATCATCTGGTGAATCCCGCAACCTCTTGCCAGTTTGCAAACGCAGGAATTGATAAATTGAAAGGCTACCGATTCCTCTTTACTATACCAGAAAACAGACAATCTTAATGTTACTGTAAGGGGAAAGAATCTCCCCTTAAGTGGATAGAAAGGTCCATAGAGCTTGAAAGGTTGAGAAATACTTCTATAAAAAATGTCAGGCAACAGCTATAATGGACAAAGATAACAGTATCCTGTTACCTGGAGTAGTTTGAAGGAATACAGTTGCTCCAGATTTACATACTTACCAGAAATAATAGTAATGGAACCTTCTCCTCATCACTTAAATTAATGAAAGGTTCACTAAGGTTCATCTGTGCTTTTATTAGCGAAAGACTTTGGTCCTTATCGACGTTGCAGTCTTGTAGGAGGGACTCTGTGGAAGATAGTGCTGTATTAGTTGTGTACTGTAGTAACTGTTATGGTGTGACATACTGTATCTTCACTATGTCACATCATATTTATGTTTTAGTTGTCACATTATATTTATGTTTTATTAGATGGAAGATGTTAATACTGTATTTTATTATATTCTGTAGTTCCAGGTTGTTTCTATAATAAGACAAGTACTGTAGCTTGTAAAGATATTGTGTAGAATAAAGAGGAGGGAGAAAAGATACAAAAAATTTAAGGTAAAGATTTAATAAAGCTAGAAAAGCTTTAAAGATATTTATTCTTCCCCTTCTTCAACTTCAAAACTATTCGATTATGTCCCCCAGTCGCGTAACAGATTTTGGAGGCCTGACAGGAGTTTGAAAAAGAATAAAAGATTTAAAAGATTTTAATAAAACTAGAAAAGCTTTAGCATATTTAATTTGCCCCTCTTTTCTCTAGCTACCTATCTGATTATGTGCCTCAGTCTACCCGGGACTGGAGTCGTAACAAATCTATTTTTAATCTGGGTAACTTGTGTTAAGTGTCGTTGCCTCTCTGTGGAAGGAATTCACATGTTTTCTAGGAGTCAAGGTGCTGACAGGTGATATCAAAGTTTTTACGGCTTAGTTTGTTGATTTGTATTATTTTTTTTTTGTTATGTATGGAAATAATTAGATGTATCACATATTTAAAAAGGAAATTCTTATGAAGTAGTTTATTTTTGGAAAGGAAATATAAATATATATATTGTATTGTATATTGGGCAATTTATTTGACCTGAGGCCCGCATCTTTTCTTAATGATCTCATCCGGCCCAAGGCAATAATAGGTTGCCCAACCCTGATTTAGGAGAATCCCCTCAAATATATGTGTTTGTTCATAATCATCATTCTAATTATAATTCTATAGTTCATGGAGACAAAGTGGAGGAATGTACCGTCGCTCAGATTTGAAACAAGTTATTGACTAATGGCCATGAGGATAAGAAAGGTAACACATTGTCTGTTATGACTATCACTATGCCTCTTACTGTGTCCAACACTACATAAAAGTGCATATGTATAGATAATTAAAGAGAGAGAGAGAGAGAGAGAGAGAGAATTATATATAGATAATTAAAGAGAGCAAGGGAGAAATAAAGAATGAGTTAGCTCACCTTGCAGACTGGGGTCAATCGCAAGGTACTGTTGCAAGGTGTGTCTGGATGCATTGCAGAGGAGGCCAGGGAAACGGGATTCCAGCAGGGACATCAAGAGATCGCACGACCTGTTGCAATCCAGCTCATTCTCGCTTTAATGTGAGATACCTTTAATTAGTGACATACAATATATAGAGAAAATTAGAGAGAGAAGGAAGGAATGCTTATTCTTATTTTAATATGAAGTAGCTTTAATTAGATATAGTCTTAATGTGAGATAGCTTTAATACGAGTTTTAATGTGAGACAGCTTTAAAGAGCTTTAATTAGAAATAGTGATATACATATACAGAAAGAAAAATGAGAGGTATATTTTGGAGGAAAGGAGGGAAGAGAAACAAAATGAGAGGTAAATAGACAAATCAATAATTAGAGCATTTCTTGATATATTTCAATAGTATTATACAGTATATCAGATTTCTGTGTATGTATGTATATCTATGTGTCTATATCAGATTCCTGTATGTGTTTATGTGCTTGTATGTGTGTATATACTCACTCTGTGGTAATAATCTCATCGCGTGTGCGTCTAATTATGCACACAGGGCCTGGATAGTGTGTAAGTTGCACTGCATTATTCAAATTGAAGTGTGTTTTTATTGCAACATTGACAATGGGTGAAAGAAGTTGTGGCATCCGTTGTACAGCCAAAGGTAACACGCAGTCAAATGTTGCATCCAAGATCAAACCTGCAATCTGCAAAAGTAACCACATGAAAATATGCACACATGTACACATTTATAATAATTATAGAGGGAATGTTACAAAGAAAACTAGTCCTGCAATATGAAAATATATGCACAAGAAAATATACACATATAAATACGCACATGTGTATGCCTTTATGTATGAATGTTCGCACAATGAAGGTTATACTTTACTACCATTTGCTCGCATAACGAACACCAAAACCACTTTAACAACATTTTTACTGAGTTTGAAAACCTCGCCACATAAAGCAAGGCAGCAGGCTATTGAGTGTACCAGCACCTTTATCGGATAAAACACGCACCACTCACTCCCACAGCCCTCCTGCTCAACAGTTTATAACATTGCGGCCCTCGTGCAACACCAACAGCAGTGGGCAGATATCCTGATGAATTTGCCTGAGGAGGAAAAAGCAAAAAATCCCTTTGGTGCAAGGGGTGGTTCAAGGGTTTCTGTAACAAGCTGGTCCACATAACCTATAGATGCCTTTAAGATTCGAGGACTTCATTAACTCGTCAGATTCTGACCAAATTTGTGGTAAGTACAGTAGGTTTGTGTTTAGTACCATATAATAATTTTGCATTAAATATAACTTTTACCACGATGCACTCGTTTTATTTACACCCCACTAGTTGTCTGTTAGCGTCTTTTTATCTTCACTCGTCATTCATATATTCGTTACATCAAGATTACCATGTTAGTTAAACATATTTCCATAAATTTTTGCTCGCCTTTCAGGTCTTTAACCTATGTACAGTATTTTATTGGCCAATTACAGGTTAAAGTCGTAGCATAGGAACCTAACCTGTTATAACTGGTTCTCTTAACGAAAATTTGCACAACAAACGTTTTTTTTAGGAACGTAACCCATTCGTTATGCAGAGTTCGCCTGTATATATATAGGGAACATTGCAAGGAAATATAATATTGCAATCTGAAAATATTGGCACATAAAGAACTTATTAAATGTATTCAGTTTATAATATTATACTTATAACATATTAGGATTACAGTACACACACACACCTTTGGATATACCCTTGCAGCATATGTGGCAGTATATCCCCCAATACTCCATCCATATACCAGTATATCCTGTTGTTTATACCCCAGTGTGTGTGTTGCAAATTGCATCACTGCCACTACTGCATTCCGCTCTTGTTGGGGGTATGGCTGGCCCTGCAATCAAAGGTTAAAGACAAGTTAGAGTGAGAGAGAGAGAGTGAGACAGAGAGTGTTAATAATAATGAAAATTAACATTATTTTATTATCATTATAATAATAATAATAATATTATCATTACTGTTACATATTTTCTCGGATTCTCTTTTTCAAACCAAATACAGTACAATATTAAAATCAATTACCGGTACTACTTTTATTACTATTATTACTTCAACAGTAATAATTATAAAATGAAGTAAAATTCTATTATATGTATATTATATCATCATATATACTCAATACTTCAAGCAATTGTGTGTGTGTACATGTACATACCGTACTTACATTACAGTGTGGATGTGAACGTATGAGGGGGTATGAGTGTTGTTTACATATTTGTACATGTGTGTACATTTCTATGTATGTGTGATGGCATATGAGGGTGTGTTTACACTTACATTACTTCCAGCAAATCCAGGATGATTCCAGCCCAATATGGAATAACCTTTGTCTAATGGTGTTGTAATTAGACCAATCTCATAGAAGCCAGCATTACCTTCACAACATATTACCAACTTCTTACCCTCTACTTGGGAACTGTGAAGGAGAGACAATAATAATTATAATAATAAAACCAATAATAATAATAATAAAACCAACAATAATAATAATAATAATAATAACAATACAGTAATATTAATAATAATATACTGTATACCCTTTTCTTGTCAATAAAAATAGAATCATATTAGCATCTATTTAAATCTATCATTATTACCTAACTATTTTACATACTGTACTTCTTTTGTTTGTCAATAAACATAGTCAAATGAGCTAAAATAATATTAATAATTATAATACTAATAATAATTATAACAACAATAATAATAATAGATACACGTAATCAATTATTAATATTATTTTTATTATAATTTATTTTTCTTACCTGTTTCTTCTGTCAATAAATATTGTGTCAATTGAGTTTCCCTCTTGTGTTTTGATTTTATTTCTCTCTCCATTAAATTCTTTCACTAATCTCTCTCTCCCTTTGAGTAGAAAATCACCTGGAGAGAATGGAGAGAAAAATGAGCATTTGTAGAGAAAATTAACTACCATCTCTCTTACTCTTTCATGCACATTAAAATACACACATATATACTATACATACAAATATTAATATACATAGTCACAAACACACATACATATATACACACATTAAAATACACACACACAAAAACACATATTCACTTATAGGCTACTTACCAATTAGATACTGTAATATACACATACTACTTCCATTATTATTATCACTATTATTATTCTCTCTCTTTCTCTCTACTTACCAATTAGATACTGCAGTATACCCACACTGCCAGGATAAATCAGTGGTCTACCCACTAAAGTGACCAACATGTAGGCTGTAGAGAGAGAGAGGTAGCCCACTTTCTCTCTCTCGCTTACTTCTTCTGCGATGGGTTGTAGTGGTTTCCTGTGAAAGAGATATTTAAAGACAGTGAGAAAGTGAGAAAAAGTGAGAGAATTAGATATTGAGAGAGCGAGAGAATTACAGATGGGGTGTATTATTTATGAGTTACTTTAATGATATACATATACTGTATATATATATATTGCACAAGGAAAAAGGATGCAAGAAGTATTGAACGCTTACGTGTCTTCACATCTTTCAATGTGTTGGATCAAACTAGACTCTATGATGAAGGAATTACATGGCATTACTGAGGAAGCATTATAAATAATTATACACCAGTCAATATGATGATGACTGTCAAACTCATATAAACAAATAAAGCACCATTGATTCTTGTCCAGTCCTAACGCTATACTTATATTGAGCTTTGTGGTCAAATCAGGTCAGTTCAGGTCTGGTAAGGTAGATCCTTTATATGCACCATAAATATCTTTAATTTAATGTATACAGTATTGCATTTTTATATAGATTAATTACAATACAGTAATGCAAGTGAGATTAAGACAGCAATAAAAGACAGACATAGACATAGAAAGATAAAACTAAAATTAGAGCTATTTTACTGTTTCACATAACTAACAGAGCCAAGTTATCAAGGTGAGAGAGAGAAAGAGTTAGTTTACAGAGCAAAGTTATCTAGGTGAGAGAAAATTCTAATATACAGGTACAGTACAGATGCATATACAGTACTGCGATAAAAGAAAGAGGGAAAACAATAAGAGATAGAGAGACAGAGATGGTAATTAAATTGAAGGAGAGATAAAAGGAGAGATAATTAGAATTAACTCACTGTTTGGCATCACTAACATCAAAGTTGACAGGCCAGGCAAAGAATTCAAAGTCATACTTTCTTAATATTTCCTGAAAAATAAAAATATATATATATTAACAATGATAATAACAATTATAGCAGGGCCGTTTCTAGGCTTTTGGGGGCCCCAAGGTAAAATTCAGTTTGGGGGCTCATATTTTGCAAAATTTCCAAATCCTTTAAGGTGGTCTTAGGCCTCACAGTATGCCTGTTACATTTAAATGTCTCTAACTGGAATAGTTTTAGAGGAAAAGAGGCTGCACCCAAGAAATTCTGGGGCTGCCCTCATCTCTTCCTCCTCCCCATCCCGGCTGAGGCCCTAGGGGACTCCCTTTGTCTGTGTGGGAACTAGGTGACTGTCTGATACGCCTACAGCTAGAAACAGCCCTGATTATTTGTAATAATAATAATAATAATAATAAGAGCAATGACAATAATGATAATTGGTGTTGATATAAATTGAAATTATGTAAAAATATTTTTTTGTTGTAGTAATTTGCATAAAAGGTATCTTATATTAAAATAAATTTGTTTTTGGATTAATTCAAAATTGTCTCAAAAAGTGGCCTACACATCATACAATACATACAGAGAGAGAGAGAGAGAGAGAGAGAGAGAGAGAGAGAGAGAGAGAGAGAGAGAGAGAGAGAGAGAGAGAGAGAGAGAGAGAGAGAGAGATACAGAAGGAAAAAGCAAGCTACTTATGATAGATACACACACACACACACACACACACACACAAATTGAGAAAAAATAAAAATAATGAAAAAGATACACAAACACACATAAAGAAAGAAAGATAAAGACACACAAACACACAAAAAAAATCTATCTATAGCTCTGACGCCTATAGATAGAGATAGATATACAGAAAGAAAGATAAAGAGACACAAACACATAAAGAGAAAGAGAAAGAAAAGGATAAGATACACACACACACACAGAAAAAATGAAAGATACATACAATCACACACACACAAACCCACCATTTCCTTGCGTGAGGGCCTGTGTGCATATTGGAGCTTTGTCAATGTAAACATGAATTTCATGTACGTGCTATTCATCAGCCTCCCCACTCCTCTCACTGTGTACGCCAGGGCCAGTAGTAGACCTACATATGCACACACCTGAAATACACACATGGTAATAATATTTAAATTAATAGTAGAAAAAAAAACACACGCACACTGTATGTCAAGGCCAGCAGTAGGCCTAGATATGCACACACATAATACACACACCAATATACTATACTGTACATATGCACACACAGTATATGTTACTATTACAGTACTATTACTACTACAAATAAGAATATAATAAATACTACAGTAAGTAATAGTTTGCAGACATAAAAAAACAAATTTTCTCTCTTTTTCCACACACACAAAAATACAAACAGACACTCTCTCTCTCTTACTGTACAAACACACACAAACCAAAAAAAGATAATTACACTGACTTTAAAATACACACATACATATACAAAAGCAGTAAAATACATTTACACACACACAAACAGTAAAATATGCGCACACACAAACCTTGAGAGCGGAGCGTATGTGTGTGTAGGCATTCTCCCACCTGTACGCACACAGTACACACACAGGCGATGCGTACACACCCACACTGTAGATGACATACAGCTGGGGGTTGAAAAAATAGAAGGTTAGCATGCTAGTGTAAAAGAGAGAGAGAGTGTGTGTGTGTCGGTGGATTTAGTGTGTGTATTTTTATGTGTGTCTCTGTGTATGTATTTTTGTACGTGTGCTCAAGTTCATTTTAGTTTTTGTTTGTATTACAGAGTGAGTGCGTGTGTAGGTGTATGGACATCTTAATGTGTGTGTATCTATTACCTGAAAATAATACTTGTAAAATACTTTTTAAATTATACTAATAAATTCAATTACTGTATACAATAATTTTACAAAATGCCCTTAATTCAATATATCTAATACAATGATGGATTATGCAAGCCCTGCCTGGGCTTCAAACCTCACTGAGACTCATCACAACACACTTCAAACCATACAGAACAGAGCCCTAAAGACAATCACAGGCTGCACAGCTACCACACCTACAGACCACCTACACTATAAAACCAAAGTCCTCAAAATCAAGGATCATTTTGACATGAGAGGCCCACAAACATTTGCTGCAGCCTCCACAAACCCACAACATCCACTACACTACATGGCACAACACCCACACATGCCAAGGAACATTAAAACAACACCCAGTACACGATACCATACACAAATACTATCATCTCTTACACCATGCCCACCCCAAACCAATCTCCAGAAACGCATCCATACCTAAATCACTCATCAGTCCATCCAAACACTCAAAAACAACACACAGCTGCATGCACGACCTCCTGACATCCATCCATCTGAATCATCCCCTCTCCATGAGGACAGAGTCCACCTGGCCAGGCTGTGATGTGGCCACCACCCGGCCAATCTGACATATCAGAAGAGGCTGGATGGAGCCATTGCGGACGCCTGTCCAGGATGCAACACAGCACCCCATACTATTAAACACATTATTGAAGACTGCAATACACACAACCACACTCGCCAACAACAAAACATACACTCTCTGAGGGCACTGTGGGAAAGCCCGGTTCAGGCCATGGCCTTCCTCAGGAGCTCGGGGCTGCTCGGCCAGACAGCTTGAGGAACTACAACAACAACAACTATAATATATATTTTTTATAATCTTGCTCTCTCTCTCTCTCACAACATATACAATCATAATATACAAATACACATTCTATCTGTCTCTCTCTACTTACCCCTTGTATGACTCTGTTTCCCATGTTCTCTAAAGTATTTGGTGTGTATCTCTGTAATGGAAAACATATATTTATTATTATTACTGTATTATTATTATTAATAGTATTACCAGTATTATTCATCTTCTAGTGGTCGAATTTTGGCTCTTTTTTTTTTTAGCATTTTCTCCGCATATTTATTTCCCGATAGTTTGCCTAGGTTAGGTCCTGATAGTCTGCTGCGGTCTAGGTTAGGTTAGGTAAGATCAGGCTGATTTATAAATGCCACATCTTGGAAATGGGCCATTTCCAAAGAGAGAAAGAGCACTGATATACTTAGGCACTCATTCTTTCCCAGCAGCATCCCATCTCATATAACATACCACCAGCAGAGAACTAAGAACTTGCAGGACACCGTATACAGAGTTTATGGCACTGGCTGTCAGTAGGGACAACCCATTATGGGTACCGTAATAGTTAGGCGATGGACCATAATCAGGTTTGGACTGAAGGCTTGCATATTGCAATGTTTTATAGTGTTTTTTTAATGCATTTATTGTTCAAGGCCGTCGCATTTTAATGTTTTGGGAGATACGACCCCCCCTCCCAAAAAACCCTAACCCCCCCCCCAACCCAATCTCCATAAACACTTTATTTTCGCCATATTTGAACTAGATTTGTCGGAAAAACACTAGAGAATTAAATAAAATTAGTCTGACCTCACCTGACCTCACCTAACCGAATCAGGATCGCGGGAAATTACGATAACAACCAAATTAAGATAATTGGCCTAAATGGGGGGCAGAATGTTCCAAGCAGTGTTGCCAGGTGCAGGGTAATTTCTCTGTTTTAGGGAATTTCGAAGTCCACATGGGGAAATAATTTAAAGCTCGTTCAAGAGTAAACATGGAAATTTCTACAAGATGTAATACCTAAAAAGACCATCAATGTTCAAGAGTAAACAGGGAATAATTGAGGTAAAAAGGGAAATTCTGATGTTGAAGTTAGTGAAATTTCGTCAAGCAGACATAGCAACACTGGTTCCAAGCTCACGCGGATTTGCGCCAATGGCAACACTGGTTCCAATTTCACCCCCCCCCCCCCCGTTATTTTAATTTGGTTGTTATCGTAATTTCCCTCGATCCTGATTCAGTTAGGTTAGATCAGGTGAGGTCAGACTAATTCTATTTAATTCTCTGGTGTATTTCTGATGAATCTAGTTCAAATATGGCGAAAATGAAGTGTTTATGGGGATTGGGTTGGGGGGGCGCAGGGGGGGTAGTATCTCCCAAAACATTAAAATGCGACGGCCTTGAACAATAATAGCATTAAAAAAACACTGTAAAACATTGCAATATGCAAGCCTTCAATCCAAACCTGATTATGGTCCATCACTTACCTATTACCCCATTATGTTAGTTCATTAATAGCCACACTCTTGACACATTTAGAAATAGCATCATCAATCATTACCTCCACAATCCTAATCCTCAACCCACAGTCATCCTAACCCCCTTCCTAATCCTGCCCTGGACCCCTAAATCCCCCCCCCCCCCCCCCGCACAACCCCCACATATTATGCTGCCCATGAGCGGCCCTCTGCGGCACCTATACCTTCAAACTATGCCATACAAGAAAAGTGTCTTAGAATGGTATAAATTAGTGAGTAATAAAGGTAAGATCAAAGTACAGTAATAGAGAACGGAAATATATTAAATAATTACCAATATAAATACTTGTTAGAATACATTCAAGTAATAAACACATACTAAATCATACCTACAATATACTCAAAACCTTTAAAATAAATTACTAACACTAAAAATATACTCCATCATAATATATACTCTAAATAAACTCGAAAAATACTAAAAATATACCCCAAAATACTTGAGTGCCAATATACCATACCTCCATTGGGTTTCCATATATGGTGTATAGTTTGGGCCCAAGAATACACCTCCATAGATTCCTCAGTATACCCGACATATCTGCCGGTCAATTTACTGTATACTAAGGGGTATATTTATTACCGTATATTTCGACTCGGTATGTGATAAAGTATGTGCAGTGTTGCCAGGTGTGCGTGCTCTAATTTCTGGCACAAACTAGCTAACTTGCTTGTTGTAATGGAAATCAGCTAAAAAAGTGGCTACAGTAATATTGTATAAATAAGGTTTATCACAGGTTACAGAATGATGTAACCAGTTTCAATGTGATTGTAGTTGAGATGTGAGAGACGATTATTACTAGGGGTTAATTAATGGCAACTTTCTTTTAGTTTAATTAGAATTTAATAAAATAAAGTCACGATCGGCTGGTTCTCTCATCAGGTTTTACATTGTACAGTACATGAAATTTTATAGCTAACCTGGAATATTACATAAGAAGAGAGTTAACCTGGAATACTCCATAACACACATCAGAAGAAACAATATTATGCTCTACTACGAAAAGAGCTATATAGTTTTGCCCACTGGCACTGCAGACCTGTATACAAGTCAGACTAGTTAAATATATATAGTATTCTGCCTCATCCCTATTCCCTTGTCAGTCGCTAACGTATTGTAACGTACGTGAAGTGGACGTGTCAGTCAATAATAAAGTAATAATCCGTACCAGCGTGACCAGATGCCCGCGACTGAAATATCGTATAGTCTTAGTCAAAATTATCGTATTTTGCCTTGAATTATCGTATTTCATTGCAAAGTCTAATAATGGCGGTACAAAAATATCAGTACACATAATTCTTGGAAATTAACTTGTATTAATGCTGTCTACCTAAAAAAAAATGCATACTACCTTGGGAATATTGGTTTCTGCTGTAAAGAACGTTAATGAACTTACCACAAATTGTTGAATGAAATTCTGTCGTATTTTTGTTGTCCAAGCGACACGAAGCTCGCTTGCTTTTTACCAAAGGAGCTTGCTCTGTACTGTTTTTGTTGGACGCTTGATAACAAGCGGAGCCAAGCGGAAGCAAGCCGTCTTGGAATAAAAATCAACCTTACTCGGGAACAATGTTGGTGCCGCTTGCCTCACTCTTGGTCACATGACAACAACAATATGGCCTACAGGTAATTGAAATGTGCTAATAATAATAATATAATATATTATTAATTTATTAAATGGTTATTGTATGTAACTTGTAATTAGTGCTAGATAAACCAAATTAATGATGAAATAAGATGTAGTATTATTTAACGAGGTATAGGCTGCTTTGGATAGTTATATATTACAGGTAAGACAAAAAAAAGGATTATTTACTATTTAAATAATTATTTATGTAATCAAACTTGCAGTATTTTACCTTCTGCAAGCCAGTTGTTCGGGTCCACGTAATCTAGACTGTTTTTGTTGTCAGATACGGCTTGGTACCCCAACCCGACGCTTGGACAACAAAAATACGACACAATTTACTGTTGTGGCCCTTTCTTTTACTCTATGTAGATGTGTGGAACATCCTGTGGCTCCTCCAGCAATAGCTGTAGTAGCTGCTGTACTAGCTACAGCTCAGTAAGACAGTAACAGCTGCTCAACAGTGGGCCACAGTCGCTCATACTACACAAGGGTAGGGGAGCAAGCCCAGGGTAGGCCACAAAACTCACGTGAAGAGGACAGGTCCAACTTTGCTTGACAGGCTGTTGTACGGGTGATTAATGTAACGGCGCAACACCAAGGTTTTTTTTTTCTTGTCTTCTCGAGTTAAAATTATTAATGACTAATGTTTTATTCAATAAATTAACAAATTGTTATTAGCCATATATTTTCACAGATGTATTATCGTATTATATCCTAGAAATATCGCATTAAAATTAAGAATTATCGTATATCGTAGAGACGTTATCGTTTATCGTATCAAGCACTGATTTATCGTATTTATACGATAATTATCGTATATCTGGTCACGCTGATCCGTACCCGGACTGTCAACAGAATGTATCAGCTGATAAGTTTGTCCATTTAAAATTTAGAGTAAATTCAATCACAATGCCAAGCAAGTACTCATAATACCTTAAAAATGCACATATAAGTAATTATCACTCATTACTACCTGATAAAAAGTGGCAAAAAAATGGCTATATCTTATGAGTTTTGGGCTGTCTTTCTGCTGGCTATCGGCTAGATGATTTTTTTCCTGACTGCAGTGCCGTTGGAAAGGCAATACTCACCCATCAACTGAACTGATGTAGCAAAATTTAACTAATAAATCTAGCCAGAAAATGGCTGACATGGCAACACTGAGTATGCGTAGAAAAAAATGGGTTCAATATGGCGACATATTGAAAGTTACCAAAATAGAAGACCAAGTGACATGCTCTTAATCTACACAAAATAAATGTGATTTGTATCATATTGAATTTCTGCCCTTTTTTTTTAAAGTTAATAGAACATTTTTTCATATAATTCAATTGAACGCTTATCGAATATACTTTCCGTTTGGTGTCATTTATGATCAGTTACCTGTATATTCTCAAATGACACGTTCATGAAATCTACTCACAGTAACCCAAATTTTTATTTATATTGAATAATTGTTCATATTATCAACTATAGAATTGTCCATGTTTATGCAAGGGCATTCATAAACGCACCTTAGCTAGTCACTGCCCTGATAACCTCGACCTAAGCAGTTACAGGATATCATAACATTATTTTCAATGCTATATTCTGGATGACTTGCAAAAGCACCAGAGAAGCTTATTTTTAAAGTGTTTATAATTTAAACATCAAGAAGTTCCAAATTTTCCATTCTCAAATTTCTGCCAGAGGTGAGAGTACGTGGCTCCAGATAAATGCATCATGAGTGCTGCCAGGGTATTTTGCACACATTAGTTATGCAGGCTACTGATCACTGCTGGCAACAACTTGGAATGTTGATAGTGATACGGTCTCCTGTTCACATTCCTTGGAACATGTTTGCAATCCATTGTTCCAATTACATTAGGAACTCTTTAGTCTATGAAATTAATACTTATTGCCTCTTGTGGCAGCTATTCCTCCAGTGTCTATTTCCAATTTTTCTTCTCTGTAGAGGGCTTTTATAATTTTATTTATTACTCTAAACACACTAGATTATCTTAGGCCTTTAGTATCACCAACCACACTCTGAAAGCTACCACTTGCATAAAATCTTAAGTAAACTAAAACCAATGTATGAGTGCAGATACTTCTGAAGTTCATAGACGATCATCAATATGGAGTAGGTAAAGAGGATCTCTAAAGACCCTTTCCCTTCTCAATGCAGGTTCCTGATCAAGAGCAACAATGAGTTCCGTGACATGTCTTTAAAGTACACCTGGTAGCTCAGTCTGTATGAACTTGTCTTCCACTCCAAATGACTGATATTGAATCTATATTCTATTGTCAATCAAAATTTCTGCATTTTCTAAGGAAAAAACATCAAATAAATTTAAACTGTTGAAATCTGTACTATTATTATATTACTGTACCAAAAGGTAGTCACTAGGAGTGGAGATACTAAGGTCATATTGAAATGAACCTGTGGGTACAAAAACCAATAAGTATGGGTTCAATAATATTGTAACAGCGAGGTCATATGCCACCTCTTTATGTAAATGCAGTTTCATGTGACATATCAGAAGGCTGCTCTAAATGTTTTAAGTAGCTACACAAACTGTACCTTAAAGGAAAAAGAAAAAGTATGATTACTATTTCAGGAATTTATTTCACCACATAATGATACTATAACCAAGAATGGTGCCAGTCCGTGCCCAACCAGCTTACAGCTTGAGCTTAGTCCTCCTCCAGTGACGCCTCTTGGCATTGTATCTGAAATTAAAACACAATCATTACAACTCTGCACAAGTCATCTTAACTACAGTAACATTGTGCACTTTGGCATATATATATATATACAGTACGTGTATATATATTAAGAGGGCCTGTAAGTCAGAAAGGTTGTTATGATATGATACAGTTGGAGGAGGTTCCCGAGTCATCAAATGTGAATGTCCAGTTGTGGACAATATTCCCTTTCCACACTCTCAGTGCCTTTGTGTAGATGTGATAACATTGCATCTGGGATCTGAGACATCCGTCAAACTCGGTGACCTGAAAGGCATTTTAGTCACTCTCTGCCCGTACCTTTCTTCTCTTTTGAAATATTAGTAGATCAGATGGAGGGACGGGGTTTATGTTCAAATGAGAGAGAATGTTTCTTCCTTCATTTCCTACACCCCTTCCTCTTTCCCTCTCCTGCCCGTCACTACTTCAATAAAAAAGGTCAACATATTCCTTCAACATGTGGCACAGTTCCAAAAAGAGGAAGCAAAATCCCACAGAAGAGGATGGAATAACTTATCTTAATGATCATCTTCAGCTTTCTGGGACAGAGGAAGTGGTCCACCCCTGGTTAAAAAAAGCTGTACATTCTCTCTCTGGGTGGTTTTGAGTACACACGCATATTAACAAGTACATATTCAAAGGGGTGGTGTGAAAGAGATGCATCTGACAGGCATGGGAGGGGTTGTGTACAGGAATGACCATGGTAGAAAATGGAACAGGGAATTTGATACGAAATAGGATACAAATTATACAACACTGACAATAAGTTCCTCGTAACATACAGTATGCAAGGTTTGTGGCAGCCTTTACATTAGAGAGGGGTGTATGACATCATTTGTAAGGTTGAACCATGACATTGAGAGGTATGTCATCGTACAAAAGGGGTCAAAAGTTGAGGTGTTAAGAGGTATGGTTGCATGGGATTGTGTTTGGTGTGATGTACGGCAAGTGGTATTAACTAAAGGTCACTTTAAAAAAACTACTGGTACAGACAAATTCGGCTACCTGAAAAAATGAACAAATTACACTAATAGAAGCACATGAAAAAAAAAAACCACTCTTCAGAGGAAATGTATTCACTTAAATCCTGATAGCTGAACATAATTAATATCCATTGCCTAATAAAACAATTATCCAAAGCAAAACGTCCTCCTGCAAAAAATTCAGAGCTAAGAAATGCAAATACAGTAGTACTCATTAGTCAAGATTTTTAGATTTAGCACTATCCTTTTAACCCAGGCTCAGTAAAACACTTAAGTCTATATGGTATTGAATTACAGAAGCCTGGAAATTCATTTGGTGGTCTTCAATGAGGGACCGAGTGTAAAATGAAGGGGTGGACACTAGTATTTTATTCTTTGTATAAATATCAAGGGTCCACTTTAAGTAAACATTATCAAATTTATGGGGAGATAGTTTTTTTTTGGTAAAATAGGTCTATGATTCCTCCAAACTATGCCAGGAAACAAATCACCACAACATTACCATTAGGGGATCTGTTTAGTGATATAGGGCCATACACAAAAACACTGGTGGTGCTCATTATGGCGAGGTACTGGTACAATGGCCCAATGTTCTTGCATATGGCCCATAGTTCAGAGGATGCAGCAGCCCACCATTTTACTCTCAAAGATATCTCCAGTAAACAAGTTACTCTCAGATGTATTCTCTCACCTAATTCTGTTGCCGGTACGGTTTCTGATCCAGGGAGGGATAGGCCGGTTCTGCTTCATTTTCTTGGCAAGTTTCATTTTAATTTTGAACGTCTTGTGGGCAGCCTGAAAGAAATGAATAAATCGTTAATATAGCTAGGATTACATGAGGAATAGGTGTTGGAAGAGAGGAAAACTATCTGCCACCCAAACTGGGAAAGCTTAGGGAAGGTGGAGAGGGGCAATAGGCTCTCAAGGCCAGGAGTAATATTAGAGTCGAGTGTATTGTATAATGAATATATATATAATGTATGATAAACCCCTAAATATAACTAACCTAAACATGTAGTTACTTTCAAATGTGGCGGGCTGTGTGTACAGAGTTGACAGTGCAGTGAAGTGACTAAGTAACAAATACATTACAATAATTTCTTCTGAATGAGTCACAGAAAGCCTCCTCCATATGTATCAAACTCTGTTAGCAATGGCAAACAGATATGCCAACCATCATTTATAATGAATTTTCTGATATAACGTCAGCCCTTTCCCTCAGTAGGTTAGTTATATAGAGGTTTTACTGTATCCCATTCCCACACAGCTAAAAAGTGGTGCGAATTGTCAGGAAAATAAAAGGTTACTTTCATAGCACTGGCTCAACAGATACCATGCGGCCAGGCAGGAATATGGCTGATCGCACTGTTTATGGGAATTGCCTACATTATTTCCTCAATATAAAATGAATAAATTCAATACTATTCTTTAAACTTGGACTCAGTTAATCACTTAGTCTGAATGGTAATGAATAACAAAAACCTGGGAACACATTAGTGTGTGAACTTCATTCAAAACAGAAGGAAGTAAACTAGAAATATATTGGTTACCTTGGAGGCTGTACTGTCCAACAGTAGTTTTACCAGTAAATATTGAAAGAATTTTTTCTTCTATGGCAATGTGTTTAGGGGAATGCTAGCTGCTATGTATCACTGCTTTGGTTTATATGAAACATTGTTGGGCTTTGGTTTATAGAATTGGTTTTTTGCTACCCTGTTAATTGCATGGTGCCACCCTTCTGCGTTGTTATTAGTCCGAACAGGATGCTTGTAAGAGCTCAAAGAATGTGGAGGATGCATTCTCATTCCTGATCCACATTTTTTCATAGCAAGTAATGCGGTATCTCTCCACGAGTTTTTAATGCTAATAATGTTACATAGAGTCCTGTTCCGGTTTAGGGTATCTGTTAAACCTTTGATACTATGGTTAGATTTGGTAAATATTGAATGAATTACCGTTATTGCGTATGGTTTTTCTACCTTCATTACCCACTAATTTGGACCATTTTAAGACTATTTTCTATGGTATTTCATCCGCAAATGCCCCATTTCCAAGATAGGGGATATTGAAATTAGCCTGACCTAACCTAACCAAGACCGCATCAGACTACCTGGGCAAACTACCAGGAAATAGTGATAAAGTACAATAAATGACTAGGGCAAAATACTGAGACTCAGCGGGATCTGGCAACACTGCTGCAAAACTGTAATTCTTTCAATAAATAGTTAGTTTAATTAAGTTTTGTATGAAAATGGATTCCGTAAGTTAGGGGTATTACCAACGTTTACACAGTAACATATTATTTACAAGCTGTTCACATAAATTTGAGGGATTTTGTTGTCGTGATTGAATGGTTAGGTAAGTTAATGTTACAGTATCATTTTACTGATTGTCACCATACAGTTTGGCATTCTATAAGGCTTAACTTAGGGAAGTTTTCAAGGAACATTTATGTTTAAGATTGACTAAAAAATACTGAAAGAATTCCCAGTATTACATACGGTTTTCTAACGTTACCTTCATTACCCACTTATTTAGACCATTATAAAAGACTATTATTTTCTTATGACATTTCCTCCGCAAATGCCACATTTGAATTGGAAATGGGGCATTTGCAGAGGAAATGCCATAGAATGGTCTGAATAAGTGGGTAATGAAGATAGAAAAACCGTACGATATAACGACAATTCTTTCAATATTTACCACAAGGACTGCACCGTTTTCCTAAATTCGCATATACAAACGATAGGAATATGACAATGCACTAGGCTTGGGTAGGCCAGAAGGACCTTGTACCACACGGGAGAAGGAAACAGAAAGGATAGACAGCAAACACGAAGGAAAAATACAAAGATGTAATGCGGACATGGGGTATGGATGAGGTACCCTATTTCTGCTTATTTACCAACCTAAGCCCTCCATAATATACCACTAAACCATGTAAGTCCACTGTACATTTATTAATTTATCGATCCATGGTGGTCCTATTCTAAAATAAAGTAGGATGAAAAAGATACAATAAGATAATATACGCTACTCACCATCCTGACCACCTTGTTTACCACTTCACGTCCAAGAGGAAATAATAAACTCCACCACCAGGCGGCAGCACCAAACTCAATCAGATTAGTCAGCCTTTTCAACGGGACTAAAAATACAGAAGAGTGAAAGATCCATATATCTGCTATGGTGTTGAGAACTACTACACCAAAAGTAGCGATAAAAACAACATCAACGGCTGATATTTACAGAGTTTAATACTCTTCTTCTTCCGCAGCATTATTATCCCTTTTATATACGGGGTCGCTGTTTTTGATGAGTCTCCTCCATCTGCTCCTGTCCTCCACCTCTCCAAGGTCCAAATTCTTCTCCCTGCAGTCTGCCACGATACAATCCTTCTTCTTACAAAAGTGACAAGTAGCCTATCAATAATTCCGTCTTCATCCCTCCAAATAGCGAAACACAATACTGTAATATCTTTACCGATTACCTTACTGTTTCCATCATATATCCTTTACCGATTACCTCACTGTTTCCTTAATTCCTTTATTAATTACCTTACTGTTACCTTGATTCCTTTAAGACACTTCCACACGAGAAGCAAAAAGATTGTGGGCTGACATTATAATAGTCAGCGTGACCAGATGCCCGCGACTGAAATATCGTATAGTCTTAGTCAAAATTATCGTATTTTGCCTTGAATTATCGTATTTCATTGCAAAGTCTAATAATGGCGGTACAAAAATATCAGTACACATAATTCTTGGAAATTAACTTGTATTAATGCTGTCTACCTAAAAAAAAATGCATACTACCTTGGGAATATTGGTTTCTGCTGTAAAGAACGTTAATGAACTTACCACAAATTGTTGAATGAAATTCTGTCGTATTTTTGTTGTCCAAGCGACACGAAGCTCGCTTGCTTTTTACCAAAGGAGCTTGCTCTGTACTGTTTTTGTTGGACGCTTGATAACAAGCGGAGCCAAGCGGAAGCAAGCCGTCTTGGAATAAAAATCAACCTTACTCGGGAACAATGTTGGTGCCGCTTGCCTCACTCTTGGTCACATGACAACAACAATATGGCCTACAGGTAATTGAAATGTGCTAATAATAATAATATAATATATTATTAATTTATTAAATGGTTATTGTATGTAACTTGTAATTAGTGCTAGATAAACCAAATTAATGATGAAATAAGATGTAGTATTATTTAACGAGGTATAGGCTGCTTTGGATAGTTATATATTACAGGTAAGACAAAAAAAAGGATTATTTACTATTTAAATAATTATTTATGTAATCAAACTTGCAGTATTTTACCTTCTGCAAGCCAGTTGTTCGGGTCCACGTAATCTAGACTGTTTTTGTTGTCAGATACGGCTTGGTACCCCAACCCGACGCTTGGACAACAAAAATACGACACAATTTACTGTTGTGGCCCTTTCTTTTACTCTATGTAGATGTGTGGAACATCCTGTGGCTCCTCCAGCAATAGCTGTAGTAGCTGCTGTACTAGCTACAGCTCAGTAAGACAGTAACAGCTGCTCAACAGTGGGCCACAGTCGCTCATACTACACAAGGGTAGGGGAGCAAGCCCAGGGTAGGCCACAAAACTCACGTGAAGAGGACAGGTCCAACTTTGCTTGACAGGCTGTTGTACGGGTGATTAATGTAACGGCGCAACACCAAGGTTTTTTTTTTCTTGTCTTCTCGAGTTAAAATTATTAATGACTAATGTTTTATTCAATAAATTAACAAATTGTTATTAGCCATATATTTTCACAGATGTATTATCGTATTATATCCTAGAAATATCGCATTAAAATTAAGAATTATCGTATATCGTAGAGACGTTATCGTTTATCGTATCAAGCACTGATTTATCGTATTTATACGATAATTATCGTATATCTGGTCACGCTGATAATAGTATACTCCACTCCCGCACCCCCTATTAGAGAGAACTGCATCGCGCTGACAACTTTAAGGGGAAACTCGCTCAAACTAACGCTGGTATTCTTAAAAGTAATTCTTTCCTTACATATTTCTTTCCCTGCTAAGGATTTTTCCTTCCCTTCGTTATACTTAAAGAATTCCTTGGAAGGGAATGAAAAGTTTACACGTTGGTAGCCCTGTGCCTTGGAAATGATAAATGTGTGTGCGTTTGTACGTCTATTAGCCCTCCGGGCGCAAAATATAAACAGTAAACACAACCACGCTGTGCTCAGAAGGTTTTGTTTTATGTGATGAAATGTTTCATAGCATGGTCAGGAGGAATTAGAAGCCTTCAATTTTTATACACGATCACAGGGTCCTTAATTAAAGAGAATCAGCATCACAACATCAGTCTCGTTTCCTATAGAAAAACGATGATAATAATAGACTAATAGTAGTATAAATATAGTGGGAAACTGTTCACTTTTACTCGTCATAATTTCTTTGTTTAATGTTATATCGAGTTGTGACCAATATATCTGGACACTACAATCATTGCTAAGACTAATGGTATTAAAAAAAATTGTATATATTGAATAAAATAATGATAAATAATAAACAAATATATACCAGCACAAGCAGCATGGTATCAGAATGGATTAGAGAGGTGTAGAGGTGGAGTATGGAGTCAGGCGAGTATATGGACCAATCACCACACACTTTACCAATGACGTATACAACCCAGGCCAACACAAATTTTAAACCGTGTATGGTTGGTCTTTAGAAATTTGGAAGAAATGTCTCATTTATTTACTTAACTCATTTTCCTTCGGTGATACAATACTGTTGCACGTCTTTCCAATATATTATGATGTTATATATAAAACATCAACAGTACATGATAAAATACAACGAAAGAATTATTGAAGGAAAGGGGTAAAACTTTCCTTCATGTTCCAATAATATACTCGATTCAAGGGAAGGAAAATACCGCCGCGAAGGGACTGGAACCTTTATGAATACCAAATTTGTGATATATTTCTTTCCCGTGTTTTTCAAGGGAAAGATTTTTTTAAGAATACCAGCGTTATTTCCCGACATTCCCCACACTTACAGTATGTTCTGCGCACGCGGGGGGGTGTAGCGGCTGTAGCCCATTACTGAATATACAATGTGCGCTCGAGAGAGTGTGTATTAAAAGATTTCCTGTCATCATATTTTTAGGAAATTAACCTAAACTTAACCTAAAAATCATATATCTATTGATAGTGCAAATGTACACACAGTACCTACTTTCTCTCTCTTCAATACATTTTCAAAATACTAGTACAGTAGATGGTGGGTGAATATCTTACGTTAAACACAACTCGTCATTATCTCTCTTTCTCATTAAAGTTTTAAGAAAAGAACCTGAAGATCTGTAGGCCTAAATAACATATAGACCTTGATATGTATTTAGGCTAACATTACGGGGGGATTCTCTCGTTGGTAAATAATGGATTGAAAGTTGGGTTTCTGATTCCTCCAAACTATGCCGGGAAACAGACGACACCCTCAATTAACAGTATACTATAATAGGGATCTGTTGTTTCGTGGCACAGATTGGAGTAATCAGGGCCTGAAATGATCAATGTAAAGGTCACTCCTTGGTTAAGATTTTGTTATATCCGGCAAATCTTCACTACCCAGTATACAACTTCACTACCAAAGGCGGGGCTGCTCGGTCAGACACCTTGAGGAACTTCAACATCAACAACAACAACAAAAACAACAACTACCAAACTTAGACAAACGGAGACTGCCTATGTTAGTGCTGCGTGTGAAGGGTGGGCGGGAATTAACACGTGAAGTAGGCAGGGGTGTGGGCAAGGATTATAGACTATAGTGTATCATCCTTGGGTGTGTGTGTATGTGTGTGTGTGTGAGCGGGCGTAAACCTATAAAGCGTGAGATGAGGCGTGTGTGTGAGTCAATGGTTGCATGTGGAAGGAAGGAAGGAAGGAAGGAAGGAAGGGAGTCTGCTAATAAGTGTACTTGGAGGTGACATAAGGTAGAAGACTAACACATAATAGTACAGTTATGTACAGTTGCCCAAGAAAAGACTACAACCAAATTTGCTGGTGTGTGGCAATGTCTGGCAGCTGCTCCAAAGTAAACACTCGTATTTTATCAATGGGTCACTCAGAACCTTCAACCTTTGTATGGATGGATATTATTGGCTTCAGCTAATTAGATTTAACCTTACAACTATAAAGGTTATGAATGATCCATTGATGAAATACGAATGTTTACTTTGGAGCAGCTGCCAGAACACTACATTTGGTTGCAATCTTTTCTTGCATGGGTAACTGTACCAATAATAGAACAGACAGTGTAAAACATCTCCACTATATGTTACACATTTTGGCAAACATAATTTATCACATCATCACTAATTTTTGCACATCTTCTCTATGGGGTTTAGGGGGTGCGGGAGTAGGGGATAGGCTTGGGGGGTGCTGGAGTAGGGGGACACAAGCTTGGTGGGTGGGGTGGGGGTGGGGTGGGGGTTAGAGGGGTGCGGGAATAAGAGCCAGGCTTTCTACATACCCCAAATCAATCCCCCTATTCCCGCAACCCCCCCAAGTCTGTCCCCTACTTCCGCACCCCCTTGACAGATTTTATTTTCGTTCAGTCGAATTACTTCTTCTCTCTCTCCCCCTTCCACCCCTTTTCTTCGTCTCTCCTTTCTTCCATTTTCACTTTCTTCTTTTCGTCCTGATCACATTCTCACTACCCCTTTTCTTTCTTTTTCTGTTCTTTCCTTCCGAATCTTTCCCATCTTCCAAAACACATACTTACTATTGATTATAATCTTTCTTCAGTTCTTGTACAGTAGTAGAACCTTGATATAAAATAGGTCATCAATTTTTTCTTCATCACTTTTTTACTTTCCCAACTGTCTGTCCTTTTTACCTTTTGTGCTTACTGTCCCACTTCTCAATCACCTTCTTCCTCGGCCGCCATATGACCTAGCTGTTGCGGCGCCTAATATCAATCCATCATCATCGATATATAATAAATAAACTACTTGTCGACTCTCCTCTATAATGACATTTAGTGCAGAATTAAAAAAAAAAAAAAAAATCCTAATTGCCTCTTTGATTCCAGTTTGACAATAATTTAGTCGACATGTCAGTTGTGCTAATCTTATATTTATAACGGAAAAATTTATAAATATTTTTAATATCAAAATAATATAACCACTTTACAATCATGAGGGAAATTGTTCACATTCAGACAGGACAGTGTGGTAATCAAATTGGTTCTAAGGTAAGTCAATATAAGATTCTTTCACTCAACTACCACCACAACAAATGAAACGAAACTACAGGTCATGTGAACTACATTATAAATGACTATTTCAAAGTTTACCAATCATAGTGAAAGCAATTGCTGTTATTACCTCTCCTGATTTTCAAGTTATATATTAGTCACCTTTATGTTCAGTCGAGCACACTGAGCTTTGCCTATTTCTATCATCCTTCGGTTTGCTTCCAATCTTCCAATACGGTATATACTGTCTAACCCTTACTGTTCTACCAACAGTCACCAACTGTCGCCCGACTGTATCTGGATTGTCTTGCGACAGTCGAGATACAAAGTTTCGGGACTTTTTCTCGACTAAGTTTGTATCTCTGGGTGTACTAGGCATTAAAATGATATTATTAAATGCATGTTTTCAGTTCTGGGAGGTGATCAGTAGTGAACATGCCATCCTGCCTAACGGTAATTATGTACCTAGCGTGGACGATAAATTGAACAAATTGCGACAGGAACGCCTGGAAGTTTACTACGCAGAAGGTAACAAGACTAAATACGTGCCCCGTGCTGTCCTTGTCGACCTGGAACCTGGTACCATGGATGCTGTCAGGTCGGGATTTCTCAAAAATTTCTTCAGGCCTGAAAACTTCATCTATGGTGAGTCAGTCATTCCCTTTACACTAATTGGAGACTTAAAGTATATATTGTTATGTAGTAATGTTTTTTTGTTTTTTTGACAATGGTACTGTAGCGAAGCAGCTACAGTCAATCTATTCCTTTCCGTGATTTTCTCAATTGTCAGATTCTTTTTAGTAAGTCATAATATTTCTCATTTCTTCTCAGTCTATTAAGCTAACGCAAAATAAATCGTCGCACCAGCTGAAATCCGTAACCACGGATTATTTACTAACCTTATAATATTATTTAAGATGAATTGATGAAACAATTTTTAGCTCCGGCCTCAGCCGAGAGCTCAAGGTCTTATCGTAATTATTGTTCTTGTTCTTCTTCTTGGGGCGACAACTTCTAAAATGCTTCAACTGACTCACTCACTCACTCACTCATTCTTCTTGGGTCGACCATTTCTTAAAAGGGGTTCAACTCACTCACTCACTCACTCATTTCACTTGAATCATTAAGAGCCGGAGCTTTTGAAGGGTTTTCCTTCATGTTCTTGTTTTTAATGTCATGAAGGATTATTAGTTTTTAATAATTATTCCATAAACTTTTAACACAGCTTTGATACGTTTTGGTATACTAGCAGCCAATTGTTTACAATAATCATCAACCTCAGCCCACAGCTTTCTTATCTTCACTACCCAACAGTCAACATTGGATTTTGGGAGTTTGCCTAGCTAATGCCATCGCCTTTTTTTTTTCCTCTATGGTCAGCTTAGTAGAACCCATTTTGCAGCGTAATAAAACAAAATGACTGCGGAGTAAAATTGGCCAACTAATATCCGGTGTGTATATCTTTGTAAGGAGAGAGGGGTAAGGAAGGAAAGACTGTTTGGTGACTAGTCTCCATGGTTTATTTTATGGCTATGGTTTAGTCACAAAAGCAGGGCGACATACAGATCAAAGAGATATAATATTGACCAGTCACAGGCCATCATGTGTAAGTACTGTAGCTCGTGATCCTGGAGAGCAGGATCAGAGGTTACATAATATTAACCAATCACAGGCCAGCATGCCTGGGTCATAGTTGTAGTTGCTTGTACTGTACAGGATAAGAGCTATACTAATATTAGCCAATCAGCGGGTAGCGTGATCTGTTGAACTCTTGTGGTGTATGGTAGATGTGAGGTGCCACAGTACACACAAATACCAACTGGAGATTTAAAGTATTGTAATGCAGTACAGTAATGTGGGTTGGAATTTACAACGGTACTGTAACTTTCAAATGTAATTACACAAAATGAACACTAACTGCTCCGTACCTTTATGAAACATATTGAGAGAAACTATAAATGTTCAATTCTAGTCAACGAGATAAGTAATGGAAACATTGATTCTGTTTTGTTGGGTATTGTATATTGATTCCATTACTTCCATAATTGTGAAGAGGCTTGTAGCGAAGGCTGAATGACATGACTAATGTTTTGTTTATATTTACAGGTCAGAATGGTGCTGGCAACAACTGGGCCAGGGGTCATTACACAGATGGAGGTGAACTGTTGGAACCTGTGATGGATATCATCAGGAAAGAGGCAGAGGATTGTGACTGTCTTCAGGGCTTCCAGTTGACCCACTCTCTTGGTGGTGGTACTGGTTCCGGCTTGGGTACTCTTCTCATCAGCCATATCCGTGCAGAATACACAGATAGGATCATTGCCTCCCACTCCGTTGTACCCTCTCCCAAGGTAAGTAATTAAAGGCTTAATAACTGAAAAGATTTTTCTGTAGGTCATCCTATCTGGTGGATATTTTAAGATGAGAAAATATATTTTTTGTACATTACATTGACTGCCAGTATTATTTATACCTTATGTTTACAGGTTTCCGACACTGTGGTTGAACCATACAATGCTACCCTCTCCTTCCATAATTTGTTGGAAGACACAAATCAAACTTACTGCATTGACAACGAGGCTCTGTACGACATTTGCTTCAAAACCCTGAAGCTTTAGACTCCAACCTATGGTGACCTCAACCATCTCGTATCCCTGACCATGTCTGGTGTTACCACTTGTCTGAGATTCCCAGGTCAGCTTAACTCTGATCTCAGGAAACTCTCTGTCAACATGGTCCCCTTCCCACGTCTTCATTTCTTCGTGGCTGGATTTGCTCCTTTGACTTCCAGGGGTTCCAAGGTGTACCGTAACCTTAGTGTTCTAGACCTCACCCAACAAATGTTTGATCCCAGGAACTTGTTGGCTGACTGTGATCCCCGTCATGGTCGCTTCCTCACCGTGGCTGCCATTTTCCGTGGACCTATGATATCAATGAGGGAAGTTGAGGAACAGATGTAGACTGTTCAGTAGAAGAGCTCTTCACTTTTTGTTGAATGGATTCCCAACAATGTTCTCACAGCTGTGTGTAATGTTCCTCCAAGTGGCTTGGAAATGTCCTCTACTTTCGTCGGTAACTCTACCTCCATTCAGGAATTGTTCAAGCGTGTGAGTGAACAGTTCCATGCCATGTACCAACGTAGGGCTTTCATTCATTGGTACACTAGTGAGGGTATGGATGAAATGGAGTTCACTGAAGCCGAGGACAACATGAACAACTTGATCTCAGAGTACCAACAGTACCAGGAGTCCAACTGAACCTCTTCCAGTCTAATGCAGTACCAACAGTACCAGGAGTCCAACTGAACCTCTTCCAGTCTAATGCAGTACCAACAGTACCAGGAGTCCAACTGAACCTCTTCCAGTCTAATGCAGTACCAACAGTACCAGGAGTCCAACTGAACCTCTTCCAGTCTAATGCAGTACCAACAGTACCAGGAGTCCAACTGAACCTCTTCCAGTCTAATGCAGTTGGTAAAACAGGACAAATGTTTTACCATTATTTTTGTGTGCTAATATGAGTCCAACTGAACCTCCTTCAGTCTGATGGAGTTGGGTAATATAGGACAAATTATTCTACCTTTATTTTTGTCTGCTAACATGAGTTATTTCATTATTATATACATTTATTCATATTTTTTCGTCTCTTACGAATAGCATTTCTGCATTAAAATTGTATAGCATTATATTATATACATTGATATGAATAAATCTATCAACATTTATTAGTAGTATTTTTGCCTTTGCAGTGTTGCATAACTTCTTCAATGAATAGTTGTCTAATTAAAGACAAAGGTAACTATTATTAAAATTGAGGGGGTGAGGAAGTAGGCAGGATTGGCTGTCTTTCTGGTTCTTGTCTGTCTGACCACTTGGTGTCGAAAGAGAATTTTTCCCTCATCTCTACTCTTGACTTCTTATGTATCTTCTGAGGCTGGGCCACCTTCTTCTAAACATTCACTGTCACACTATTCATTGTAGAAACAAGGGTAGTCAAGGTAATGCCCCAGTCACACTGCCTTGCATATATATAAGAGAAGGAGTATTGTTTTCTAGGAGGAATCTATAGCCCTCCAGTTCCCAGACATACAGCGATTACCGTATGATAATATTACCACGTCTACGGCCTCACCAAATAAAATGCAAAGTGTGATCACATTTATATTACTGACAGCTATTGAATATTGTTCATTTACTTCATTTGTAGCACCACATTAATGTGTGTTTAGTACTATTTAGATTACATTAATGCATAAACTATGTTATAGGATAGGCCTACCTGAACAGATGTACACAAAATGGGGTTGGAAATTCAGTGGTTATTAAAAAAAAGAAGATTATGCCAGAACAGAAATATCTTGTAGTCACCAAGGAAAAGGAGATAAAGGAGGTACAGTAATCACGAAGGAAAAAAGAAGGAAAAGTGAACATTTGAAAAGGGAAAAGGAAATGGCTCGTGTCCGAAGGGGAGTCAAATCCCTTAAGAGTATTGTCTACATCTTAGTAAGTAACATCAGCATACGGAGAACTATACCAAAGAGAATAGGCATCATCTGAAAGTGAGTCAATAATACGAATTTTTTGTTTTAAATTTCTTCCCATTATAGGTAATAATTATTCTTAAATTGAAAACATGATTGGCGTACTGTACAGTGTTGATTTGTTGTTGATACATATCTAATTGTGTTAAATTTGTTTATGTACATTATGTTTGCATTACTATTACCGAAAGAACCAACAATTTTAAATGAGGAACCGATACATTTTTACTATATTACAGCATAGGTAAAATAATTCCTTATTCGGCCAACCACTCTATTTCCTTCTATTGGCTTCGTGATTGCTGTCTCACATATCTATCACCTTCTCCCTCAATCTACATGCAGGCTCATTCAGGTCTAGGGTGATGTGATCTTTCTTCATCCTCAATCATTACTATTGCTCCAGAAGAGGTTATTGTGTGAAGAGAGATGGGCAGTCACGGTAGCTACCGTCAGTACAGCACAGGTTGTCCACAAAGGTCTCTCCATCGTATATCCATGGTCCATTACATAGGTTGTAGTACAGATACACCTAAGGAGTGTTGATATGAGATAGGCCTACATAGACTTCAGAAACGCGGGTATAACACACACACACACACACACACACACACACACACACACAAACAGATCATTATTATTAGCTTTTGCACCTGGACACTATCAAAAAGAGATACTTTTCGAGGGAATAAAAATCATCAATTATTTTAGAAAAGTAATTTCAACATTGTGTTATGAAAGTGAATGTTGTGCTCAATAGATATAGAGAGGAAGCAGGTTGAGACAGAAATTGAATATTTCAGGGCAAATAGTGGAATGAATTGACTTGATAGAACTTGAGTGTGCATACATAAATTATATTGTAAATATAACACAAGTTTATAATTGTTACTGCTCAACTGGCTAGGTAAACAGGCAACCCGTTCTCTGTGTTAATTAGGACAGACTCACCTAGATCCACCTGATACTTATCACTTGCACTTTACATGCCAGTCAATTGTTACTGACCATGGCTAATCAACACTCATTCATACCATTAAATGCAGAATAAAATACTATTTAATATTGATAAGGGAGGGACATGCATAGCTATTTATTGTTATATTGATTTGTTAGCATAAATACCATTTAAGATGTACTTTTTATTCACATTGTAAACATGACTAGCTAGTCTAACATGCTAATATATATCTGTGGTGTGGTGCTATCAATCAGTCACATCATTATGCACTGTAATGGGTATGTTGGGGAGCGTCACTATTGCAGGGTAAATCAAGTCCCCATGACTCTGAACTCTGTCTTGGGTGATGGGGATACTGGTGTGACTGATAAATTGATGACTTTCTTGAAAGAGACCGGACTACTCAGAGAGTTGTGACTTAGATTTTATTATAACAAGCACTGGGCTGCGCCGTGGGTGCTTTTGCCTGCGGCGCTGCTCGCTGCGCTCGCCCCTCCACCCAATCAGATGTCACACCAGGTAGTGAAGATGTCAAGTAGTGAAGATGTGTTGAATTGCCACATTTTATCATGGAATGAACATGGAATATTTGTTAGGATTTTTTTGAAGTTTGGGAAGTTTTTTTTAAGAGTTGTTGGAGGTTTGGGAAGGTTGCATTTTTAATTAGACAAGCACTGGGCTTCGCCCACCACGGCTGCGCCGTGGGTGCTTTTACCTGCGGCGCTGCTCGCTACGCTCGCCCCTCCACCCCCGCTCGCTGCGCTCGCCACCCCCCTACATCATGATAAGTGTTAACATCTTCACTATTAAGTGGAAGAGAATTACCCTTTATATTTAGCAGAGATAAGTATTAACATCTTCACTACCTGGTGTGACATCTGATTGGGGGAGGGCGAACGCAGCGAGCAGCGCCGCAGGCAAAAGCACCCATGGCGCAGCCGTGGTGGGCGAATCCCAGTGCTTGACAAAATAAAAAAAACTAATATATCAGGAACTCAGGAATGTATATATGCCTACCATGGCATAGTGATTAACCCCTATGCTTCGGTTAAAGGTACAGTTGCCTCGAATTTTTGGGCCGCCGGCAAAAGTCCTCGATTAGGAATATCATGGTGTCACTTTCACGTACATATATTCACTACGGTATTTTCTTACGATCGTTAGAGCACAAATTCGGACAAGAGCAAATACTTAAAAATAGCCCACCCTCCATGACGACCAGAAGGCAACTGAGTGGGTAGCGGATCGATATTGTGATGTTGTTAACTAGCCGACTGACAAGTAAAAACAGCCATACATAGCCCTAAATGGCGGGAAATAGCTATGACGGTCTAACATGTCAGCCGGAGTGTACGTACCGACGGTATATCACGTCAGCCATACAGTAGGGGTTAACGGACTAAATACGGCAAAGAAATACACACACTATTTCACAATTTTCACACAGGACAATAGTAAAGGAGACACACACACACTCTCTATCAGTCACTATCCCTAACAATTGGTGACTCTCTATTAGTTGCTATCACTAAAACAGGTAATACACCAACACTTGGTGAGCAGCAACAAACTAGAAATGAGACAATAAATCTGACGAGGACATTACCTGCCTGTTATTGTAGTTTGTGTGTCCTACTGCAGCAAGACGATCACACATATGTTGTCCTACTGACACATCATCCGGCATCAATGTGTGCAGGTCTCCACCATTAGTCAATTGGTTCCACTGTTAATATAATAAAAGATTGGTCAGTATTCCACATCTCGCTTATACGTAACTGTATCTCAAAACTGATGTCACTATCCTGTTTAGAAGAGTTTTCATGAAGATAGGAAGTCACCACAATTTTCCCCAGCCAAGAAGGTAATAATCTTCGATGTTAAAGCCGGGTACCTACTCTCTGTTGCCATGGGTGAATAGGGACACAGGGGCTTAAGGAAATTTGTCCAGCAAATCCATCAACTCGGGAATTGAACCCTGAATCTCTTGATTGCGAGTTGCGTGTGTTAATTAAGCACTACACCATCGCCAGCCCCCAAGGGGTTGACTGGGAGAGAGTGGATACATACATCTGGCTGCAACTGTATGTGATTGATTGATTGATTTATGGTAGGCGCCGCAAAAGCGAGGATATATAGTGCCAGAAGAAGGTGATGGTGATAGAGAGGTGAAACAGTAAGCAGGAAGTATATTGAAAGAAAAGAGGGACAGGTGAAAAGAAAAACTGAAAAGGAGTGACTGCATGGGGCCAAAGAGGCGCCCAAACCCTTAAGTAAAGTATTGCCCTGATCACTACTGAACAGGCAATACGGGACAACTATATTGTGACAATAGAGATATATAATGGGGAATGAGTTGGTGTCTGAGGAGAAGGGCTGGTTTATTAGGAACATTGCTTCAACTCATCCTTCATCTATATACCATTTACATCGTCATGACAATAGACCAACTCCATAGTGTACATGTCATTACGATACCTCTCCTCATAATAGACATCTGCCAGCCTGTTGTATGTAACGTCACATGGCATCACAACACCCTACTTTACATCTCCGTATATGAACGTTGTCCCTCCCTTCTAGACAGCATGACCTCACATGGCTTCACAAAACCTCTTGTTATATAAATGTCAGTCATTTCTCCCATCTAGTTCTCGTAACACCACATGTAATCTGAAAACTGCTTTTCCTATAGACGTTTCCACTCCTATCTAGTGCGCCTAACATCACATGGCATCCCGAAGACTTTCCTTATAATTATGAATATTGCCCTTCCCCATGCACCAGTGAGCGTTAATGTGCCTATGTCAACCTTTTGTTATATGTAGTACTTGGGTGGTGTTATATTTACCTCCTTAACACACGCTGTAGCACATACGGTTTCTTCTGTACAGTCATTGAGGTCTATGGGAGGGAAGTTGAGGACATCTAGTTCTCCCTCTTGTACGGTGACGAAGGCGGCACACCTACACTCAGGTCGATCTTGGCCACTGTCAATTAAAGGAAAAGTACACTCGTGATATATAATTTCTGATCAGAGTGTGAGGAGTAGAAAGCTTCCAATTCCCCACCCAGTACACCTATAGAGGCTGAGTTCGAATGCAGGGTATGTGTGTGTGGTGCCTGCCGTTCCACTCTGGTCATCCAAACTATTCCAAGCAACAGAACACCATTATTTTTGTTCATCTGGTCCTGTGTTTCCTGGCATATTTTGGAGGAATCATGGCACTCTAAATAGAATAAATAGCTCTCCAATTTGCCCACAGTAAATGTTTAGAGGAATAAATAAATAGCTGTCCAATATGCCCACAATAGTTGGTTTGTGGAATGAATGTCGTCCAATTTGGCTACAATAGATAGATGGTTAGAGAAATAAATGAGTACCCTCCATTTAGGCCACAATAATTGTTTCACTTTAAAAGTAGATATTTACCAAACAAGGCCGACCAGGGAAAGTAAGATGATGATTGCCTTCATATTGATGGTGCAGAAGAGTGAGTGAGTGAGTTCAGCTTCTCCCTTTCTTTATACTGTACTGTATATATTATACACTTCTTATCTTGCATTCCCGTCGTGGGGTTTTCCCTGAGGTGATGTGACCAACATTTTAATTAAGGGTTGGATGTTCCTTGGCACAAGAGCCCCCCCCCCCCTTCTCTCTCTCCCTCTCCTTATCATACAGAGACATAAACAATACTTGGGAAGGACACTGTTATCACCACCTGTCCTCACTAAATAATGATCTTACTTTCCTTACTATTACTACTACTATTACTACTACTACTTACTACTTACTACTACTACTACTATTTCCTCTTGGTTGTTTGAGTCATGAACCAAACACACACACACAGCGTGACCACGCGACTCTGTCTGAAGATGTATTAAACGAAAGTACTCACTGTTCCTGTTTCCTTTCTCCAGTGGTTATTTTGCATCTATTAGCTTCATGGTGTATTTGAAGTTACTGCATATATATATATATATATATATATATATATATATATATATATATATATATATATATATATATATATATATATATATATATATATATATATATATATATATATAATACTATGTCACTCTGTGCACGGGATAAGATCAAAAGCTCCACACGGCCACTGACGCCTTCCTCCACCATCGATTTCCGTTCCCTTGGCGGGAGAATCCGTCCATCTCCTGGGAGCGACGTCTCCCAACAACGTTCGTCACTTCACTCAACTTCATCTAAATCATACTTTGTTTTCTCTTCATACTACACACAGTACATACATATAATATATTACTGTATACTCCCAAGACACATCTCTGTAGCCTCAATGTCTTTCCATACACCACCTCATACTCTCCACAACTGGTACAGTATAGGCTATACCAGACCTTCTGAACACTACACCAGGTATACCTGTATAGTATATAAGCTATACCAGACCTTCTGAACACTACACCAGGTATACCTGTATAGTATATAAGCTATACCAGACCTTCTGAACACTACACCAGGTATACCTGTATAGTATATAAGCTATACAAGACCTTCTGAACACTACACCAGGTATACCTGTATAGTATATAAGCTATACAAGACCTTCTGAACACTACACCAGGTATACCTGTACTGTATAATACCAGACCTTCTGAACACTACACCAGGTATACATGTATATGCAGTTCTGGGAGGCGATGATTTATACACATTGGAAAAAGTTCTTAGTAACATCGTCACTTGATATAATATAGTGGATTGGATACGTGATACCGTAACCAATTAACTTACCAATTGGAAAATATTCTGCCAAGGTATAATACAGGGAATCTACTTCACTGAGGTTACCATAGGGTAGAAAACCTATCCCCTATTCCCGCACCCTCCAAGCCTGCCCCCTACGCCCACACACCCCTAACCCCCCCAAGCCTATCCCCCTATTCCCACACCCCCTTAACGGGAATGTTTGGTGTTAGGGCAGTTTTATTTCCACAGACACTCCAATAACAATAGTAGTGCATGGTGAAATGATCAGTCTTATTTAAGTCTCTCATGTATAGCTCTATCAACTTAATGTTCAGTCATGCAGAGTTCAAAGCAGTTATACTTCTTGACCTCTCCCTCGCACACGTCTCCAGAATATAAACAGATTCAGCCAAACAGGATCAACGCGTCCCCGGGGATGATGTAAATGATGATAATGTTGTTGGAACCAGCAGGTATATATAGGAGGATCTTGATAATCCCCATCAGAGGGTCGTAGGCTAGACAATATAATAGTGGGTGTGGACTGAGACGATGTATAGAAAGTAAGATTGGGTGTAGACTGAGACAATGTATAGCGAGTATAAGATTGGGTGTAGACTGAGACAATGTATAGCGAGTATAAGATTGGGTGTGGACTGTGACGATATAATATAGAGAGTATGATGTACAGTTGCCCAAACATGAATCTGGTATCCTTTAGTTACTTGTGAGGTAGCTACAACCAGAAGGAATGTAAGCAAAAGTTATAGTTTATTGACAGAGACAGAAATATAATTATTACTGTCTGCCTGTCAATAAACTATGACTTTTGCTCACATTTCGTTCTGTTGTAGCGACATCTGTTTCTGTTTCTAGCATCTGTTTCTACTTCAAATGTACAAAATATGAGTTTGTGACTATATAATATTTTACACCGGTATATTAAACAGAAGACACCTGGAATGTACTGAATCCATTCACCCCTACCATACATCCGAGAGACAATACGATCGAAGAGGATTAACCCAGACAGATATGAAGTGATGAGCGGACATTCAATCCCCGCCATTCACACCCTATAAACCTCAACCTGACCATTGGTGGCTGAACGACCCTCCCCCTCCCCCTCCCCCCCCCTCCAGTGTATACTGTATTGTACAAGAGGATGAGTGTATAAAAATACATACACTGGGGGAAAACTTGTTTCAACCCTTTTGTTTGCATACCTGTCTATATGTCTATATCAATATATTGTACAGCAGGTTTTCACTCTCTCTTTTTCATATATATATATATATATATATATATATATATATATATATATATATATATATATATATAAACAATTGTATGTTCTTATAATATACCTATCATTAACAAGCCTAGTTCTATTAACCACCAGATTTTAATGGTATATCTTTCTCAGCATTGCATTAAATGTATATAGTTTGTCATTAAATATTATGGTTATATATAAACAGCAGTAAAGTGGAGAGAGAGGTCATGTAGATAGGCAAGGATATTATAATGTCGACTTTAGCGTCTCTGGTGGTTTGCATCATTTACATACATAATTTTCACCGAGTAGGGTAATTTCCTGAGAACCCGACTATCACTGGCAGTTGTGGTGGCAAGGAAGAGGAGGAGGAGGAGGTAGAGGAGGAGGAGGAGGAGGAGGAGGAGAAGGTAGAGGAGGAGGAGGAGGAGGAGGAGGAGGAGGAGGAGGAGGAGCAGGAGGAGGAGGAGGAGGAGGAGGAGGAGGAGGAGGAGGAGGAGGAGGAGGAGGAGGAGGAGGAGGAGGAGGAGTCACACTGGAGGTTTGCTGTATCACCTTTGTATCACCTTTTTCTGGCGCTATATGACATCGCTGTTGAAGCACCTAATATCAATCAATCCATCAATCAATACTTAAGGCGGGACGATTATTTTTCACAGCTGTTGTTGTTGTTGTTGCTTGTTATGGCTCGTCACATAATCATGTACACTTTTTGGGATGTTGTAAATTTTCAGAGTTGTTTTTACTTGTTTTGGATTTTCTATCATAACACTATTTGGAATGTTGTAAAAAAAAAAAAAAATTGTTTTGGCTTATCACACAAATACACATTTTGGTACGAATTAATTTTCCAGAATGGGTTCGTTTACTTGTATTGCCTAATCCACAATCACACACTTTTTGGAATGTTGTAAATTTCCAGAATATATATATATATATTTTGGCTACTCCACAATCATATATTTTGTGTTGAAATTTTCCAGAATCGAGTTTGTTTGTTTAGGCTCCCTTCTCCACAACCAACAAACAACAAACAACAACAACAACAACAACTGTGTAATTGGAACTAAGATATTGAAGTTTCAGTTTATGTTTCAAGTTCTTTAAGGGGGTGCGGGAGTAGGGGACAGGCTTGCTGGGGGGGGGGGACTGGGGGGGGGGTGCGGAAATAGGGGGACAGGTTTGGGGTGGTTAGAAAGCCTGTCTCCTATTCCCGCATCTCCCTAACTCCCCCCCAAGCCTGTCCCCCTACTCCCACATCCCCCCTAAACCTCCCCCCAAGCCTGTACCCCTATTCCCGCAACCCCTTAAAATACCATAAGCACACAACAACAACAACCACCAACATCTCTCAGAGGAACGATGCCGCTAAAGGCCCCGTTGATGAAGTTGGGTTACATTGTCCAGTTTCAAATGACGTAACTTTAGGCACTTAACCCCTTCCATGCACTTGCCTATACAGATTCCCATAAGTTGGATTCAATTACCTACAACACTTCCTATTTAATCTTCATCTTGCCCCTTTTCTTTCCTTCCTTTATACTTCCCATAAGTTGGATTCAATTACCTACAACACTTCCTGTTTAATTCTTCTTTTTCATCTTGCCCCTTTTCTCTCTCCTTCCTTTATACTTCCTTCTCCTTCTCCAGTTCTCCCTATACCCTCTCCTTTCTCTCATTCATTCTCCTCCTTTTCCTCTCATATCTTACACCCTCTCCTTTCTCTCATTCATTCTCCTCCTTTTCCTCTCATATCTACACTTCTCCTCTCATATCTTCATTACCGCTTTGTTTAGGAACTCCTCAGGAATAACTTGGTAATCTTATGCTCTTTATTCCTGTGATGATGATAATTATGTTCTTATATGGTTCCTGAAATATCTTGTATATATTATAAGAGTATCTTTTACATTGTATATTTATTATCTTTAATTCGGGGATTATGCAATATTGGTAAAACTGGAGAAACTGCATGAATCTTCCAAGCCATTTCAAGCAACGGCATAGTTTGGAGGAATAAGGGCGCTCCAATGTACCAAAATTATACTATCTCTTTACAACTACAACAACAACAACAACAAGAACTACTACAACAACAACAACAACTACAAAAACAACAACAACAACTACACAAGAACAAGACATCATTCGATGGCAACACTGCCCCTTAAAGATGCCATCCACCACTCGCCCTTTGCTATCTTTATTTTTTTGTGACCTTGACCTTCTACCAATTTTGCCCAAAAGTTAATAATTTTGTTGTCTGATGAATATCTGTCAAAAGAAAAAAAATGAACATCATACGACTAAACCTGTGGACGCTAGACTATAAACAAACACACGAACAGATAAATAAATAAATAAATAAATATCCGGCACCGAAAACAATACACCTCCCCCAGAGGGGCGGTGTAACTACAACAACAACAAGAACTACAACAACAAGAACTACAACCACAACAACAAGAACTACAACCACAACAACCACAACAAATACAACATCAACAACAACAACAGTTCCTGCTAGTACTCTCCAAACTATTCCAGGCAACAGAACGCATCTTTGGTTTCCTCCAAGACAAAATTTACGTTCGTATTGAAATACGAAAATGGAAAACGTAAACAGCTTTTGAGGCTTTAAGGTTTAATATGTGAATTAAACCAATCATTAATACACGACAAAATATATTAACCAATTAGTACTTTCAAATTATTGGTTAGTTGTTTTGTGAACCAATACAGTTAGGTCTTTTTTTTATAGTCCATCATTATATTCTAATATTATCTAATCGTAGCTTGATGAAGATACAGGCTCCCCTCTCAAGAAAATTAATTTTCCTTTACAATAATTTGTGTACATTTTCCTCCTCACAAAAGTTTATTTCCTACATAATGCACAATATCTACTTCAGTCTCATTAAAAAAAAAAAAAAAAAAAAAAAAAAAAAAAAAAAAAAAAAACAGAAATTGACAGACTTACAATTACAAGCGGTGGCGCCAGTAATTTGATGTTCCAATGAGGCGAAGTAAAGGTCGTGACTCCTGAAGCTACAACATCAGTTACCATGAAGTGAGCACGTGACACACACCAGGACACACGACACACACATTATAACAAGGAAAACATTCTTTCTCTCTCTCTCTCTCTCTCTCTCTCTCTCTCTCTCTCTCTCTCTCTCTCATTTACCTAGAAGTTGTTCGAGTCGTCAGATACTGTGCTGAAAAGTGTGTATATTGAACACACGGTCGTAAATATAATATAAATTAGAGCCTCATTTCAATGCATCATACAAAAACAAATTTGCAACTCATCAAGATTTCATGCAAAGTTTTAAGTATTATCTTGTGTAAGAGAATTGCCAAAGTACAAGTGAATCGAACAATTTGAGGTGATCTTGTGGTACAGAAACATGCATCTCATTTCATTGTGGAGGCGAAAGGCAAGACCCATGTAACCACTCTTCAGGTGACGTGTGGAGGGAAGGAGGGTGAAATGTTTTAAAAGACTACAGAAGGTCTTGAGCTGTGCATGGTGACGCGAGGGACAACACCTATATACTTCTCCAGCAGTGAGCTCTCATTAGTTTTATAAATATGTACCTTTCACTTTTCTTGTAACATTCTGTCCAAGTTACATGTTTGTTGTTTCCATCTCCTCCTTAGGGAGCATGAAAATTAATAGGTTTTATTGGTAGAAATTTGACCAGAATAAAAAAAATTCACACTATGTATCTCACTTGTCTGTCCCCACCTTGAATACTGTGTCCAGCTTTGGACACTTTATTAAAGAAAAGAGATAAGAAGAGATCCAGCACAGAGTGATTGAATAATCCTTAGATTGTTTAAGAAACATTATATGGAACTAATGAAACCTGTTCATCTTAACAAACTGCCAATGGAGAATAGATCTGATAGAGGCTTATAGTGTTTTCAAAAGCTGCAGTGTAGCAAGGTGAAGTCTAACTAATATATCACCATTACTCTAATAATTGTCATGAGAAAACACGGCTTTAAGATAGTAGTCAAACCTTATCACTCAGATGAAGGAATGTCCTGACCAGTCATCATGATATCTGCTGAAGATTGCCTTTGCACAGTTTCAGTCACATGCTCTGCTTCCCAGCCACGTATGTCACACATCGTTCCAAGGCCGTATCTGACAACGGCATGACATATGAAAGCCGGATTGCCTAATTATAATTACGTTGTGTTCAGAAAGGGACGGGCTATGTATGTACAGTTACTCCACTCGTCCACCAGTCAGGTGTTAAAATATATTCCCTAAAGATGTTAACACCAAACAGAGACGAGATGGCTTTCCTGCGCCTGATGGCAAAGTCCCCTCCTTTACGTTTTATGCAGGTAACCATTCCATGAGTAATCAGAATATAACCAGACTGTCAGCCATAACACACAGTACAGTATACACACTCTACATGGCCAATCTCTTACACATTTTCCTAGCATGCACAAGTTATTTTCCTTCACCCCTTTCTAATCCACATTTTCTTAACCCATTTTAAAACTTTTTTTTACACTGTTGTACACTTTTCCACTCATATTGTGCCATATTCTTGTAGGTGTTCCTTGTCTCCATTGCCTTTCATAATCTCTCATCTAATTAATTTTCTATCATTGAATACTATAATTATAATTGTATATACACAGGGTACAGTACCTCAGCAAGCGAGGGTTGACTAAACTGATATGAGTGGTCTTGGAGGTATCAGCAGGTCAATGGTAGTGTATATACAGTACAGTCAAAAGTCCTGCAACCTGGTGAATATAACCTGAATCATTTGAATGAATCATATGAACCAATATAGCACAGACCAACACCTATAGTTTTGGATCATTTTTCGAAGCCATCTCATTGGAAGGTGTTGCAGGACTATTGACCATGACTGTACCATCTGAAAGGGGTAGTACAATTTTGGTATACATTGGAGCGCCTTGATTCCTCCAAAATATACCAGAAAACAGAACCAAAGGAACAAAAATAATGGCGGCCTGTTAAAAATTGCTTGTAATAGTTTGGAGGAAGAATTTGCTCCGGATTTACCAACACTGTATCCTCCTCTTTTAAAGTAAATTTCTTGGTTACGTAACATCAACTTGACTGACTGATTGAGGATGAGAGAAGACCACCCTCGGCCTGGAAGACCCTGCATGTATGGTAGGATGAACGAGAAAGGGATAGAGAGGTGAGACAGAAGCATCAAGGATATAGAATTAGTTGCTTAATTAATTGAGTTTACATATAATAATCAGTCACTTAGAGGCGCCAAGTTCCATAACATAATACCACTAAACAAATTTCCATAATTAATTAAAGGGATGGAGTAATAATATAGTGTTGGTAATTCTGGAGCAACTGATTTCTCCAAACTATTCCAAGAAACAAAGCAACATGAGACCATTATTTTTTGTTACCCTGATTCTGTCTCCTGGCCTACTTTGGGGAAAATGAGTAACCTTCTAATTCAGCATTAATAGAATCTCACATTAAATATTCATACTAGAATGACTAGTTTTAAATATAATTAAGGCAGGATTTGGTACAGAGTTGTCTACTTAGTGGTTTAATAGTATAGTTTGGGTTCATTGGAACACCGTGAATCCTCCAAAGTCTGCCTTGAAGCAGAGCCAGATTAACTAAACTAATGGTGGCCTGCTGTTGCTTGGTGTAGTTAGGAGGAATAATTTGCTTCGAATTTAGCAACTCTGTACTTCCTCCTTAAGGAATTTATTACAATTGCTCCACCAACAAGGTTTGAATGGCATTGGTGGAACATCGGCTCCGTCAACTATAGAGTCAGTGACGCCATTCACCGTGCATAGAGGGTTTGTATATTATATTTATCCAAGTCTGCTCCATTTAGCAGGAACAGAGTCAGTAAATAATTTATTAAAAACAATTAATTCAACGTAAAATAATACGACAATATCAGAAATGTATTATGTGATATAAATATTTTTTTAATTGTAGCCAAATAAAGACATGGGCCACAATATCTATTTTGTTGTTTACATTGTGTCTCTGCAGTGTTACCAATAGTTGTCTGTATACGGAGGAATACCAAGCACCACTATAATTATTGTGATAATTATAGTACTTCTCAATCCGTTCAGAAACCTTTCTCCTCCAATGTTATCCAAAACTTGTTTGTGCAGCAAGTGTGATAGATACTCTTTGTAATAGATTTCATAGCCCCTTCAGTCACGAGTCATTAACTAACCCATCACCTTATCTCGCCGTTCTTATTTTTTTCCCTTTCTTCAAAAATTGTTATCCCTGGGATCGCAATCTCTTTCTCTGATGGCATTTGACCCAAGACCTTGCATTGCCATTAATGTTATCTTTTCAATCAATCAGTCAGTGATTCAGTTTACTGCATCTCCTTAAGAGGGTGGTACAGTGATGGTAGAAAATATGGAATCGTGGTACATTGAGGAGTGATTGTCAGTACTAACACTTTCTCTGGTAGACAAACAGTGGTGTTGCTGGTGATATTTGTTGGTCGATGGTCACCTCCAATTATTGTACAATTGCCTCAAAAAAATTCGAGACACTACCTGCTTGGGTCTAGCGGGTAGTGTCTCGAAATGTTTGTAAGCTGTGACATCATTCATTACTTTATTGTAGTATTCTATACACATTGAGAATTTAATGCAATAGTACCAATAATATCCCTTTTTGACCCACAGTGAAAATACACATCCACACCCACACCCACACCCACACACCCACACCCACACCCACACACACACACACACACACACACACACACACACACACACACATATTCAACTACCTGTTTCAATACTCTGGTCATGCAATGGCTGTGTTACTTTCTCTTTTACCCACAACTTGATAAACCGCTTTGGAGATCATTATTCTTTGAAGCATGAACAAAATAACACTGGGTATAGTAAGGGAAATAAATCCTCTTAATCTTATAATATTATGTACAGGTAAGCTCATTAATTCCTTATATGTTCGACGTTGTCAATCGTGTGTCGATGTCCGGGGATCAGAGTTTGATAGTATGACGGCCCGTGTCCTTTGTGTTGTGTCTCACCTTTCATCTGTCTCCTCTCCCTTCCTTCCTTCCTTCCTTCCCTTCACCTACTTCAATGCTGTGATATTCTGAACCCATCTAATGGCTTGATATCTACTGAAGGTAATGTGAATATGTATGTATGCACAACTGTATATAAAGCATCGTTCAGTAACTATAGCAAGTATTGAGCGAAGAAGGAATGATGGGAAATTTTCCGCAAATTGAAGTTTAAACATTTCTCCAAACTGTGCACGAAACAGACATTATTCTTCTTTTTTTTCTAAGCAAAAGTAAGGTGCTGCCGTGGAAAAGTTTGGATACGAGCCCCCTCAAGAAGTGTGCCCCACTATTCAATCCATGAAAATCAACAACCACGAGTCACCAACAACCACCAATGACGGGAAAGGATAAAAACAAAGCCGGCCAGATGAGAACTCAAACATACATATTCTGTGAGAGCAGACTTACCGCTCACCCAACACGTAGCCAGACTAAATATCGAGTTAGGTATTATTGGCCCAAAGTGGACAGTCACATGCATCCAGATACCGGGTTGTGAAAAGTCAGCTTTAAGAGAGACGCAGGAAGTAGTTATATGTACTTCTACTCAGCAAAATTCCGGTGTGGAGTTTGCCCGAACTCACTTAATTAATTAACTAAAGGTCTAGCCACCAACATACCCACACCGACACATATATTGTTAGCCTGTGGAAACACTTCAAGTATAGCAGAGTGAGTAGGAACATTCAGAAGCATCTCTTGTAAATGGTGTAGCACAAGGCACACCAGCTCCTCCACCAAGCAGGAGGGTAAAGTCATCAACCAACCAGCAACACCAGGCAGCGGCAGCCACTGAATCCCTCTGGACTTCAATGGCAGGAACCGGTATTGCCAGACTACCATTAACTACCATTGCTAGACTACCATTAACTGAGGCAGTGTGTGCCATCAACGCCTACTATTAACCCACAGAGAGTGAACGTTCTCTGTCCCCAATCAGCCCACCGGTAATGCTGCTAGATAAAGGCTAACACAGTTTAGATAATACTTTATTGTTAAATCTGCAGCAACTGATTCCTCCAAACTATTCCTGGCAACAGGACACCATTATGTTTTTATTATTTAGTCCAGTTTTCTGGCAAACTTTGGAGGAATTAAGGCGCTCTCATGTACCAAAATTGTATTACCCTCCTCACCACCAGCAACACTTTTCATGTATTGTTTACCACAGAAAGTGACGCCTGCAGTCTTCCCTCATTCGGGCATAAATATCCTGCCCACCGTTGGTATAGTTACAGTCAACCTTTCTTCAGGTATTACTACGACGCCAGCAGGAAGATGTGTAGAAGGTGAGAGAGAGAGAGAGAGAGAGAGAGAGAGAGAGAGAGAGAGAGAGAGAGAGAGAGAGAGAGAGAGAGAGAGAGAGAGAGAGAGAGAGAGAGAGAGAGAGAGAGAGAGAGAGAGAGAGAGAGAGAGAGAGAGAGAGAGAGAGAGAGAGAGAGAGATGATCAATTGGGCAGTAATAGAATAACAAACACTATATTATAAAAACTACCCTTTATCCTTAACATGGATGTGTATTGTGTTACTCAGCGTTGATCTGTTGGACTTCCAGGTATCTACACAGTGGGAGAAGTGTACCCAGCGGCGGGTTTATCACCAGAGCACAGTGTTAACAATATTGTATCAGGTTCTGGTAGCTTAATGTAAGTGAGGTGAGTTTGAGTTGAATTGAGGTGAAGTGAGGAAATTGCTGCCTATAATAATTCCCCCTGAGTATAATACCCCTATACAGTGTAGTATCCTCTTAGGGAGATGTTTATTGTGGTCAGTTTGAGGTCACATACTGTATATTTATACGTTCACAGCATATATTAGTGAAGTTAGTGATGTTTATGAGGGTTAAGGTACTGGTACTGTATTGTGTGTGAATTGGATGGTGCCACTTCCAAACTGTGCCATGTACTGTAGTAGATTACCTTTCCTATGTTACACTTTATTCCGACACAGTTGAAGGGACCCACCAGTCGCCCATCTGTTGACTGTTCAAAGTTTGTGTCTACTTGTTGATTGTTAAGTGTTCTGTTTGCTGCTTGACATTATTGGCTTTCTCATGCATGGTTACCTTCACAAACAACTTATACATAGGTTTGTATCAGTAGTCTCTTTTGCAATTTAATTCTTATTTTGATAAAAAATAAAACTATAAGATAAAAAAAAAAATGAAATTATTACTTCTGGTGGACTGTAGGTATATCTATGAAATACAGTAAGGCCCCTAAAAGACCGATACACTTATACAAGTGAGCGTGTATAGGCACGCATCTGTGATTTAGCAGGATCGTTGCCGGTCAAAGGCCGATGCCACCTTTATGTACGAGATGAATAGCCCCGCAAAGCGAACCATTTCACTTGTAACATATATACCGTACAAATACCTATAATATATGCAGAACCACATAAATATAAAATGGAGATATATTCTAATAATGAAATAAAATTAATATAAATACATCAATACATAGTTTTCTCAAAAATATAATAACCTTGAAAAATAGTTTAGATAAAAGGTGTCAGTGTGGTGAGATGGTAGTGGTATATTTGGCAAAGGTGCATGGGTTATAGAGGTTGGCAGCCAATAACACCCTCCACTATATATCTTGTCTCTCTGTATTGGGTTGGTTTGTATATTCCTGAGCACGAGTATTGGGTTGGTGTGACCCAGATTGTTTGTTTACCTCCGTTACCTCTTCTTCCCCTTTTTATTTATATATATATATACAGTAAATTTCTCTTGTCCGTCTGTACTGGGATTGTTTGTATGTTCTTGAGCACCAGTGTTTGGCTGAGGTGACTGTCATTGGTTTGGTACCTCTATTCCTTCTTCCTTCTTCATTCTTTTTCTTTCGCTCTTCCTTCTTTTCCTTCTTCCTTCTTTTTCTTTCTTTCTTCCTTCTTTTCCTTCTTCTTTATTTCTCATTATTTTTTGGGGGGACCCACGTCTATAACAATCTGTATTTCTGTATTTCTGTATGGGGTTTATTTATATATCTCAGAACACGAGTAGGAAGGTTGTGGGGAAGGGGGCTGGATGATAGTGCTATTTCTAATTTCTTTTATGTCTGTTTCTATGATTTTTTTAAATATAAAGTAATAATCTTGTTCCTCTAAGTCTAAATAATCTTGTTCCTGCTCTGTTTTTTTTTTTTTTTTTTGTAATATTTCTGAGCACGAGTATTGGAATGACATAGCTATCAAATAATAACACGTTACCTTTAATGCATTTTCTTCCAAATTATTTTTCTCTGTGTTTTTATTAAACCCACAACTATAATAATTAGTTTAGTTTTAGTTGGGTTAAGTTCGTTTAGGTTAGGTTAGGTTAGGCTCTGTTAGGCTAGGCTCGGTTAGGTTAGGCTAGTTTGGGTTCGATTAGGTTAGGTTTAGTTCGGTTATGTTATGTTATTAATATCTTGTGTTTCTGTATAGGGTTTGAGCACGTGTATTGGGGTAGAGTGACTTGAGTGACATTATTAGTTTATAACCACTGTTGCCTTCTCTTCAATATTCTTCTCTGAGTGATATTTTTGTTCCTCTCCTTCAGGGAATGTAACTTTTTTTTTATAACTATCTTATTATTATATTTCTAAAGTGTTTGTAACTAATCCTATAGTTGGTGAATTGAAGACTATATACTGTTTACTCCAGTTTGTATGTGTCCCTTCACTGTATAGGTGTTAGAAAGTTAGTTAGTTAGTTAGTTAGTTAGTTACCTTTACCATTTCACTGTTGGGTCTATATAGTTGAGGCGTCACCAAACATTGTTGTTATTCTGACGTTCCGTGTTGCTAATTAGTTAGTGAGCAATTACGGAACATCATCAGCCAGAGTATAATTGGTGAGAGAAATGTTTGAACTCTCACACACTCCATATACTGCAAGAGAGAGAGAGAGAGAGAGAGAGAGAGAGAGAGAGAGAGAGAGAGAGAGAGAGAGAGAGAGAGAGAGAGAGAGAGAGAGAGAGAGAGGAGAGAGAGAGAGAATGATATGG
>JAWZYT010001470.1:137500-140638 GCA_034508575.1 Petrolisthes manimaculis | reverse complement strand
ACAACAACACCAACCACAACAACCACAACAACAACAACCACAACAACAACAACCACAACAACAACAACAACAACAACCACAACAACAACAACAACAACCACAATCAACAACCACAACCACAATCAACAACTACAACCAGAAAACTTAAACATCAACAACAACAGCATCAACCACAACCACAACCACAAAACCACAACACAACCACGACCACAACATCATCAGATATATAAATAAATAAATAAATAAATAAATAAATAAATAAATAAATAAATGACGACGACGACGGCAGCGGCGCGGCGACAGCGGCGGGTGGCGGCGCGGCGACGGCGACGACGACAACGACGAAAAAATAAATAAAAAATAGTAAATATTAAATAAAAAATAGTAATATTAAATAAAAAATAATAATAATAAAAAAAAGTCAATTTTACAGTGATGGTAATGGTAATAATTTTACAGTGATGGTAATGGTAATAATTTTACAGTGATGGTAATGGTAATAGTTTTACAGTGATGGTAATGGTAAAAATTTTACATGATGGTAATGGTAAAAAATTTTACAGTGATGGTAATGGTAAAAATTTACAGTGATGCTAATGGTAAAAAATTTACAGTGATGGTAATGGTAAAAATTTTACAGTGATGCTAATGGTAAAAAATTTACAGTGATGGTAATGGTAAAAATTTTATAGTGATGGTAATGGTAAAACTTTTACCATTGATGGTAATGGTAAAAATTTTACAGTGATGGTAATGGTAAAACTTTTACAAGTGATGGTAATGGTAAAACTTTTACAGTGATGGTAATGGTAAAAATTTTACAGTGATGGTAATGGTAAAATTTTTACAGTGATGGTAATGGTAAAAATGTCACTATTAATTGTCACTATTGATTGTCACTATTAATGTCACTATTAATTGTCACTTAATTGTCACTATTAATTGTCACTATTAATTATCACTATTAATTATCACTATTAATTATCACTATTAATGATTACAATTAATGATTACAATTAATTATTACAATTAATTATTACTATTAATTTCCCTGCACCTGGTAACACTGGTCGTCTTTCAGTCAACTGCCTTGGTTTTGTAGCGTCGTCTGGCAACTCGTCACGTCCTATTATGTGCTTTAAATAACGCATACATGACGTATAATAGTATTTATAACTTCAGGAATCTTATAGAATTAAAAAATATATACCTATATATGGAAAGAATGCAACTTTCGTCAATATTTTGCCCACGAATGTCAACAATAGATTACTAACTGGTAGTATCTGGCATCTCATACATTTTTCCTATACTAACTTAAGAGGTATCGCGGAAAACTAAAAAAAGAGCAAAGATGGCGGTGTCCAGTCTCTCTATATAGGGTCTCTATCTCTCTCTAGATGACACGGTCCCCCTCCCTCCCTCCCTCCCTCTCTCTCTAGATGACACGGTTCCCACTCTCCCCCTCCCTCTCTCTCTAGATGACACGGTTCCCACTCTCCCCCTCCCTCCCTCACTCTCTCTCTCTCTCTCCCCTGAAACAGACCTCTTGACTGATTACTAATAGGAAAGGTGTTGTTTTGATTTGGTAACATTTTTTTCCCTTGATATGTTTTGCTGACACACACATACACACTTATACACTTACATACATACATACATACATACACGGTTACATTTATATACACAACACACACGCTTACATACACTCACACATACACTTACATTCATACACAGACACACACGCTTACATACACACACACTTACATATATATGCCTACACACACACATACACACACACACACACGCACACACTTACATTACATTCATACACACACAGACATACATACACATACACTTTCATACACACTTACATGCATACACACACACAACACTTACATGCACACACACACACATACACACATACACACATACTTACACACACACACTTACACACACACACACACACACACCACCCAACACTCCCCTCCTCCCCTTCCCCTCTCCCCGTGGCACCTGGCCAATGCAACCACACCCAAAAATATTACGTAACACCACTACTACTACTACCACAAACAACAACAACAACAATATTAATATCTCTACCACCACCACCACCACCACCACCAATAATAAATGAATAAAATAATAAATTAAAATAATTTTAATAATAATGAATAATAATAATAATAATAGTATTAGTAATAATAATAATAATGGTAATAATAATAATAATAATAATGAATAATAATAATTAATAAAAGTTATAGTTATAATAATAATAATAATAATAATAATAATAACAACAACACAGCCCTCTACCACCGCCACTAATAACACCAACAATAACCACAAACACCATCACCACCACCACAACCCACACCACCACAACCCCACAACCACCCAAACCATGCAACACCCCCATTAGCAATAACAATAAAAAACTATCAATAAGCAGAATGAAAAAAAAAAGTCTTGTATAAAAACATGTTCACCTCTTTATACAACTCTTTACCCTTCCCTATACTGTATACATTGACGATTTCAGAGCATACGAGTTTTCTAAGTATGTTCCTCCTATAGATATTAATGTGAGAGGGGAAAAACATATATGAGTCAGTGGGTTATATAGTTGCTAACTCACAAAATTATATAATACTATGTCTGTCTGTCTAGTGTTTGTCTGTCTGTCTAGTGTGTGTGTGTATGTTTGGCTGTCTATCTGTCTACTGTGTGTGTGTGTTTTATTATTCTCCCCCACCTCTCTCTCTCTCTCTCTCTCTCTCTCTCTCTCTCTCTCTAGTTTGTGGGGAGGGGGGGTTAGTCCAGGTGTTGGTAAATCTGGAGCAACTATATATTCATAAAATTCTTCCACACAGCCCAACAACACCAACACAACAACAACACCAACAGACCACCAATATTTTCATATATAATAATATGGCCTTGTTTATTTCTGGCATTACATATACTGAAGAAATGAGGCTTTTAAATGTACCAAAAATGTATGACTCCCTTACCTATTATTCATATCACGGTTTTTTTCTTATACAAAGTTGGGACCACCTGGAGAGTGTCTGTACAAAGTGTAGATAGCTGAGTGTGTGGGCCAATATATATATATATATATATTTTTAT
>JAWZYT010001470.1:80000-132500 GCA_034508575.1 Petrolisthes manimaculis | reverse complement strand
CTCTCTCTCTCCCTTTCCCCCCTATTCTCTCTTTCACACACACACCACAAAGTTGCTCTCTCTCTCTCTCACACACACACACAAAGTTGAGGTCAAAAGTTCACTGACAACCTAAGCATAAGGACACCATTAAGGCAGTCACACACACACACAGTAGCTCTTGCCAGGTCAGGGGAAGGTCATGTTCGGCGGGGGACAAGGTCATCTACAGTACAGGGGATGAGTCACACACACACACACACACACACAATTTTAAGGTCAGGGAATGTCATTTACAGTACGGTGGATAAGTCAGTCACACACATACACACACACACACAAGAGAAAGGTCACCACACACACAGAAAGGTAACCAAACACACACACGCACACAAAGGTCACCAAACACACACATAAAGGTCACCACACACATGCACACAGAAAGGTCACCACAAGCAAACATACACACAGAAAGGTCACCACAAGCACACATAAACACACATACATACACGGAAGGAGACAACAAACACAAAAGAATAGAAGAACACACACACACAGGGTAATACAGCCTATTAATTAATTAAGGGGTACCCATTTACTAACAAATAATCAAACTCATTCACTAACAAACAAATGAACATTCGCTCCCAGAGCAAAATTCAGACCCTTTGATTTTCGACCTAATGCTCAAATCGCGAGTTTTAGGAATACGACCATCGCTTAAGTACCACCAGAAGCAGTAACGATAATGTCGTCACGATGGTCGAGTGGTTATCCATGAGCGCTAAGAGCTCCCCTTTCCTAGCTTACCATTGGTTCGAACCCTGCTCAGGTTTTTTTTTTCAGTTTTTCTTTTATCATTTTGACCTTGATTTTTTAGTTTTGACCTTGGAAAACAATAGATGACCTAGAAATGTTGATGCCTATCTGTGTGGTGAAAATTTCAGCAAAATCTGATAAGAATTGCGACCTGTAGACTACGAAACTCTACAGACATTATGCCACAAACACATAAGACCACTGAGCAACATACTTGGCGAAAATTCGCCAAGTAACAAACCCTCACTGGTACCATAACACCCTCACTAGTACCATAACATCTGCAGTATTTGGGAATTGCCCTCACTTTCCCTCCTCCCGTGGCTGGGTACCAGTTCGGAAGTTGTGACATGTTTGTTTGTTTCACGTCCTGTACACGTGCTCACCAACTTTACCCTCCCTGAATGAGCCCAGAGGGCCAGAGCTCGTAGCGACCGACCTTTGGGTGTGTGTGTCTCTGTGTATAGCAGATGAAATCTGGGCTACGGTAACGGGCTTGAGGAGCCTATGTCCAGTGTCTGAATATATATATATATATATATATATATATATATATATATATATATAATATATATATATATATATATATATATATATATATATATATATATATATATATATATATATATATATATATACTCCGTAACCTCCAATATTCTGACTAAATAACAGGGTCCTTAATTAAAGGTAAAGTAATATATTTTTACTGGCAAGAAGTTCAAAATAATCAGATCTTTAAAATATCATAAGCCATTTACATTCCGTGATTCCCTGCATGTGTGTGTGTGTATGTGTGTGTGTGCAAGATACGGTATAATAGATTTGCAGGAGCACAAATCAATATAAACTGGTGTATAGTAAATGTTTCTATTCATAAATAAATAAAAAGGATAAACTAAAAAAATGAATTCTCCTGAAGAACCAAATCATGTGATGGTCACTATTGATGCATGTTGGTAAATCTAGATTCTAGAGCAACTGATTACTCCACAAACTATATATTCCAAGCAACAACTACAGACTATGCACCATTGTATATCTTTATCAATCTATCTGGTGCCTGATATACAGTGGAGGAATCAAAACACTCCAATGTATATAATGTATAATTATATATGTATTTCCTATTGATGTAGTCATAAAATTGGAGGTATTTTAATGAGTCCTTCAAATATTACCACGAAACACACACACACACACCTACTGTATATGGATGGAGCTTGTTTCGTGGTATGGTTAGGAGGAAACAGATGCCACAAATTTTCTTCCTTTTTGAAGTCTTGACCAAAACAGCGTCGACTTTGTTAAAACTGTAAATGTGGGTCAGGAGATGTTTTCCTTTATGTAGGTTAATATTATAAAGAAAATAATAATAATAATAATAATAATAATACAAATAATAATGATAATACAAATAATAATGATAATACAAATAATAATAATAATAATAATAATAATAATAATAATATAATAATAATAATAATAGTAATAATAATCATAATAATAATATCTCCGTCATATTTCTCTCATTGGTGATACTTGTGTCGATAACACAAATCTCTTCATCCTCTCTCTCTCTCTCTCTCTCTCTCTCTCTCTCTCTCTCTCTCTCTCCGATAACATAAATCTTTTACACACACACACACAAATCACTTTATCCTCTCTCTTACTCTCTCTCTCTCTCTCACATCTCTTCATCCCTCACACACACACACACACACACACATTCCTTATCAGTTATTAACCTCTGCAACTACTTATTATTATGAATGGTGTGTTTAAACCAAATATACAACAATTTTCTAGATCACTCACTTCTCTTCTCACCTCAACTTCGCCCTATACAACTCTCTCTCTCTCTCTGATCCATCCTCATCTATCTCCCTTAAACCTCCCCACCCCACCCTTTCTCTTTCTCTCTCTCTCTCTCTCTCTCTCTCTCTCTCTCTCTCTCTCTCCAGTGCCACATTTTTATCATTACGACTCTCTATCACACATACATCTGATTCACTCACTCCCACTATCCATCCAAACCCACACACAGACATGTAAAAAAATAATAATCTTATCTTAGTAATTCATCCCCGATCTTTCCCTTAAAAGGCCATGCATAAAGTACAATTTCATTCCCTCCCTCCCTCCCTTTTAAAGCCACACGTTCGTTCGTTCTCTCTCTCTCTCTCTCTCTCTCTCTCTCTCTCTCTCTCTCTCTCTCATATAAATAAATATAGCCTCCCTCATGCATTTAGTTCTGTATATACTCTAGTACACTTTAATCCCCCAAGAGCTAACTAACTATAAAACCATACATACACATAAATTCATTTCCCTCTCTCTCTCTCTCTCTTTGTATGTGTTGGCTAAGCTTCCTCTGACACACACACACACATACACACCATGACGTTCTGGCTGTAACTCCACACAGTCTCACGGTCTCGCTCACCTCACCTCTCTAGCAAGCGCCGAGCGACTCAGTTAGCCACCAACCACGGTACAGTGTAGCAGCAAGTGATCATCACACTCCTCACCCATTCACGACATTCAGTCCTCTCTCTTACTCTTATTATTAGCACACACAGACATTCAGGCTTGTTTAAATAAAGAGAGAAGAGGGTAAATGTATCAGTAGCTAATATAGTGTAGCATTGGTCTATAACACAGTATCGATATAATAGTAATAATTTTTTATCAGTGTGATACAAAACAGTTTCAAAAGAGACACTCGCTTGACTCCACGAGGTGTGAGAGAAATTTCGTGTCAAACTTGTGTTACAAATTGACTGCACATTTCTAATCACCTGAAAATCTATAAAGAAAAAACACAAAGATACTAAAAAGACGGAAAAAGACATACAACAAATAAACTTCTTGACTCAACCACAGGATCAGCAGAAAGAAGTCATCCCAAGTTTTTGTTAGGCTACTCTAGAAAAGTTATCAGTGAACATCTCTATCTTAACTTAAAGGACAGGACCACGAGGAAAGAAGACATCCAACAAGATGGCGGTAAGTGTAAATGTTTAATATTTGGAGGTAACTTCGGTATTATTACAGAATAACTGGGTTTTTTGGCTAGGCTCGAGCAGTATTACCACATTAGGCCTAGGTCCTGGAAATTTGCCCCAGTCACTGTATTGATAGTTTACACTGGTTATACCCGTTAGTTTGCCCAGGTTAGTCCGGTAGTTTGCCCTGGTTAGGTCCCGGTAGTATGCTGTGGTCTAGGTTAGGTTAGGTCAGGTCAGGTCAGACTAGTCTTCCAAATTATGTTTGTAAACGGGGCATATCTCGAAAACGGCATATCCGAGAAAAACACCATAGATTGAAATGTGTCTTACTTAGAATGGTCCCAAATAGTGGATATTGATACTAATATATGCAATATAGTGAGCCCAGGTTTTCTGTAAATTTACCCTTACCTTATATTTAAAAAAAAATCAAACTTATCTGTTGATTTGAATCGAAAAAGGAGAATAATTGAGGTCTACTAAATAATTGTTGAGTTAATCATAGATACTGGAAAAAACAAATCGTATTTTTTCAACTTCTATCTTGAGTTGATGTGATCTCTATTGGGTGATATATACTTTTATGATATTTTTTATAATTATTTGAAATGATAGATTAGAAAGGGTATATAGCACATTGACTCTTCTACATTATTATTCCCCTGTTATAATGACGCACCAATTTCCTCGCTACGTTAACTATTATTACTGTAATTTGGATAACGAGTCACTGATGTATTTATTATTTCAGTGTGTTATCCTGATTCACTGCTATTATTATTATTATTATTATTATTATTAGTGTGTGTTATTCTAAGAGTAGTGAAGGGGGGAAGCTGCAAATTAAGGGGACATACATACCCCGGGGCCGGTACACACTGTACATACATACGAGTACAAGACAGACGAACTATAAACATTTGTAAAGAAGACCACATTGGACTTAAACAAAAATAGATAAATAAAAACATATAATAGTGAATATAATAGTAATTCGAGCATAGATAGCTGCATGTGCTAAATATTTTCAGTAGCTCTCAAATTGAAAGAAAATAGTGGAATATAGATGAAAGACACTGTTATTAATTATTATTCATTCTTCTTGAGTGAAATATACGAATAAAAGACAGAAATGGTGATAAATGATGGTAGTTATGGTTTGTGCTGTAGTGCTGATGTTCTTCATTACTGTATGTTCTTGTGGAAACTAAATTAGGGCGCAGGACTGAGGGAGGGATGTGTGTTTACCTTGAGCAGCTGGTGATCACGTGAACAGCGGATGTTTCTTGCACACGTGCCAACTAACTAACTAACTCTCTCTCTCTCTCTCTCTCTCTCTCTCTCTCTCTCTCAAACACGGCCTCACATGTGCCATTTCGGAATTTCTTTCTCTTCGAACGTGGCTACACATGTGCCATTACTTAATCTCTCTCTCTCAAACTCGGCCACACGTGTCATTTCTCTCTCTCTCTGTCTCTCTCTCTAACGCGGTTGCACATGTGCCCTATCTCTCAAACACGGCTGCGCATCTGCCATTTCGCCCTCTCTCTCTCTCTCTCTCTCTCTCTCTCTCTCTCTCTCTCTCTCTCTCTCTCAAATGCCAACCGTACATATTACTACATCAATCATATCTGTCTGTCTGTCTTCTTCACTGTCACTAAATAATTCTGTTGACTTAAATCTTCATCCTTCATCTTCATTCATATGATGTATATATTCGATAACCTCAATATCAGTTCCAGCAGGGCAATACACACACACACACCACTCCTCTTTTGTGTGTGTGTGTGTTAACGACTTACCATCTACTTACAAACAACATTCCTTTGTTTTGAATTGAATTACCCTTTGTGTTAAGTTACTCATTTGTGTTAAGTTACCCTATCTACCTACCTACCTACTTACGTAACACACACACGTACACATAGGCTACACACACACACCTAGGCTTATCAAGGATGATCTTTTACACGTGTTGCCAATCGATATAGGTCGATGCTCTTGTCACGTTCAGTCTCCTAAAAACTATAGCAAAAATAAATAAATAGATGCAAGATAATAATAATAATTATAATAATAGGGCGTATTGAATTTAGTTATTTCAGTTGGTCTGTTTCCTGACATACTTTGGAGGAATCGGTAGCCTTCATAGTACCAGGTTATAATATTAGCCTTCCCTCTTGTTTCTTCATAATACTTTGTGAGGAATTGGTATCCTTTAGTGACCAAAATGTGATCGTGCATGAAATTTGGTGACTTATTTTATTCCTCTTGACTATTATGCCACGAAACAAGCTTTTTCAGTATTGGGGGTGTTTCTTGGTAATGTTTGAAGGACTCGCCAACTTCCAATTTTATGACTATCACGTTATAAAAAGAATAGCATGGCCACTGCTTGTTTGTTTGGCTGTCTGTCTGTCTCTGTCTGCTTGCCTGTCTGCTTGCCTGTCCGCCTACACTTTGCTTTGCTTTGCTTTGCTTTGCTTGGGTCGGGTCAGGGGCCCAGCAAACACTCAGACGACGACGATAACGACGACGATAACAACAACAACAACAACAACAACAACAACAACAACAACATCCTCCTCCTCCTCCTCCTCCTCCTCCTCCTCCTCCTCCTCAAAAACAACAACAATGATAATTATTGCTGTCTCTTGGTACTGTATATATAAAGGAAGGTGTATGATTTTGTTGTGCATTTAATTACTGTCTTTAAGTATTCGAAGGACACCTGTATGCCTTTGGGGATAAGAGAGAGAGAGAGAGAGAGAGAGAGAGAGAGGAGAGAGAGAGAGAGAGAGAGAGAGAGAGAGATGAGAGAGAGAGAGAGAGAGAGAGAGAGAGAGAGAGAGAGAGTTACAAGGAAAAGAAGTACCCTAGGAGACCTTACGATCCATACAAAGAGGGTACCTGTGGGTTTAGTTGTGCAAGTATGTGACCGTCCTCGAATGTGTCCGAGAGAGAGAGAGAGAGAGAGAGAGAGAGAGGAGAGAGAGAGAGAGAGAGAGAGAGAGAGAGAGAGAGAGAGAGAGAGAGAGGAGAGAGAGAGAGAGAGAGAGAGAGATTGATTTAAGAAAGAATTATATATAAATGAAAAAGTATTCTGTGAGTGTGTCCTGTGTGCCAATGAATGAGTCACTTATACATACATTTAGTTCCCTTCTTTCCAATTTTACCTACACATGAACGTGGTACCTATTTTCATTCTGACGCTCCACTAGGAGAGAGAGAGAGAGAGAGAGAGAGAGAGAGAGAGAGAGAGAGAGAGAGAGACTTTGAGTACAGTGAAGGGGGGTTCCCAGAAAATGTACCGAATAAAAAGTGTTCTAACTAAATTCTGCTCTTTAAAAAACCCGGAGATAATTATATACATTTGCTCTTGTTTTGTTGTTTACGCCACATTTACTAATTAAATACAACAACAACACCTGGGAAATATGAGACAAGTGGTGCCTTTTCCCACATGGTTTAAAACGTGCTTGTCTTTAATGTTTGTATTGTGCCAAGTCTTAGGAATGCATGTAGGAAATGTTGCTTAGTGTGTGCGTGTTTGTGCACGTGAAACTCCTGTTGTGAACATGTGAACACAGTGTGATCTTTCTTGGAGAAGCTGGTTGTGTGTGTGTGTCATCCTGAGGTAGTGGCAGTGGTTGTTCGCTTCCCACAACCACCACAAACCTCTTAACCAAACCAACCAGCTAACCACACACACGCAACTATACAGTACCCTACAATAACAGTAGTCTACTCCTACTCGTGTCTTCTCCACTACACTACACTACAGGCATTAATTTCCCAGGCATCTCCTTCACCTCTACTTACATAAATCTAACGCCAGTATTTGTAATAATCAATAAATAATTCTTGCTCGGTAGTTTCAACACTTTCCGTAGGCCTACTGTATTGTTTCCCAGCCATCCCTACCAATAATGCCTTCACCTATAACCTACAGTAACAAAATACCTGTAGTTGTAGTAATAATTTCTTTCTTAGTACTGTGAATGAATAGTATTTCCCCATTTCCACCACTAGGACTGTTACACATAATTTACTGACCAATAATTAACTCTTTTCTCAGAAGTAGGCCTAGCTTAGTAGTTGTAGCCTACCCTGCTCACTCATCATTACCTCTCCTAGGCTAGGCTATATATTTTCTCACGCTCAACACACCATCACAATCCTATTTCATATTTTTTTTATGACCGTGTCACTTACCATCTTCTTGATTTCACCTATATAAACACTTGACTTCTTTATAAGCTATTTTCAGTAGTCTGGACAATTTTAAAACTATGGTCTATACTTAAACTGCACGTAGACAAAAGCTTAAAGAGGCATTCTTCACTTTCTCTACAGCAAACTAAGTATACTGCATTGTATTGTATTGTATGTGGTTCGTTTACCCTCTTTTTTCCTTCGTTCAACATACCACCATTGTCAAGTACACGACTGGTTCTTGCTGGAGTTGTGTAGTTCTGTTGTAAAGGTTAAAACGTCACATATCCTGTTTTTGCTCTTCCTGTCTGTCTGTACATACAAGTCGTTGTTGTTGTGTTGTTGTTGTTGGAGTGGTTTGCCATCATCATCATCATCTGCAGGGCTTCATGTTCAAGGATTCCCACAAGTGTACAATAACCGGATAGATTAAATATAGCAACAGTATACAAGTAAGAAGGAGATTATCGTATCCTTGGTGGTCTTTTGCTCCCTCGAAACAAACAGAGTGTAGGCTAAACATAGTCAGAGGAGGCGTTCTCGAGAAATTATTATACTGTAATATATATTCAAGTATATATTTACAAAGCGGGACGTAATAACTAAAGTCCGCTACCTACAAGATGGGACATAAGAAATACAATCATAGTAAATTAGGCTTTGGTATTTGCAAATCATAATCGGCGTTAATTTGCAATGGTTACTAAAATTTATGTGGCCAAAATATTACAAACAATCTTAAAGCTGAATCCTATTAATGAATATATTGCTCATATGCAGTTTGTAGAGTCCGCTGCTGAATAATAATAATAGTTATTATTATTATTTGCTCTAATTACAGCGCATTGAAAACAAAAGTAAAGTTAGTCAATACGCTTGTTGGGTCTAATAGGCTATTTTGTTGTGGTTTGTTTGCGGGCGGGGAAAATATTAAACAAGAATATGCGGTAAGAGAAAACAAAAGTGGAGTCGAAAAAGGAAGCAAGGGAGAGGAGTGGAAAAAAGGAGAAGAAAGACTGAGAGGGACAGGAGAGGATGAACGGAGTGGAAGAACGGGAGAGGAGTGGAAGAACGGGAGAGGATAGAAAGAAAGGAGAGGACAGGAAGAAGGGAGAGGAGAGGTAAGGAAGCAGTGGAAATAATGCGAAAATTGCAAAAAAGAAAAGTCACCAAAGTCCAGCGGACAGACAGACAGACATACAGACAGGATGGAGCTCTCAGGTCACTCACATCAACCACTTCCTTCCTTTCTTACTTCCTTCCTTCCTTCCTTCGAGACGGAGTGGATGAGGCAAAGTGTCTTAATTTTATAACGTTAGCAACACAAATGAAATGACAAACGAAAAAAATATAATTTGGATTGTGAAAAGTTACTGATTAGTTTTTTTTTATTGTTTGTTTACAGTCATTTCTCATAATTATAGCGTTTGTTTTAATAATTATACTAAAGTTAGCAACACCTTTTGTTAAGAATAGTTGACTGATTAGGTGACACTTGATCTTTGACAATTAAATACAATATAAACAGGTGTGTAGCGTTAAAGTACTACCTATTATACCAAAGTTAGCAACACCTATTGTTAAGAATAGTTGACTGATTAGGTGACACTTGATCTGACAATTAAATACAACATAAACAGGTGTGTAGTAGCCTAAGCGTTGAAGTATATTGTTTACAGTCTTTCTCACAGCGTTTGTATTCCGAGATTTCATGTAGGCTACCTAGATTCGAGGTAATATACTCATACTTATTTAGAAGAAGGAGTGGCAATTTTTTTCAAGCCACGAGTGAAAAAATCCTGAGAATCAACAGACTTATGGATTATGGTGATGATCCTGAGAGTTAAGCCCAGGATTTTGTTCGTCTTTTCACAGTGTATGTATGTTGTTACAAATTGACTTGATGCTTGAATGTTGAGGAGAAGGATTGTGTTGTGAGTAGATCAGAGAGGCAGGATTGTGTTGTATGTGTACATTAGAGAAACAGGATTTTTTTCCTATGTGTATGTTGTTATAAGGTGACTTTCTATAACGTTGTATAATTAAATAGATTAGAGAATATTGATCTGAAGGGATGCGTAGTAAACACGAATTATAACCTCACCTGCATAGTAAAGTGAACACTTGTGATTTTATGAACACGCTGATGATTCACTATGTAGGAGTAGTGTGGGGTGGGGTGGGGAGTCATACAGTGTGTAAGGGTGGGGTGGAGTGGGATTCACTATGTAGGGGTGGGTGTTTGAGGGGGAAAGGAATGAGGGATAATACAGTGTTGGTGGTAATTCTGGAGCAACTGATTCCTTCAAACTATTCAAAGCAACAACATTCCATCATTTTTACTTTTGTTAATCTGGTCCTGTTTCCTGGCATACTTTGAAGGAGTCAAGGTGTTCTAATGTAGTCTACTGTACCAAAAGTGCATGCGTCAATGGGCAGTAGGCTATGAAAGAACAATCGTAGTGTTGACGATGGCTTGGTACCATTACGATGACTTCATAGACAAACAACTGAGTGTCATCATACTGGTTCTTGCATACAGCTCATTGTGTCAAGGGATTTGTCACCTTGGCTCAGATAGATGCTAAAGTCACCTTGTAACCCTTTGGACTCGAGGACATCCATGCAGGGAGCCAAGTCAAATCGCCTGGAGTTTGTTTGCCTGGCCAATATAATTAGGCTATATGTCAGCCACAGGAAATATTAACAACTACAACCACCGGTATATTAACTAAACTAAGATATGGTATATATTCTTACGTTTCTTATTTATTTGTTATTATTCTGTCGAGATGAAGGCATATAATTTTGAACATTAAGTTAACCCTACATCAACCAACCAACCCTCCCACACACACATACGAGATAAGTAAAGGAAGATGTAGCCTATTTAATCTCCTGAGTTCATTCTGTACCACCTCAGTAGTTTATTTGAGTCTGTGCAAGTCATAGGGTACGTGGTGGTGATATGGTCCCTTCCCTTCCCTTGCCTGCCCTGCCCTGCCCTGCCCTGCCCTGCCCTGCCCTGCCCTGCCTGTTTGGTTTCCTTCCTTCCTTACCTTCCTGCTTATTTTCTTTCCTTTCTTTCCTCATTCCTTCCTTTCTTCCTGCCTGCCTGCCTGCCTGCCTGCCATGCCGTGCCTTGTCTTCCTGACTGCCTACTTACCTGCCTACCGACCTACCTATTTGCCTGCCTGCCTGCATGCCTACCTACCTATTTGCCTGCCTGCCTGCTTGCCTGGTGGGTTGTTTGATAGGTGTGAGGGTCGTGGACACTAGCCAAGGACGTGATGGGGTATGTTTATGTTTGTCAGTGTTGATGAGATGTTTGAGGTTGTTTACAAGTGTGAAATGTTGCGTGGATGTGCGGATGGATGAATGTGTAGATGGATTCATGGATATGTGGGGAAGGAAGGATATATGTGGGGAAGGATGGATAGATGTGTAGATCGATTTGTAAATAGATAGATGGATAGATGGATGGATGGATGGATGGATGAATAGATATATATATATATAGATGGATAGACGGACGGATGTGTAGATAGATGGATGCGAATATAAATAGATGGATGGATGGTTGGATGACAGTTTAGATAGACGAATGGATGACTGGTAAAGTTGGCACCATAAATAAATGTAAAGTAGATTGCATGGATGAGTATACAGTACGGTAGGTTATGTATAGGAGTAAGAATGATTAGACAAAATGCACTTGATGTAAAAAATAAAGGCCGTACAAAATATAATACACATAGATACAGACAGACAGATACATATATACACATATAGGTACATACTTACATATATACATACAGTACTTAAATACCTCTTTCGCAACGGTATATAGATTTATTTTTTCTCTTTTGAGGGGGTCTGTGATGTACGGTAACTTAAATTGATGGACGACACAGCAAAATAGTGAAAAAAACATTTATATAACAGAGAGAGAGAGAGAGAGAGAGAGAGAGAGAGAGAGAGAGAGAGAGAGAGGGGGGGGGGGGGGAGGGGGCAGGGGCAGGCTTTGAGGTTAGGTAGAGAGAACACACAGAGGAACAGGCTTTGGGGTTAGGTAGAGAGAGAGAGGGGGAGAGAGAGATAGAGAGAGAGAGAGAAAGAGAGAGGAACAGGCTTTGGGGTTAGGTAAGGGAGCCAACAGAACAGTCGGCAAAAAAAAAAAAAAATGTCGCGTCGCCTAACTCAGCATATTTTCTGTAAGGTTAACATAAAGGATAATTATCGAACAAATACATTCACCAACATACATAAAAATAATATCCAGGTGGAAAATTAAGAATATACTTCGGTTTTTCAATTTAAGAGCCTGTGAAGCTTATATTTCCATACTGTACTTACTTCATGACTTGGCAGATGAGGTGAACTGGACTTTTGCCGCCGACTGTACATGTAACCTTGGGTGTTCACGTGTGTTGGTCGTGGTTGGGATGTGTGTGTGTGTGTTGCATTATACTGTATATATATTCACACACACACAGCTAAACAAAACAAATGTCGAGCTGATAATTTTGTCCCCAATATTCGTCCCTAGTTTTTTAGTTCTGTCCTGCATGCTCTCTCTCTCTCTCAAGATTCGTATAGCGTTGTGAAGATGTGGTAATTACACAAACACACACACAACCACACACACACACGTATTTGAGAATGCGTGACAATTTTATTTATATTTTTTAACGCGACTAGAGCCCCCCCACCCCACCCCACTGTCCTTCAATATACTTTTTGCATAGGACATTTATTTACAAGGAAACTCCCATGTTTAACAAGATAATTAATGTTCGCTTTTTCACACACACACACACACACACACACACACACACACACACACACACACACACACACACTAAAAAATTACACAGTCGGTTGTGTGCCGTTAATATTCTCTCTAATAATTTTCACACTCACAACTCGCAAGTGAAGGAATGTCAATCGGATGTGTACCGTTAAAATTCTCACATTATAATAACACGGTACTACACACACACACAGGGCCACCATGTAGATTGGACCGTGTGTGTGTGTGTGTATGTGTGTGTGTGTGTGTGTGTGTGTGTGTGTGTGTGTGTGTGTGTGTTCTGTAATCAAACTGTTTAATTCGGAAGTAATATCAAGTCAACAGATGTGGCGTTATCTCTGAGTTACGAAATCATCTTAATAACCGAGCTAAAATAATATTATATAAAATCCCTCTTTAAACAATTAAGTGCAGCCTAATCATTGGTTTGCAGAACATTATATTTACGTTTGTGTCCTGCATGTTATTGTTTGGATTTTTTGGACGGTACCCTAGTTTAACTTAGGGTACATTCGTTTTGTTTTGTACGTTTGTTTCCTAAGTGTTCGTGTTTGGCTGTTTTATTAAAGTTATTGTACAGTACATTAGATTTGATTTGTACGTTTGTGTCTTGAATGTTATTGTTTGGATGTTTTGTACGGTGCCCTAGTTTAGCTTATCTTACTGTAGTTATTTCTGGCACATTACGATACAGGTGTGATTATTTTCCCCTCCCTCTCCTTCACTCCTTTCAACCCCCCCCCCCATATTCTCTTTCTCCCTTTTTCTCTTCCACCACTCTCCACCCCCTCTCCCTCTTCCATCACCCTCCCCCACCTTTTCCCCTTCCATCTCTCTCATTTCCCCCCTCCAATCCTTTCTCTTATCCACTCCACCTCTCCCCCTACCATATCTCTCTCTGTCGTACCGTACCCTCCCCTCCCCCACGATCTGTGTTAGCGGATGCAGCCCTTCCTGTAGCCTCTAAAATAATCTCTCCCGTGTAACGTTCTGCTTCTAAAACAATTTCTCTCTCTCTCTCTCTCTCTCTCTCTCTCTCTCTCTCCCAGTGTAACATTCTGCCTTAAACAATTCTCTCCATTGTAACGTTCTGCCTCTAAAACCATCTATCGCTCTCACTCTCTCTCTCTCTATCTATCTGTCTATCTCTATGAGGTGACTCATTGACAGTTGTGAGTCGACCACCTATTCGTGTTATTACTCACATTATTAGCCTCACACCCTCATATCACCCGTTACTCAAAAGGACACATGACTCACTCTACCAACAACACTCCCTACACCCTGACAACTATATTATTATTATTATTATTATTATTATTATTATTATTATTATTAGTAGTAGTAGTAGTAGTAGTAGCAGCAGTAGTACCGGTATTTATTATTTTTATCTTTTATTATTATTATATTTATTATTATTGTTATTATTATTAGTGTATGCCATAATTGAGATGATCCCTAGCTTGAAGAATGAGAATATTGAAGTGTAACAGAGAGAGAGAGAGAGAGAGAGAGAGAGAGAGAGAGAGAGAGAGAGAGAGAGAGAGAGAGAGAGAGAGAGAGAGAGAGAGAGAGAGAGAGAGAGAGAGAGAGAGAGAGAGAGAGAGAACCAGGAAGAGAAAGAGAAAGAGACTCGTGTTGAAAGGAGGGATGAGGGAGGGGGGTGGATAATTTGTGGGAGGGGGAGGGAGAGAGGAGGGGGATTTTCCGTAAGTAGGGGGAAGGGGGAGGGGGAGGACGAATAACAGGAAGAGCGGTGCAGACGGCGTGAAGAGAGAGAGAGAGAGAGAGAGAGAGAGAGAGAGAGAGAGAGAGAGAGAGAGAGAGGTACGGTACAAAGGCTTCTAACTTGGTACACACACGTACATAATAATATGATCTAGCATATCCTAAAATATATATACACATGTTTTGTTTGCAGTCATAATTATATAAAAAAAGAACTCGAAATTGGTATGTTCAAATATTATTATTATTATTATATTATTAGTATTATTAAGAGGATGAACAACTAGTAGTGTAGCCTAATCAGTATTTGTTATTGTCACTAGGCTGGTGTATGTACTGGAGTTGTCAAGTGTTTCCTGTCTCCCTTCTGAGGTGTGGGTTTTGTCGTCAGTTCCTCAGAGTGACTGCAGTAGTAGGGGAAGCCATATAGGTGATCCTAACTTAAGACACGTTGTTGGGGTACAGAGGAGAGTGGGAGAATGGGGAGGGGGGAGGTCTCAGATGACAGAATTGGTACGTAAATGTCAAGTCCAGTCCAGTCCAGTTTGAACCAGTTATGCTCGTGGTGGGTAATGTATGTACAGTTGCCCACATTAATGTGGTACGCCTCGCTGCTTGTGATATACCTACAACAGGAAGGAAAGTGTCGCAAGTTATAGTTTGTTGACAAGCAGACAGTAAAAATATTTTACTGTCTGCTTATCACTTTCCTGTATTTTGTAGCCACCTCACAAGTAACGAGCCATACCAACTTCATTTGTGGCCAACTGTACAGTATATATATATATATATATTGGGTTTGGTTCTATTGGAAACACGTGTCTCTCATCATTATTTATATTTGTTATTTGTTACATCATATCTTTCTATCTTTAACCTACATCCTATAGAGCCTTCAGTTCACTACAAGTCCACCTCAACATTTACCAGTGAACAGAATTTGCCTCTCTCCTTGTCGCTCTAGAGCCTCATAGTCTCCTTCAACATTATCCAGTGTACAGATTTTACATCTCTACTTCTCTCTTTCGTGGCCCCATAGTCTTCAGTTCACCAATAGCTTCACTACAGGTCCCCCTCAACATTTACAGGGATTTGAAGAGACACTGACCGTCGCTTCTTCCCCATACCACCACCACCAGGGCCTGTTACCGTACTGACTATAGCCTATTCATTCACCCTTCGTTCCCAGATCCACTCCCTGACTCAGTGGTATTCCTGCCCCCCTTCATTATCATTGAAACAGTTCCATTTCTTCTTCCCCATCCCCTCTCTTTATTTCCTTGTTATTTTCATGTCTTCTATAATTTTCGTGGTCTCCTTTGCCTTCTCTCTCATTCTCTTCCATCTCTGCTGCTTTTCCTTCTCTCCCACACCCTTCCAATCCTCATTTATCCCTCTCATCATTATCTGCAATCCCTTCCATGCAACTTTCTTCCCTCCATTCCTCTTACTACCAATGCCGAGTAAGAGGTAACATATGTGTGTATGCAGCAAGTACAGCACAAAACACAACTACTATTATCAAGGGATCAGTAGTGGTGTTAGATCCTGTGTAAGATAAGGTTTATTGAACTCCATCTAGCCTATACCGTTTCTGTCAACCGATTAGGAAATGGGACTGATAGGTGGATATTTTTTCCTCTTTTTTTTCATTAGATATGAAATGGATATGATATCACTTACAGGCCTAATTGATTCCTCAGTAAATATTATTATTATTATTATAGCTTGCTGAATGCTATGGAATAATATGCTTGTATTTACCATATGTACGGTATGTACTATATGTATGTATATGCTTTCAGTCGCTTGCTAAATACACTCTACGGGTCCCTCACGTGTACATTCATTTTTCTTCACACACACACACACACACACACAAGGGAAAGGGAGCACTAGTATTGGGGTTGATAATGGGTTAATAGTCATGGGTAAGGAAATTATAGCAGGGGTTTTAGAGGGAGTTGGGAGTGTGGGAGGGAGTTGGGAGTGTGGGAGGGAGTTGGGAGTGTGGGAGGGAGTTGGGAGTGTGGGAGGGAGTTGGGAGTGTGGGAGGGAGTTGGGAGTGTGGGATGGAGTTGGGAGTGTGGGAGGGAGTTGGGAGAGTGGGAGGGGGTCGATGAATCATGGGAGACGGGAGAAAACATGAGTCTAGTCCCCTCTCCCTCCTCCACCCCCCCAAATGCACCCTTATCTCTCTCTCTCTCTCTCTCTCTCTATCTATCTATCTATCTATCTCTGTATTCCACTTTTAAACAAACACACACACACGCACGCGCGCACTCAAACGCACTCTCTCACACTTGCTTCCACTCTCTGATCAATATTTTTATAAATGTGAAGGACACCACCATTACAAACATACATTAATGGTACCTCCTATTATTATTATTATTATTATTAACCTCGCCTTCACTTTCTCCCCATTATTATGCACTAAATTACTTGACGTGCCTTAATCCTATAGGCTATATTATTATTATTATACAGTGGATTATGTTCTCAATTTGGGGGACAGTTCACAAAATAATAATAATAATATGGTCAGTGTTTCTCGTAATTTTAGGGGTTGATTACTGTACGTGGGGTTACCTGTGAAAACCGACTGACTATCTGACTGACTGACTGACTGACTGAATTACTTATTGACTGACTGACTGAATTACTTATTGACTGACTGACTGAATTACTTATTGACTGACTGACTGAATTACTTATTGACTTACTGACTACCTGACTGACTAACTGAATTAATTGTTCACTGACTAACTAACTGATTATCTAACTGACTGAATTACTGAGTGAGTGAGTGACTGACTGAATTAACTCTTGACTGACTGAGTAACTGACAATTTCTTACTGACTCACTGACTTAATTACTTACTGATTGATTGACACGTGTGGATAATTATTAAGTGGGTTAGGCTATATATATATATATATTCAGTACATTGATTCCTCCTAAACATGCCGGAAAACAGGACCAGATGAATAAAAATAATGGTGTCCTGTTGCTTTGAATAGTTAGGAGGATTAGTTTGGAGGAATCAGTTACTCACCCACTACCATTTTTGCTCTTGTGAATTGTGATGTTATTATGGTCTTTATTTCATTATGGTAATGTTTATATGATCAGTTTATCCAATCCGGTGAATTAATTAATCCCCACACACTAATGGGTAGGCCAGATGATAATGCAATGTGTGTGTGTGTGTCCAGATGATGCAATGTGTGTGTGTGTCCAGATAATTAAATGTTTATGTGTACGGGTATGCCAGATAATGCAGTGTGTATGTGTCATACTTTTCCAGGTGTGATTTAGATATACCATCTCTAATTATTGCTTTCTTATGTATGTATGTATGAGTTTTGTGAAATATTTACATTGGAATAATTACCATATTATATTGAACACATTTCTTCTTCTTCCTCTTCTTCCTCTTCTTCCTCTTCCTCTTCTTCCTCTTCCTCCTCTTCTTCCTCCTCCTCTTCTTCCTCTTCTTCCTCTTCTTCTTCCTCTTCTTCTTCCTCTTCTTCTTCTTCTTCTTCCATCTCTAACTCCTTCTCAGCTGCGAATCTTAGTAATTAAGACTTTCGCCAGAGGGAGTGGGAGTTTGGGGTAATTTTCTTTTCATCATCATATTTCTCTCCAACTTGCCCAATTTATATTTTCGTTTTCACATAATACATAATTTTATTTTTATCATCCCATTCCTTTAAGACCCAACCATCGGAAACAAAATATTGACAAATCGGTTTTAAATCGAGTGTTCGGGACGAAAATTTGGCTGGGAGTAAATAGAACACACACACACGATTTGGCTGGGAGTAAAAAGAACACACACACACAATAGGCAAGTAAAGCAATTTAGTTGTTGTTGAAGTTGATGTTTTTATTTTAGGTGCATTTGGAGTCCCTTGATTCCTCCAGAGTGTGCTAGGAAACAGGACCAAAATAGCAAAAATAATAAGTGTTTTGTTGCTTAGAATAGTTTGGAGGATTCAGTTACTTCAGATTTACCAACACAAAACTTCCCCCGTAAGGAACCCTGTGATGAAGTCAGAAACTGGAGGTAAATGAGGCCTTCAAATACTGTATACCCTAGTCAGGAGTAATCAGAAGCCTCCAAAACCATTACACGATCACAGGGTCCTTGAGATTTGTTAATTTGATTCACACACACACAAACATTCAATTATTAACACACACACCACAAGCACATTTTACATTGTTGGCAGGGCGGTGGGGTTGTTTTCACGGGGCTGTTGTGTGAGAGTAGATTATAGCTTAGTAGTGTGTACATACGTTTCACCTCCCCTTCCCTTCCCTTCCCTCCCCCCATTCCCACCACACTACCCCATCTTCTCCGCCTCCAGGGGTCCCTTGTGAAAGTGGTTGTGTCACGTTCCTCTAACTAACCACCAGTCTCTCTCTCTCTCTCTCTCTCTCTCTCTCTCATTTTTCTATGGACGTTCTCTCCCTCTCCCCCCTATGGACGTTCTCTCTTTTTTTTTTATGGACGTTCACCACACAACTACATGCAGAGAATAATGTGGTTATGAATAATATGGTTATAATTTAGTCTATATCAGATACACAGCTATTATATGTAGGTATAGTCGCGGCAGATAGTCCTTGACCAGAGGGTGTAAGGTGAAGTCAGGTCAAAGGACTATTATGTGCCGTGACTGTACGTGCACGAAAATAATTATTTGTCATCAATACTATACTATCCGCATTATTTGATTCCCTTTGACATATATGATTCAACTACAAGCTTATATTTATTATTATTACTGAACTGAGGTTGATTGAAGATGTGGTGCTAGTGAAGATGTTAGCCTATTGCAAAAGATAAATGTGAGGAAGTGGAAATGTGATGGTAGTGAAGATGTTAGTTAGCCTATTGCAAAAGATAAGTGGAGATATAGTAGGATGTTATGAGGTTAGTTTTGTGATAAAGGAAAGATCTCCATGGCCTCGTTTTATTATTATTATTATTATTATTAATGGATGGAGCAGAATATAACATCATGGCAAGGCAAAGCATGATTGGTTCCTCGTATGTGTGGTCATGTAAGCAATTGGCTTGTTGTGGTTTGAGTTCCAGCTGCTGAGTCGAATACAGAGGGAGACACGTGGAGATGAAAGTAGAACACGTGGGAGTAACAAGAAAGTGGAGGGCAGGCAATATAAATAAGAAAATGAGAAAATAGAAAAGAAAATAGAAAAAATGCATGAATAAAACGGTGGTAAAGTGTATAACCTATATGCTGGAGTAACTTATAATAGAGAGGGTCGTATTCATGAAGAGCCTTGCAGCAGTGTGCACAAAGGTTTCGTTGTGTGTTTAGCTATTTTGGGGGGAGACTGAAATAAAAACCAACTAATTCCGATAATACTCTCAAAGTTGGTTTTCGCCTAACAAACGTACTGACCCCTTCAGCACATTTCTTTTAACTTTCACGGCAAATATATTTAATGCAAAGATAAAACCAAGACACATTAAACCTGACTTTTACACACCAACACCACACAACTAGGTTAGTACAGTCAGTCAGTATCTACAAAATAAATACACAGGCTATAATGTTTATATTCCGAATGTACCTAAAGACTAATTTTCCCTGGAAGGTAACCGGGGCATTTAAAACAAAAGAGGCCTTACGAAATAATTACATTTAACGCATAATAGTGACGTTTATGAATACCATTGGCCCTAAAGAGTAACCACGAGGACCTACCGTAGTGAGCAAGCAAAAGGTGGTGGGTGAGTGGAGGGTGAAGGGAGGGAGACTGGCTGGTGGTGGTGGACTGGTGGATCAATATTTAGCTAGGAGGAAGGGAGGAAGGGAGGGAGGTGTGAGTGGGAGAATGAGAGAATGGGTGAGAGGGAGGGAGATGCGCAAGGAAGGAACCAACATGGGAAGGATATAGAGCGTGTGTGTGTGTAGAGAAGGTTAATGTATTCTAAGTGGAAGGGAAGAACACACAGGAAAAACTGAGAAAATGTGATGTAGGCAAGGTACTACAAGGAAGGAGTATATGTGTGAGTGAGACAGATCCTTGGTAGTCCCCCCCCATCCCTTCCCTTCCTTCCTGTCCTGTCCTCCTCCCCTTCTCTACCCTCGGATTCTCTCTCCCTATCTGGTCTCTCCCACCCTCCCTCCCTCTCTTGGTTCCCTCACACACACACACACACACTCTACTCCTCTCCTCTCCTCACTCCACCACCACCACTCAGTTCCTCGCTAGGTCTTGTGTTGTCGGGTGGCGTTAGTTCTCGTGCTCGTCTGTCTCTCAATCCTCACCTTGCTTGTTTTAATTCACTCTTTGTTTCTTTATGTTTTGTAGTGCTGTGAAAAATTATGGTGGTGAGCAACTGTTGATGTGACGTGTTTGTTGTACGTATTTCCGCTGGCCCAATGAATGCTATGGCAGCAATGTGTCAGTGAACGTTAAAAGGAGCGAGGTACACACTGCTTGAATGTCTTGAACGTAAGTATAATAAATGTATATAGAGAGAGGTTTTAAGGAACTATTGTGAGTGGTTGTTATACGTAGTCACTAGTCAGTGTGTGGTGAGGGAGGAAAGGGTGAACATGGAGGATGATAGATGGATATAAAAAAACAGTTTGTTACGTTACTCCCGAGGTGTGGTGTGGGTGCTAAGGAATGTTGTGGTGTGGGTGTTGTTTTTGTTAGTGTGTATGGGTAAGGGACAAAGGAGGGGGGGGGATGAGGGATAAATGAGATGATGTAAATAATTACTTTTACCTTTCGTCACTCGTAAATCTAAGTATCATTCATTTCTGCACTGTTTGATGTGGGTTGCAACGCAGATGGTGTTGATAAAACAATAGGTGTGTGTTTTTTTCCCTCGAACAGTGCATGGTTATCTTGTTCTTATATACTGTAGATGTTTTTGTAAATGTGTTTGTTCTTATAATATAGATTGGTATAGAATAATCCAATAATGGGATACGTGCAGGTTAGGGACTGAGTCTGCATTGGTGAAAGTTGCAGTAAAAGTGCAAAATGGAGTTGGGGGAGGTCGATGAGGAGTTGTGAGTCTTTGCTACAACTTTGTGTGTGTCTTGCCAACCATTAATGTTATATGTTGTCGGGGAGCACTGTACATGGTTTCAAATAGGATTGCACTAGTATAAAGAGCAGTCTTAATTAGGTCATCAGCTAGAAAACTTTTAACACGTGTTTTAGGGATGGTAAAGTGATGGCCTAGTGATTCCTTCAAATTATGCCATGAAACAGAACCTCTATTAGTAACACTGGGGTAATCTGTTTCCTGGCAGAGCATGGAGGATTTAGTAGCCTTCCAATTTACCAAAAAGAGATTCCCCCTTTAACATTATCAGTCTACTCAAAGCTAACAGATGACCCAACTTGGAGACCAGAATTTTTCATGTGTGGAGTTGATCTCAGTGAGGTACATATAACTACAAATAATAAAGAGTCGACAATCTGAAGTGGGTATAGGAGCCTACAAGTAAGTTATTGTAAGCGGATGGTTATTAGGCCTATCATCATCACAAATCCGCCTCGTGTATCCTTTTATACTGAAGCTAATTAAAGTTTAGATGTAATTCCCCAAACATGAAAGTAAAAGGGTTTGGAGTAGGAAGTCAACAACTATCTGTACAGGACCATACCATTGGCTTGTGGATCGAAACGTGATGGCGTGAATAGCGATAATAAAATAAAATGCAGTAGTGTCATTCATTTTCGAGAGGGGGGTCTGGTGATTTCATTGTGGTGGTGTTGGGGATACAATTCAGATCAGAAGCAATGGGGATGCTGTAATAGAGAACGAGATGAATTAATAGTGTATGTACAGTCGGCAAAAAAAAGTATTAGAACCACTCTTACATTGAAATTAACTAAACTTATTAATAGGGGAGCTCCAATGCATTTTATGCCGACTGTACATGACCTAATTCTGTCCGGGAATGTACCGTAATATACGAAAAAGATATAAATTAATCGTCTCTCTTAAGATATAATACACGAAAGTACTTAGCGACTGTCTCTCTAGCTTATAAATATACAAAGTCGAGAAGAGGATTAATATGCGTCTCACTGTTACATAATAGCGACAGTTTTATTAGGCTAGTTTTCAGGCCTCACGTCCACTGACAGCCAGGGGAAGGTGACCTATTTTGCATACCGGTTTCGCATCTTTTTTTATAGACGAGGGGCACACGATGATGGAGAACAATACGTACGGTAACATCAACAGATAAAGATATATGGATGAAGGTTTATTTGTACGAAGAAAGAAAAGAGGAAATATTATTGATAATAGTCTACTGGTACGGTACTATAAAAATTATTGACGGAGATTGGGGTAGGCTATTATAATGAATAATAGTGTTAGGCTATTAAATAAAGCTATTTCGTATGACCTCGCCTACACACTGCAGCTCCTGGTAGCCATGACAACGCTAGTGGGTGGAGGGGGAGGGGAGGGCAGTAGATTACACGTGAAACCGCTGCCCGGCATGCCATGCAAAAAGAGATTATCAGTTTTGCAACCGTTCCAATTTTATTATCTATATACTGAATGTACAGGGTATAGACAATTGGCAGCATTTGGCAGTATTCTGGAAGATAGATGTAGCTTTTATTTATGTAATTACGTGATTATATATATATATATATATTATATATATATATATATATATATATATATATATATATATATTTTAACGAATATAACAAGTATTAGGGCAAAATTTCACGTTATAATCTGTAACGAGGAATCCTCAAAGCCACAGAATTATGGCTAGCAGGACTTTCGACTACAATTGTACCAAATAACAAACAAAAGAAATGGCCACGAGGGAAAAATGTAATCAAACTGCAACAACTAAGTCCATTGTATTGTTAGACCTTGATCTTGCATTGTGAAAAGAGGCGCCAAGGTCAATGTTTTTTTTTTTTTTTTTTGGGGGGGGGGCTGCCTCATCCGTCGTACAAATTGCCTGACTGGTAGGAGTGAGTATTTTTTTTTCTGGTATCACCTTCGCGCGTGTTGAACTGACGCAGGCCCATGCAAAAAGAAAAGAAAAAAAGGTTAGGAAACGTAAGACTTTTTATCCTATGTGGGGCTTTATTCCTGCATAATTTGTAATAAATATATATAGCCTATACTGTATGTCAGTTCAATGTTAGCTAGAAGTGTGAAGGATGCTCAAATTTAGAAGAATCCATCCTCCTTTATATAACCTTCATCCTCGTCCTATATAATTATACTGTCGATTCCACAGTCGTGTTTGTATGGTAGCTTCCTAACCAACCACACTTGTAAGGCTTCATTATTTTTCAAAAGCCGAGTATCTAAATGCACAAAATCTATCAAACACTGCAAAGTTTATTCACCAAATTCATTAAATTATTCAGTCATGTCATTTACAGGCTAAGATTCCTTCGTTTGCGTGCTTACAGACCACTATGAACCACTGTGGAATTAACCCATATAGAGTCTTCCAAGCCTAGGACGGTCTTCCATCTTACGCCGCAGTCAACCAATCCAATCTTGAAACACGATCCTGACAGTCATTTTTGGCCAAACGAGTTCAGGCATGATCGAGTGTTTCTGAGATTAGGGTCTACTGCTAGCCTATAATAGAGAGAGAGAGAGAGAGAGAGAGAGAGAGAGAGAGAGAGAGAGAGAGAGAGAGGTGGGTGGGTGGGTTTACATATATATCTCATTCCACTACTATAATAGAGAGAGAGAGAGAGACGTGGGTGGAGGGTGTTGGAAGATACACGTCTTTTTTTCACAGTCCACTATAGCCTACTCCCTCCAAACCGGTCACAATTCCTACCTAAAGTAAATATGTATGATGGAGAAGGGGCGGAGTTCTGTCATATGTGCATCCAACAAACAATACTTTATTTTAGGACCTGCACATTACATCATTTATCCGTCTGATCATCACATCAACATTGCCCTTATTTAATCTTACATAAACCAATATTAATTATAAGTACCCCAACAATTAAACATTATACATTGCCAGCCAGAGTGACGGTAATAACCAGAGAGTATGGGATGGGATATAGGATGAGATGGGAGGGGAGTGGATGGGATAGGATGGGTGTGGGACATTGATAGGGGTCAGTGCCCAGAGGAGCCGGACCTAACAAACCTTTCCATTCTCTCCCCTCTCGTCCCCAGGGGCTTGGTGGTGTCCTGCTCCTCTTATAATTTTGCGTCCACCCCTTCCCCCTCCTCTCTCTCTCTCTCTCTCTCTCTCTCTCTCTCTCTCTCTCTCTCTCTCTCTCTCTCTCTCTCTCTCTCTCTCTCTCTCTATAAATCGTGCGTTACAATAGCTTTCCTGATAATTTTACTGAACAAATTGAAAGTTAATGTACCCAGATGGAGCAACTACTATTTCACATGATATAATTCTGCTATTTGAAGGCTTCTGAATATTTGTGAGGATCGCTGAATTGTATATACAGTTAGACACAGGAATTCGTGGTACAGCCGAGGTGAAAAATGCTCAGCTACCCCCAGTATGAAATTCCTTACCGACCTAAATGATATACCAGAGGCAGAAACTATGACGATAAACAAATACCGGACATTATATCGCTGATAAACTGAGAGGGAAAAGCAGCTTCTACTTGGTCTGTACCATGAATCCCTGTGTTCAATTGTACCTTCGTCTCTCACAAAAAAATAGGCTAGACAGTAGGCCTAATTATTAGCAGCATATAACTAACGGAGAGTGAGAACGGTGATGTAATTAAGGTTATCTGTTGCATGAAAAAAGTTTAAATACAATACAAATAAACACATAAATATCTTGTTCAATGTCACTGGGACCGACTCAGGGTCTTCTACTAGCCTAATCATGGGTCGTAAGAAAGAAAATATTGTTACCGGTACTTATGAATAGTTGGTTGTCTAATCTAATGTTAACACGTTATGAGAGGCGAGGGTGGGAGACACGTGGAGCCTTGACTACGATTTCTGGTTGAGTGTTGGTGGTGGTGGTGGTGGCCTTGACGTTGTGTGTGTGTGTACACTATCAACACCACGGACACAACAAGGAAGTATCACCCTCCACACCACCAGCATCATCATCATCCCAACCCTGTGCGTCTAGAGCAGCGTTTCCCAACCTGGGGTGCTGAAATCAATTATAGGGGGTGCTGGGAAGCGATGCACACATGGCAGTAAAATATCACGTCTAATAACAAGATATTAGTTAGGGGTGCTGGACTGCTTAGACATGACAACAGGGGGTGCTATGGTCGGAAAAGGTTGGGAAACACTGGTCTAGAGGGTTTCCATTTTCTGTATATTTGAGTTTTGGGATGTCATTCTTCCTACAGTAGGCTATTGTAGTAAAATAATGCCAGGGTACTTCACACTACATCAGAATAAACACGATTTTTGACGGCAGTGGGGGAACAGGACACTATATAAAAAAATAATAAACACAACACAACAACAAAACAACTCTTTAAATTACAAATGAGAAGTTCGAAATTGAAAGTAAAAAAAAATGCGATTAGGTGCATAGAACTGAATTAACGAAAATAAATGAATAATTAAATCGATGAATAAATAACCCACGTGGCAACAACAAAACATTCTATTCTTGGGTAGACCTTGGGATAAACGGCGTGTGTGTGTAGTCGTTTATATTATATCGTGTTGTCAGTCTTGTTTTTGTTCTTGAATGACAAACACCACTACTAAGCCTGTTGTGCTTGTTTAAATCTAACTACTGTAGCCTACCTTACTGATTATTTGAATGCATACAGTCGCAGACGATAAAATTTAATACATTTGTTTTTATTTTTTACCAAACCTGCAACCAGTGTACAAAAAAACTATCACTTTAAAAGTTAGGCTAAGTTAGAACACACACACACACACTTCTCTCCTCTCCTCACCATTAATTATATTCACTATTTTTCTTTCTTCTCCCTCCACGCATCATCATCATTCTCCCCTCCTCACCAACCAATTACCATTTCCATCGATTAAAATGTTTGTGTGTCGTATATATGTTTTTTTCGTTGGAAGAATCAAACGCTTCTATTAATATTCTCAGACAACATTTTATGCCTTTCTTGGTTGGTTAATTGGTTGGTAGGTTGAGGTTGGTTGGTAGGTTGGTAGATTGAGATTGGTTGGTTAATTGGTTGGTAGGTTGAAGTTGGTTGGTTGGTTAGTGGGAGGTCGAGTGGGAGATTCTAAAGGACTTCTTTTCCGGCCCTGCTCAATAGGTTACCTGGAGATTCTTATAGTCATTGTCTGAGAATAATAGAGAGAGAGTTGGGAAGTGGCTTTAGTGTATGGTATTGGAAGAGGAGGAAAAGGATTGGGAGGGAAAATATGAAAACGGAAGAAAATGTTGGCGGCAGGATGAGACAAATGTAATAAAAAATAACCGGAGAGGAATAAGTGAAGATGAAAAAGATGGAGGAGGATGAGTAAGAAGAAGATAGAGGAGGAGGAGAGAGTGTGTGTGTGTGTGTGTTGCAAGGAATGTAATGATTGATATGCTTGCTACAGGAGATGGACTGGGTGGTTGGTAATTCGCTTAGTATACATGTGACGAGAGAGAGAGGGGGGGGGGGGAATGATGATGATTGCAGTGTGGTGGTGTTGGTTAATGCTTATAGTATCTCGAGAAGCAGTAAAGTCAACATGTATGACAACAGATCTGCTGGATTGTACCAGTATTAACCAGATCATACTGCTCGTTCTCTCTCGTTTTCTTTTCCCCCTCCCATGCTTTTTCTTCTCGCTTTCTTTTTCCCCTCCTCCTCTCTCTCTCTCTCTCTCTCTCTCTCTCTCTCTCTCTCTCTCTCTCTCTCTCTCTCTCTGATATATTGCAGTGTGTTGAGTGGTGGTACAAATTAATTACATCCACTTTGTGCTGGTAGGTAGCAGTTTCATTAGAACGGATAACAAGGCACTGGGAAATGGTAAACACGACTGCAGCCTAATCAGCTCTAACTTGTTAAACTGAATGTGTGAGCCTTTTGTATGTGCCAGTGTTTATAGGTCTAATAATATACTGTATGTTGTGAGTGATGCAAATAATTCTCTCGGTATATTTTGATGCATTTGGGACGTCTGTAACAACAACAACAACAACATCATCATGCATTTCAATGGTTCGTTTGTCATTTGCTTTATGTTGCTTCAATTATAGTAGGCTATTATGTTGTCTTTCGTCCTTGGATTTGTCATGTGCTGAATTCAAGGCTGCATAAACTGAAAATGTGTTGTCTGGTCCTTTCGTTTGTCAAGTGCTTCAGCCTAATGCTACATAAACTGTATACCCTATTACATGTTTGTGAACGGACTTTAACTGCGTGTTAGAATTGTGTGATTAAATAGGATGACTCTTGTTTAATGTTCCAGTTTATGTTAATTTAGACGTATGTGAAAGAGAGTGAAGCATATGATCTGTGTCAGAACGAGTATCATTATATTATTAGTCTTGATAATAAGCGTGAGAAACAGAAAACAGCTATCCTTACGGTAGGGGTCAGGGAGATGAAGAAAAGCCACCTGAGGTTAGGCTAGAGATGAAGTAACATAGCTTGGGGTCAGGGAGAAGACAAAATAATAGCAAGAAAAAACGGCCAAGGGGTCAGGGAATCGAAATGTAACAGGAACATGTGTTAGGGAGAAAAAAAAGTAGCTTGAAGTCAGGGAGAAGATAAAAACAGCTCGAGTAAGGGTCAGGGAGAAGAAAAACAACTTGGTAGGCTACTAGAGAGAAGCAAAAACAGCCAAGGGGTCAGAGAGGATAATAATTTTAATAAGTGTTGTGTCGACCTACTTGAAGGAGAGAGAGACGAGTTATTTTCTTTTTATTACTTACTACACACATAATACACTACATACACGCTACACACAGACTCAGTTTAATAAGGGGAGAATACAGTGTTGGTTAATGTGGACTATCCTAGCTAATGATTCCTCCAAACTATTCTAAGCGACATGACACCATAATACATGTTTTTTTTTCTTTAATTTTGATCTTGTTCCCTGACAAACTTTGGAGGAATCTGTGCACACTAATGTACCATAATTATACTATCCCCTTAATTGGAAAGAATAGAATACAGTGTTGGTAAATCTAGAGTAGCCTAACTTGATTCCTCCCGACTAGCCTAGCCTATTCCAAGTAGCCTAACAGAGCACCATTATTTTTTAGCTATTTTGATCCTATTCCCTGGCATATTTTGAAGGCATCAAGGCGCTTTAATGCACCAAAAGTATAATACCCTCTTAATTAAACACTTTCTATGCGAGGCAGGGTAAGGAGGTCAGAGAGTAATCACGTAGGCTAGGCTAGGCTATGTAGGATAATATTAATAACAGGGTGTGTGGGAGATTAGGGATTAAGTATAGTTTGGTAGATTAAGGGACCCTGTGATGTAGCCTAGTCAAAATATTGGGAGATAAATGAGTCCTTCAACATTGCCACGAAACGCCATCTAGTTCTCGGCTATTATAGAAAGAGCTTGTTCGTGGCATAATCAGGAGGATTCAGAAGCCACCAAGTTACTTACACGATCACCGGATCCTTAAGAATGGGGGGGGGGGGGTAAAGGATTTGGGAATGATTTGGCGTATAGTTGTTTAGTTAGTTTAGAATAGAATAGTTTTTATATTGATAATGAATGGTGGATTGTTAGTTAGATTGTTATTAGTTTAGCCTATGAGTGGATGCTTATTACTGTCTGTTAGTATAATTATTAATTAATGAAAATAGTGTCACTGGGAAATTGCCCAACTTGCCCAGGAAAAAGTACCTGTTCTAAGGTGTATGAAATTACTCCAAGTGTGTACTGTCGGCAAAAAAAGTATTGGAACTCCCCTATGGATTGTTTTAGTTAATTTCAATATAAGGGTGGTTCCAATACTTTTTTTTTTTGCCGTTTGTATATTATATTTTTTTCATCCTCCTGCTGACCTGGTAACAGCAATAGACTAACCAGGAGCTCACAGGGGTAGGTTAGTCCTTAGGTCTCTCACACGTGCCTCACTCCTCACACAGGCGATCATGGAAGATGAGGCCGTATGTGTGTGTGAGAGAGAGAGGGTGGAGGGGCTGTGTAGTTGAACGTGTGTGTGTGTGTGTGTGTGAGAATGGTAAAAGGCTGTGTACATGTTGTGAATGGTGAATGAGAGGATGTGTACGTGTATGTTGGATAGCAAGTGTTAGTGGCTGTGTACGTGTGTGACCTTCGCTTGACAATATTAACACTCAGGCCTCGTGGATCACACACACACACACACACACAGACCATGGCCACTAAGCACACTGTTTGTTGCCTCTGTACAAATTTAGGAGAGAGAGAGAGAGAGAGAGAGAGAGAGAGAGAGAGAGAGAGAGAGAGAGAGAGAGAGAGAGAGAGAGTATTACATTACTTAGTCGAGATGCAGAAAGAATAATTAAAGTCATACATTATGTTATTTATAATCCCGAGGTTACACGACTTAAAAGGTCAAGGTCAGCTGCTTGGCTGGTTCTGTATTATCAACGGAATAATTATAATAGACGGGCCACGTAGCTAGCCTAACACACTCACGGGGACAATAATTTCGTTACCCAGACATTAATTAATTAATTTCGTTACTGGTCAATAATTTCGTTAACCAGACATTAATTTCTGTACCGACAATAATTTCGTTACCCAGATAATAATTTAGTTACCCAGACAATTTCGTTACCCAGACATTAATTTTATTACCTATTCATTAATTTCATTACCCACAAAGATTTCGTTACCCACACAATGAATTCGTTACCAAAACATTGTAAAAAATAACAATAACCGAGAGAGAAACAATAGTTCATACAGATAGGCTAGCCTAATAACACAAATATTAAAACAATGTTGAATTGAGAGAATCAGTTACCAGATACTTCCAACAATAATATCAGTGTAATTTGAATGGGGGAACTCACTGCCTCCTCTTTTTCCTCTTCTCCTCTTGAAGACTATAGCCTATAGAGAGTTTCCCCTCCTTCCCTCCCCCTTCTGACTCATTGTGATGGTTAATAGTTTCCTCTCCATTCCTTTCCCCTATCTTCTCCCATTTCCCTTCGTCTTTCAATCCTTCCATATCTTCTCCCTATAGCCTACATCATCATGCCGTCCTATCTCTTCGTTTCACTTTCCCTTCATCATCTCTCTCCTCCCCCTCTTATCTCTCCATTTCTCCCGGCTTCCTCCCGCCCTAAAGTTTCTCTTACATGTGTGCATTTGATTTGCGTCGCATCAGTAAGGTCTAATTTACACTTATGATTTGTTGTATTATGAACCTTAAAACCATGGCTGAGTACTCGTTCATTCTAAATTGCCTCTAGATGTGTGTGTGAACCTAAAAACTGAAATAATAATCACCCACATAAAATATCTTGCTCTCATTACTTACCCTACTTCATCATGTGTGTGTGTGTGTGTGTACGCGAGGAACACACACACACGAGCGTTAATTTGTGTAAATTGTTGCCTCTTTGCTGCCTGTGTTACGTGGCTTCTGTATACCTTGGGTTTTTGTTAGCATCGCGAGAGAAAACCTTGTCATTAACCACTAGAGAACGTTATTATAATATGTAGTCATTCTCCACCTTGACCTTTATTGGTGTTTTACGGGTGGAGGAGGAGAAAGATGTGAAAAAGGTGTTTGTTTGCTTGCTTGCTTGAGGGGGTGATATATTATAGTAGTAGGTAAATTGGTGGTTACTGATTCCTCCCAATTGTATCAGCCAGGAAACAGTCTCAGGATAAACCAAACTAGGGAATTGGTCTTGTAGGAGAGTTTGTAGGGATTACTAGCCTCCACTTCTCGTTGAAGTGGTGACAGAATGCGTGGAACAAGTCGAGGTGGCAAGTGGCAGATGATGGTGTGTGTGTGTGTGGTGGAAACAAGGTTGAGGTGATGGCATAGGGACAAGGCGTGTTGGCTGAAATGTGGCAGGTGTTGTCGGTGGTAGCGTGGTGAGGGGAGCAACTGTGGGCCATATATGTGTGTGTGTGTGTGTGTGTGTGTGTCACTGTTATTGAAGGTGATGGGGAGGGCGGTAACCAGACCTGACGCGCCTCAATCTTACTCCATTACAACTTGTTACATTTTGATAGAGCAATGTCACTGATTCTCTCTCTCTCTCTCTCTCTCTCTCTCTCTCTCTCTCTCTCTCTCTCTCTCTCTACGGGGAGGGAGATATTGCTTGAGGTAATGTAGGTAGTATTGTAAAGGTTTGATCTCCCTTTCAAATTCGACCCTCTCTTTCAAATCTTGCGAGGTCATCTTTCTTTCTCTTCAACTCAACGCTCACATCACACACACACACACACACACACACACACACACACACACACACACACACACACACACACACTCTCACTCTCACTCTCACTCTCACTCTCACTCTCTCTGGAATGTCAGCTGGGCGAACCATCAAAGAAACTGTGTGTGTGTCGGGGTTGATTGTGGCAATGGGTGGTGGGTGACGCGAGCTGTTTGTCCTCATTGGGTCCTATTGAGGGGAGAGAAGACGAGGTGCTCTACTCCTACTCCTCCTGCTGCCTGCTATAAACTCCCCAAGTGTGTTCGCTTTGACGCTTGCATGTGTTTGTAGTCATTCCAGTTGACTTAAAAAAAAATACTGCCATTTTGATGTATTTTGTGGTGTTCAGTCACTTCATAATAAAAAGTACACTAATTCGGATGCATTGGTGATGTTCGAAGTCACTTTATAATTATAACAGTACCATTCGGATGCATGTTTGTGTTTTTCCAAGTCATATTTTCTTAGGCCTTGATACAAATGGATACAGAGATATGGGAGTGTCACTTTCAGGAGTAGGCTAGGTTAACTTCTTTGCCTTGGCTGTAGTGGGTAGGTGTATAGGGTAGTGTGATAGCTGTGTAGTGGCCTCGTGTTCGAAGGGCACGTGTTCGATACTAAACCTCGTGTGGCCTCAAGGAGCTAGGCTAACATGGTCTGTATGGCGTAATCGGCATAATACCTAGCAATGAACGACGTCATGCTATTGTTGTCACTATGTCCAAAACAAAAAATAACATAGATAAAGTAAAATAAGCTTGAATAAAATAAAATAAAAAATTAATGTCTTCCATCAGAACACTATTTTTGGATTGGGGTACCCGGTGGTATGTGAACTGTGACGCGTGTTTATCTTTCCATCCCACATACCCAGGCATCACAAACTAAATAGGCTGTAAAAAGGTAAAAGAAAATGAGTATTATAGAGTTATTTACTCGCGTTCTGCTCTAAATTATACATTATAGGTTTTGTATTTTTACAATGGTAGTGCTACGTTTGTTTACAGTACGGTATGTACTTTATATATTATACAGTATAGACCTACTGCAATGTTTTAGTCATTAATTTTTCCTGTGACAATGTATTTTTATTGTGTACCATACTGGATGTCAAACTAGAAAAATACGGTAATCGTCTTCCCTGGTCTGACGAGCTGTGCCTGACATTTCACACCTATGATTCAAACAGTTTAAGGGATTAGGTTACGCTAGCCAACGAGTAATTTCGTCAGAAAATTAAAGGCTTACCGTACCAAAGCTTTAGAGTTTAGAAGATGTTTTATGAGGTAGGCTACTCTTTGGAGGAATCTGTACTTGTCTAATACTCATAATTCTCCTTGCAATGATAGAGTATTGGATCCACGTGTGTGTGTGTGTGTGTGTTGACTATACGGTAAAGTGATAACTGCGCAGCTTGGGTGACAGCGCAACCATGATAATTGTGCAACACCCCAGCCAGATTAAGGGATTAATTCACTTATGGTACATTGGAGCGCCTTGATTCCTCCGAAGTATGCCAGGAAACGGGACTATAGGTTAAGAAAAATATTACTCACCTGATGCTTGTAATAATTTGGAGGAATCAGCAGTTGCTCCGGATTTACCAACACTGTAGCCTAATATCCTACCTCCTCCATTGATTAGGGACCTTATGATCATGTATAATAAAACTTGGTGGCTGCTGATTCCTCCTGACTGGCCTATGCCACAAAACAACCTCCTACATTATGGGTGGTGTTTCGTGGCAATATTTGAAGGACTCACTAACTTCAAATTTTCTGACCAAAGCCTACAAGATAGATGGTTGGTCGATCGGTCACATGTCGGTGCGACTCTGGTGTAGAAGCAGAGAGTAGGCTAGGCTATGACGCCACAGTCTATGACATTGTTGTTGTACATGAACCTATCCTATAAAGAAAAAAGTGCCTGTACACGTGGGGATAAACTGGGGTTGGGTTGTTGGGGGAACGTGATGATATAGGTATGGGAAATACATAGTGGTTGTCCTTGGTGACTGACTGACTGACTGGTTCACATTCATACATAAACCTATACTATAAAGAAAAAAGTGCCTGTACACGTGGGGTTAGACTTGGTTGGGTTGTTGGGAGAACGTGATGAAATAAATACAGTAGGTATGATAAATAAATAGTGGTTGTCCCTGGTGACTGACTGGTTCACATACATACATACATACATACGTGCCATACCATTATCCAAACTTTTCCCATTCCTCAAGTATTCCTGATGTTATTTTTAGCAACGAAACAGGAAATTGAATTCACTCGGGATCCGAGACATTTTTGCCTTTCTGGTTTGTGTGTGTGTTTGTTTTTTACTAATTCTTGCACACTATTCCAAACAGCGGATCCCCATTATCTAGTCATGTTTGTCTCATGGTCTATTTATTATGTTTATTTATTTCACAGTCTTTTTCCTTTCATAACACACACACACATAATTATATGTTCTCACTTTACAATCACATGTATGTCCATATACACCCATCCCACACATACACATATAAACACAAACACACACACAGGCCTACACTTACACATGAAATAAACACATTAACTTACACACAATCATAAAACAAACACGTACAACATACAATTATAAAACACACACATAATTATAAAACACACACACACAATTACTAAACAAGCACCTACACACATAAAACAAACACATACACCCACACATAATAATGATAAAGCAAGCACTTCCACATCCTTCCAAATGTTTCCTCAAGTCGTGTGAAGTAGGATATATGTAGCCTAGCCTAATTGAATGTCCAGGGTAGTTGCTATGCCGACGTGGGAAGGGGAAGGGTGAGGAAAGAGGAGGGTGAGGGTGGGGGATGAGGAAGGCGAGGGTGAGGGATGAGGATGAGGAAAGGGGAGGGTGAGAGAAGGAAAGATTAGGGTGAGGTATGAGGAAAGGGAAGGTCTGAAGGAGGAGGTGGTATTTTGCTTGGTCCATTTGTTTGTGTACGGTAGGATATCACACACATACATACATACAATCATCTTCCCACCTCTTTGCTTCTTAGTTATTTCTCCCTCCTCTTTATACGCAGCATTACATATGCCTAATCTCGTTAAATATTTTCCCACTTATTCATCTTTCTTTTAATTATATTTTATCTAGTTTCCTTTTCCTCTTCCTCTTAGTCTTTTAATTCAGTTTTCTCTTCCTACTACTCCTATTTCTTCTACTTATCCTACTCCTCATCCTACTACTCTTTCTTCTACTTATCCTACTCCTCCTCCTCCTCGTGGTTCTTATCTTGGGGTCACTGGTGGGGAAAATGACCAACCTCATTATCCCTCACTTGATCCTCTCGAGTTACAGCCAGACCTTGTAATTACGGACACCTGGACCAACAAGCCAACTTGACCTTAATTTACAGGTTACCCCTCCTCCTCCTACCGTACTGTACATACATACATATATACAGTACCTCTTCTTGCCTCTCTTTTGGCCCTTCCTCTTTTCCTTTCTATATTTTGGCCCTTCCACTTCTCCCCTCTTTCTTTTGACCCTTCCTCTTCCCCCCTCTCTCTCTTTTGGCCCTTCCTATTCTCCCTACTCTCTGTTGGCTATTTCTCTCCTCCTCACCCTTGTTCGTGTTTCTCAATCTTCTTGTATTAACCTTTTCTCTTGCTTGAATCACCGTGCATTATTCGTTCCCCTTTCTTCATTCCCTGTTTCCTCAACCATCATTCTCTTCCACTCTTGCCTCACGCCTGCGTTAAGTGGCAAGTGCATTGTTGGCAAATCTGGAGCAAATGATTCCTCCAAACTATTCCAAGTAACAGAACACTGCTTCCTGGCATATTTTGGAGGAATCAAGGCACTCCAATGTAACAAAAGTGAATTACTCCCTTAAACTACCAGGTGGTACTCTTGCCTCACACCCTCCCTCATCACTCCTGTCCAAACTACACTTGCCTCACTCACTGCCCTTGTCTGTCTTAACACACTAGCTAATATCTTGCCTCATACTCTCCTCTGCCTCACGTGGACAAACATCAAGTATATATTATTTAAATGTGACAGGTAACTTCATTGTTTTGCAAGGGTTGGTTGGGGTTGTCAGAGTGGACGTGAGAATGTCCTCATAGCTAGCCAACACACACATACACACACATTACACACACGTTGAGGTGGAGAGCGCCCAAACCCTTAAATTACCCACATCTTTGCAGACACACACACATAAATAAACATTGTGTAGGCTTAGTTGCCGGAGAAGGATGTATCAAACCCCTACACACACACACACACACACACACACACACACACACACACACACACACAGATCCCTCTTGTATTCCTCCAGGGGCGGCTCAGAGTGACGCACTTGTATTCACCGTCACTCGCCTTCCTCTGTGACGTCACGAGGCAAAAACTTGTTGACGTGTGAGGGAGAGATGACCTGCTGGGGGAGGGGAGTAGTAGTTGTTGCTGGAGATTTCTGTGTGTGTGTGTGACCTGCTGGGGAGGGGTGTTTTTTTTATGTGTGTGTGTGTGCGTGCGACCTGCTAGGGGAATTGTTGCTGGAGATGTGTGTGTGTGTGTGTGTGACCTTCTGATGAGGGAAGTTGTTGCTGGAGGTGTGTACGTGTGTGTGTTTTAATGAACTTCACTTGCCTGTCACTCGTAGGAAGGAGTATTGCCTGTTAAGGAGTGAGCAATACTTCAAGGGTTTTGGCACCATTTTGAACCCTAACCCATCCTTTTCTTCTTGCTATCAGTCCCTCCTCCATGCCACCTTTCTTAGGGTACAAGATCCTATTGTCCTAAACATTCACTTGCCTGCAACGAAAAATGAGTAATCGTTAGTTTGTTAATGGGAAAATTTTGTGTTGATAAATCTAGAGCATCTGAATCCTCCAAACTTTTCCAAGCAACAGAACACAATTATTTTTGTTTATCTGGTCCTGTTTCCTAGCATACTTTGGAGGAATTAAGGCACTCCAATGTAATAAAAGTGTATTACCTCCTTAATTAACATAATCACAGTAATAATGGTTACAAATTACTGGTTAATGAGTGTGAAGTAGTGTAAGTGTAGCCTATGTGTGTGTGAATGTTTTGATGGGATCAGCTGCATCACCACTTCCTCTTGCCCAGCAACCAACTGATTCTCTCTCCTTCCCAGCTTGCCCTACCATGTCGACCTTTTCCTGATAGGCTATCCTTCCATATTTTACTTCTATATTCTTCTCCTTAGGGGTTTTGGCGCCCCTTTGATCCTGAGTCGCTCCCTTTCAGTTCTTCGTCTGTCATTCCTCTCCTGTTCCCTTCTTGTTTGCTGTCCCTCCCCTTTATCTCCTTCCCCTTCTTGCAGTAGGATCCCCCAGGACTAAATATGTCTATATTTCTTTATGTTCAATAAATTTCCCGTCCCCTGACCCCAGAACCTCCTTTAATGTGTGAGCAAGCCTCTACTAAGAGAGAGAGAGAGAGAGAGATAGGAGGAGGGGGAGGAGGAGGTACAGTACGAGGGACTGAATGAATGAGGGAGAATGTCGAGATAAAGACCTCGGTTGAGGGAAAAAAAAAACTCGGTACAGAAGCTCGGTTAGTTTAGCTTGGGTTTAGTCAGGTCAGAGTAGTGTAGTATATTAGTTTAGGAAGGGAATTAATGCCGGTACAAGATAAGCAATTTTCTTTCAGTAATGTGCTTCGGAATAAACGGAAAAAAAATTGTTTAAAATTGAAAAATAAAGACCTGTTCTTCTGAAAATAGTACAGAAGTATGTGCTATGGAATTTACATTGCAGTAATGTTATCTTAGTATAAATCATGTAAACTATGAGATGAAAAACATATCCTAGGTTTAGGTGCATCTTCATTCTGATTTAGTAAATTGTTGCCTTGTTGGGAAGAGTGGTTGACATAAGTATGTAGAGTCTTAACTAAAATTGTAAATGTTTGAAGGTTATTATGTGGAGTCATGACTGCTTGCCAAGATGTTGTTATGTGCTGAAGGACCTTGTATTTTCTTAAAACGCAATACCCCAAGAATGATACGGTGTTACATCATATACAGCAGAGATCAAAGGTGTTAGATATTTTTGCTGTAAACAATTCAACTTTGCATTTCTTCCAGGTTATGCATACCAAAATAATTTTAAAAAATAGTGTTTCATATGTGATATCTGTGTGTTGCAGGGTGGGCATATGAGCAAGGCGGGGACGTCGTCACCATGAGCACCATCCCTCTGCTGCTGCCTTGTCCCCCATCTCCCGCACCCCCCTCCCCACGGCATCATCCCCTCACCCGCCCACGACGACAGAACAATCGCAATTCTTTCCCACCTGACCAGACCCAAGAGAGCCGTTGGGCAGCCTTCCTAGCCCGTGCTGTCCCACCTCGACCTTACGGTGCCTGTGCGCCTGCCCCTCTCCACCCACTTCAGTCACACCAACCACAGCCAGCATCTCAGCAGTTCCCTCTTAAACCTAATAAAATTGAGCCCCAGCCTGTGTCTCAGCCTACACTATCACAGCCCCAGCAGCCTTCCTCCCAGCCAGTCTTGGTGTACGCCAGACAAGTGACCCCCGTTGCACCTCAGCAGCCTCAACCAACCTCTCCTCAGCCATTGGTTTCTTCAGTACAGCCTTCTTCAACTCCACAAACACTCTTAGGGTCACAAGGACGGCCAGTGAGTGATGCAGTATCATTCAGTCGATCAGTGACGTCGCCCACTGCTATCAAACTCTTCAACCCTTCACGACGCCTCAATAAGTCTCAATCGCAACTCATCATGCCACGAATGAAGTCACTCTTTCGTTCTGGTGGCGGCAATCGTGGGCGAGAGCGTCGGGAGCTGCCACGGGACACTTCCCTTCGTAGTTTGGGCCAGTATGGGGAGACAACATCACCAGAACCTCTCCTACGCAAGTGTCACACGGTGCTGGCATTGTCATCGTCAGGCGCACCACAAACCAAACTAGCACGAGAGAAGAAGGGAAGTAAACTGGATTTTTTACGCCGTATGTCTCCTTCTAAATCTGCTGTATTCGCTTCCAAGTTGGGCCTACCAAGATCACCTTCTGCACGAGACTCAAGTTTTGTAGAGGGTGAGGGCGGTGGCTGCTCTCGTTGTGCCTCCACTGCCTCCATCACCTCTAAAGGTGGCCAGGACACAGTATTCTGCAAACTCTGCCTCTCTGATGTCTCCATTAAGGAAATGTACCAGCTCCAGCAGTGCCTCTGTCGCTTCTGCAAATACGTGAGTTCAGCACTGTATTGTGTTGCTTGTATCTCATCACGCTGGCACTTTGTCATTTGAAAAATCACATGATTAATTTATTGTAGTTTTCAATACTTCCCTGTTCATACATCTTGTTTCATCTTTCATCTTGTTATTTTATTACTATAATCATGTTTTGCATTGTACAGTAAATCATTAATATTCATTGTTACATGATGTTTGCTACGAATGTGTAATTAATAATATATCTTCCTGTATTAACTCGTTACTCACGTCTCCCTGTCCCTACCCTTGATTGCAGTGCATGTCGGTGTACGTGGCCCTCAAAATCCGTGAAGGTGACTACAACATCCAGTGTCCTGACGCCAACTGTGACTGTCAGGGAGAGTTGGGTATGGACGAGCTGCAGATTTTGGCAGGACCTGAACTCTACCAGCTCCACCTCAAGTTTAAGATCAATTTAGGTCAGCTTAGTGACTTTATTTAATGTTTCCCCTTTGGGGTATATATATGGTATAAATGACATATAAAGTACAATATCCACAATGCAGTATGAATCAAATCTTAGCACACCAATATTGTAAAGGCATGAGACAAGAATACTGTATGGCTATAACTTGATGCCTTTAGGGAATTGGTGGCCACTGTTTCTTACAAACTTATAATAATGTGTTTGTATTTTGTCTCTTTCTTTGTGCACAGAGGTTGACTGTGATCCGATGCGTGTGTGGTGCCCAATGCCCGGCTGTGAAACCATAGTACAATTGGGGCACAGCAAACATGAAGGTCTTCAGTCGGCTACTTGCCAAGCCTGTACTGCAGTGTTCTGTGCGAAGTGTTCCCTTCCCTGGCATCCAGCTACACCTTGCCTACCACATCCTGCTGAAACACTGGTAATTTATTCATTTATCTATAGCATCACATCAGTCAGGCAGTTAGTTTAGTTCTTCTTCCCTCTGTATAACTCCCTGATAGAAGTGTCTGGATGAAGTTGCTAAGATATTTCCTTACTTTACCATCCTCTCTTCTAAATATTGTTGCATGGCATTAGAAGTGTATTCTATATTAACCCCATTAAATTCTGAGATGGATTGTGTCTTAGAGTAGCACAAAATACTATAAAAAGTCCTTGATTCTTTCTTAGTCAAGCAGCAGAGCTGACTACAGCACATTGCAGTTCAGATTTCAATATGTATCATAGATGCATGCTTGGTTAATTGCACTTTTTTCTCTTCCCCCAACAGGCAGTGCCATATGATGACACCATAAAACGTTGTCCATCTTGCAAGGTACCCATAGAGAGGGATGCGGGTTGTGCGCAAATGCTGTGCAAGCGTTGCAAGCACGTCTTTTGTTGGTACTGCTTAACTTCACTTGATGTAAGTACATGTAGCAAACTAAGAGTATGTACAGTACTGTACTGAAATATATAGGAAGTGTACAGTACTGTACTTGTAATGTACAGTTTAAACAGTGACTTTGGGGGAAATTCCAGGAACATAGTAGGTAATTCAGTACTGGGGATGATAGTATACTGTGCTGTTCTGTAGTTACTTGAATAGTATACTTGAGATGGTTGAATTCATTAAATGCAGATACAGTATGTACAATACTGTACCATAATCGTAACATGTCTGCTCATTCGTTCATGACACTCGCCACTAACTCTCTTTTTTCTTTTCTTCTTCAGGATGACTTTTTGTTACGGCATTATGACAAAGGACCGTGCAAGAACAAACTTGGTCACAGTCGTGCCTCAGTCCTTTGGCACCGTGCTCAGGTGATTGGCATATTTGCTGGTTTTGGACTTTTGTTAGTTATGGCATCTCCACTTCTCCTGTTTGTAGGACCCTGCCTCCTGTGCTGCAAGTGTAAGCCGTGTTCAAAGAATGATCTTGAGGATGATAGCCTGTATGGTCTATAGGCAGTTAAACAAATGTGGAATGATAGGCACAAACTCTTCTAAAGAAATCTCTAGCTTACAAGAATACAAGAAAACAGTGAAATGTGACTAATGAAAGAAATGAGAAGTAATTCTTTGGTACTGGAGAGAGCTGTTGAAATAAAAGAAAAGTTATTTTGAAAAAGTTAAGAAATAATATAAACATTATGGTACCCTATGTAAATAAGCAAATACAGGCAGCATCGTGGAATAATTGGGAGAAATATAGGAGTTGAAAAAGGCTTGATACTTTTTGCCTCCTAAGCCAAAGAAAACTCCCATTACATCTGCTGCTGCTTCTGTTTAATCCTAAAAAGAAGGTATAAATCATACATAGGAAAGTATTAACTTGAGTATCCCAAGTGTGTGAAAATATCATGGATACTGTATTGAAAAGGAAAGAAAACAATCCATGTCACTGTTATTGATAATGAAGCTTTCCACAAATATTCCTAATGAATGCTTCTTAGTGATATAACTATAATTATGGCCAATGGTCTACTTTCCTCTTGTTGTTGCCGAGATCATTTATGTTGCTCAAAATGGCCCGTGAAGCAAAATCAACATACACCTATGAGCATTTGAATCCAAGTGTAGTTTAATGGAAACAATACCACTCTCACATTGATTATAACATATACTGTACAGTAAGTACTTGATAATATATGTATGAAAATTGTTACACATGAGTGCCCATTTTTGGCTACAATATACTACTGTATAGCTGCTGTAGTAGTTTCAGTAAACTTAACCTTGAACAGAATTTTTCTGCACTGTATATAGATCTGCAATAATCTTATTATTATATACACTATATATATATATATATATATATATATATATATATATATATATATATATATATATATATATATATATATATATACTGAAATGACCATTTAAAATGAAACATTATAATTGAACTGTGTAGACTAAAAGTGAAACAAGCTAAATGAACACTTGTTGAGGTGCAGATGTTTAGTGAGTAATGAAGTGAATATAAGTACAGTACAGTACAAGCTTCCAAGTACAGTACAGTACCGTACTCAAGAACCAACACCAGAAAATGGTTTACTGTGTGTGACCTAAAAGATTGTTTTTCCTTGCTGGTGGTAAAAGTCCAAAGCTGATATCACGGGCTAACTGTGATTGGTCGAACTTCACCACCCAAAGGTCAAGGTAAGGAAGTACAGTAGCTATTTATGCATCAGCCAATCCGATGCCATGTATTGTAGGGACTTTGTTGATATAAATTGTGACCATTTACCCTCAGCACAAAAATTACTGTTAAAAATACTGTATACAAAACTGTACATACTATGAAAGGTAGAGTGACTGCAAAGATTGGGGAATTGCCTTGCTGTATTATAATTTTCTCATGATTCTTCTTGGGAAATTACTACAGTATAATTATACAGTATGTTTGGTACCTAGTCTAAAGGAAGTATGAGAAGGAGGAGGTGAACTACAGTACAGTACAGAAAATATTTTTGGAATTGGCAGGAATGGTGCAGTTTGGTGCTTAATTAATTATTCTTGTGATTTGCTTGATTTCTGGCTGATGGTATACCGTAAAGTCCACAGCTGATTAAAGTATAACATGGCCCTTACATACCTTGCATTTGATCATGTAGTGAGCCCATCACAGTTAGCCTTGACTAATATAGCTGTGTACATTTACAGTCATCCAGAAAGAATTAAACAGAAAATAAATAGTGTAGTACCATCATACATTATAACACTGTAGGGGGAGAAGGATTTACAGTAAGGCTGGTTTAATTATGAATCCAGTTTTCTGCCCTCCCTGTTCACTTGGATCAGTTAAAAGGGACCCTGTGATGGAGTCAGGAAATTGTGGGTATATGAGACCTTCAAATATTGTCACAAAACACTACCGGTACCTATATGGAAGGAGCTTGTTTCGTGGCATAGTGAGAAGGAATCAGAAGCCTCCAATTCCCATACACGATCACAGGGTTCTTAATAATACCTCTTGCACCACCAGACTCTGCTCTCACCGCTTCATTCGTTAGCTTGTGGATGTAAAGTGAGCTTGACGTGTGCATCCTGTGGTGTTACATGAAGGAGGGCCATATGCAAGATCATTCATGGTGTTGACAATGATATGGTACAACGACTCTATAGGGAAACAACAGTCATTGTACCGGCACCATACCATCGTCGTCAATAACTTGAATGTTCTTGAATACCACCCTAAGTTCTTAACTTACTACCCTCGTGTATGGTTTTCTTTGCGTAATTGATAAACTGACACTAATGGTGTGAACAAATACCATGCTGATTATTATAGTTCCAGCAAATATTATAAATTAGTATCAGAGGAATTAAATAACAAAATACTTAAATAATGTATGAGGGTCTAACAAAGAGTTGACGATGCATGAGAGGGTTAAGAACTCCTTTTTGTAAAGCATCACTACAGTTTACATATAATAAAGTTTTATAGGATGAAACAGGTAGTGGAAACGCAGGAAAAGTTTGTTCCTGGTGATTTCTTATACCTTGTCCTGACGCACTGTGATGCTTTGTAGCCTATACGTCACTGCTATGGGTATCAAACACAAGACTAGGAATTTGTCTAGATTGCACTTGAATGCCTTGTTTGAATGCTTTGAGTGGCTGAACAGTACAGTATATACAGTAGTGACATGAATGAATGCATGGACAAATGAGTTAGTGGTAATGGCTGTACCAGCTTATATAAAAATGATTACAATAAAATATTTTATATAGATGGTGGAAAAAGATTCTACAGTATGGGAGTTATCCACTATATTGGGTACCATATATGATTTTTTTTTTTTTTTTATAATACATATGAGAATCTCAATTAAAGATATTGTATGTAAAAATCTGATGAAGGTTACCTTGTAGGAGAGTGAAGGTGCTTGTTATTTTTTGGTTTTGAATTATTATATATGATTATTGGAACTTTATAATTTGGTATAAATTGATGAATTTACCTAACTTTATACAAAGTTGATTATTACAATATTGAATGTAAAATGTATTTAACTTTAAAATTATACAGTGTATGTCTTGAGGTGCTGTCTGTGGCTATATAGTCCTGAATTTACAGTTGAACAATACATGGCCTTTGAAGTACTGTTGCACCTCTGAAATCTAAACTTACACTACATAATACTGTATATGATAATACTTGTGATGCGATTGATGTCACAGGAAAACAGGACACATACAAAAAATAATTCAAACAATAATAAAACAATACCTGTAGCCTACTGTATACTGCATGAATATTACTCTGAAATAGAAGCAGATCAAATTAAAAGGGGAGATTCTCTTGTTGGAGGGAGAGTTATAAATGAATGCTAATAACATATGAAACGAGGAAGATGATTGGTAGATGAATTGACAGGAAATTTTAATCATACATTGTAACATAATAATTAAGCAAAAGAACATTATGGTCAACTAAAGATGTGTGCTAGGGTACACACAGAGGGACTTCATAGGAGTAAAGAAACTCCCTTCCACAACTATACTACCAGTAATAAGAGATGTGTGTCTTGGCATAGTGTGCAGGAATCTGAAACATTCAAAATCAACATAAAAGAATCTCCCCTTATGGTACAGTACATAAATATTGGTATATGTACAGTACAGTATCCCAAAATGAAAAAAAAAAAACCCTCCATGTTCCAGCTTACTGTATTCTCACATTGAGACTCATCCTCAGACCCTAATAAATTTGGATTTTAGAGGTTCAACGGTATTGGTACTGTATTGGAAAAATTGCCTTTGGTTAGTAATGTAAAACTGGCTCTGTTGTAGGCGGCATCTAATGTTTTACAAGAACAAATTGGCTGTGATAAACTGTATAAGGTCAAGTTAACAACAAAAACAACTCACAACAGTACAGTACAGAATGCAGTTATATATTTTCTGAATTAAGCACTAAATATTGTGAGTGTATGTGGGAATACATTTATGTGTGTGTGTGTGTGTGTGTGTTCAACAATGTTCAGGGAAAGCTAAGAATATAATAATTAATTTTTATAGTTTCTTTTGGAGTTCAGTCTTGTGTTGTACTTTATTCTCCTGAGTCTGGCCAGGTGTTATTGTCAATATATTATTACTGTATTACAGTATTATTGAAAGATAGTGTATGAGTTCTCACATACACAATCTTATATCAATAATGTAAAAAGTTGATTAGGTTCTGTCAGACTATTCTTTTATCTTATATATATATAGTACAATTTATGTTTGTTTGTTTTGTCAAGGAACTGGTGCTATAGGATGTAAACTTGTATATTTTTTTCTTAACCAGTCAATGTTTAATTATTCAGGTACAGTATTTGTGTTTGTAATACTTTCTCGTGTTTTTGTTTGTTCATAAAAATAAGTTATGATTTATATTGTGTCAAGTGTTAACAGAGCAGTTTATATAATGTGATATTTTGTACATAGCCCAGTGTACAGTACATATCCTCACGCTACATCACACATTAAGTAATAGCTATAGTTAACTAGAGCACACATCACATCCCCCTTTATCTTTCCTTCCTTTCCACTGCAATCGAGCTTCCTGCACACTTTTTTTTCTGCATTCATATACAACTATTGAAATTTTTTATATTATTTGTTCTTCCTCTCGTTAATTCTTTTCTCTCTTATTTTTATATTTTCATCTTTACATTCAGTTTTCTCTTATTTCCTTCAGTCCTGTCACTTCTTCCTATGCTCTTCCAAGTTTCCTCATAACCTTACCACAACTCTGTATTCTCCACAGTGGTGATCAGTGGTCCAATCTTTTCACATTTTGCCTTCACTTTATTTTCAACCAGTTAATTTTCCCAAAGACAGTGAGTTTTCTACAAGTCAGAAATTTATCATCCTTTAATCCTAATCTGTCGAAAGTGACTTGCCTTAATTGAATTGTATGTATAATATGGGTGTTGGGATGCTATGTTATCATGGTATTCAGTTATATCTAAAGAAGTGTGAAATTTAGGATTTTAAAATATGTTACTTGCAATGACTTACTGTATTTTTTTGACTCAGAATCAGAAACATTTTAAAAACTAAATAGTAAGAAATATCTCCTTTGAACGTGGAAGGTTTTATATGATATATTGTCAACAGAAATACATTTAGCATCAAAACCACAAGAACTTGGTTGAGTTGCGGAACATCACAGTTTGCAGTACAATACCATTTACAGTTCTGAAATTATATATAACACATACCTGGTAAATAATTATATGTAAGTTTCCATTACAGTACCTTAGTTTTATTTAGCAGTGTTGTAGGAGCCTTGTGCAACATCTCATGAATGTATTTGAATTTCGTAGAGGACACAGTATTTTTGTATGCAACTGTCAGCAAGCAAACTTGTCAAAATTGTGATTTAGTCGGTTACATTGAGGTGACGGCTTAAGCTTCATGTCTGTTTCATGGTGCGGTTAATTAAGAGTCAACAAGAGTCTACACCCTCACGAAGATCAATACTGTACTTTATTATACATGTATGGGATTTTATTTACATTCCCCAGTCAAGAAACCCATTTATTAAACAATTTCTTAACAGTTCATTATTTAACTGTTTATATGGTTAAATTTCAGATGTTACCCCATTAATTTTCCGGAGTACAGTTCATATTGATAAAATGGCAAAATAAAATTAAAGTAGTTAACAGTAAGAAAGAATCTGAAGACTGCCATGAAACAGACCCCCTGCTAGGCTATCTCTCTCGGTGGACGTGTTGTGTCCCCAGTGTCATTATGTGGCTTATGTGATAAAGGCTACATAATTATTATATTGTTGTTACAGTCATGATGAAGCCTTTGTCTATTGCTCAATGTTGATCAATGTCGCAGAAGTGAACAAAATACAGGAAAGGCCTGCTTTTGTACTTTTCATTATTAATACAGTAGGGTAATAACTTATGTATAGTATATGCTGCTTCAGTTGGAATTAACTTAAGGGGCGAGTTCACTTTTGGTACATTAGAGTGCCTTAATTCCTCCAAAGTATGCCTCCACGAAACAGGACTACATGAACAAAACTAATGTTGCTTGGAAATGTTTGGAGGAATCACGAGTTGCTCCAGATTTACCAACACTGTACTATCCCCTTAATTAAACGTCATTGAAAAAAAAAACCATCTTGTATCCTCTAATTTCAAAATGCAGTAACTACTATGGTATGTATTTATAGGAAGTACAGTATTGACTCTTGTTCCCACTCAAAATCTTTGTACAGTACTATATATTTTTTCATTAGACTATGGAAAACACTTCTAACAACCTTCAACAACAAAATGATCTCTTTTTTTTTTTCACAACTTTGTAATGCTATATCTTGAGTTTACAAGCATATTATGTGAGGAGTGATTCTTATATTTATGTACATTGGTGGCACAATAAAATCCACTGACATCTCTATTCGTTTCATTGTCACTTATTAATTAACGTTAGTTGTGTGCAATGTGTTTCAGTCATGTCTACTGTAGAGCAATGTATCCAGTAAATCCTCAATGTTGATAATGATGCACAGAAACTTTAGCACTACTGTATTATATTTCTCTTTCCATTATGAATTATACAGTGCTTGGTGATATACCTTTAGCACTACTGTCTTATTTTTCTCTTTCCATTATGAGTTCATTATAGCCTACAGTGCTTGGAGAGAGCCTGGGGATATACCTTATTTATATAGGTATAACTCCACTGTTGACTGTATTAAAGTAGAGAGTCAATGCATAGCAACTACAGTATCAAGTAGCGCAGTTTTAGCTAATCATGTATCCTGCTGACTTACTCACTCTGCATTGTGAATTATGGCCTACTACTTGAGGCTGTGTTGGCTGTCTGTCTAATTCATTACTAGAGTGCAAAAAAAAAAAAAAAAAAAAAAAAAGCCTTTTTTAATGTTAGCACAAAGCAGTCTCAAGTCTATGACCTTAAGGAGATAACTGTAGTATACTTTTAATACATTAGAGCGCCTTGATTCCTCTCGAGTATGCCAGGAAAATAATGTTGGCCTGTTGCTTGGTATAGTTTGAAGGATAACTAAAACAGTACCTTATTGCTCCAACTTGTCAGCAAAACATACCACATAAAATGAGGTAATGTGTTACTAGCAAGATAAGGAATAGATAACCCTACATTTGTCTTGTAGTAGCCCATCCTCTTAACATCCCATTAATTTTAAAGAGACACACTAGATGTGTTTCGTGGTATACATTCGCTAGAGGAATGAGTAGCATATCCAATTTAACCTATTACATCGAATATGACCTCCTTTATGGTTATTTGTTATGCAGGGAGACCGATCCTATCATAGTGTACCTTAGAGACCCTATAGAAAGATCTTTCTATAGAGTCTCTAGTGTACCTTGTGATCCCTACCCAAGGCTCTACCATACACTTTCACACCTCGGCCACTCTCACAGTCTCACACAAACATGTCCGTCCCTAGATGCTTGTACAATCTTGAAAAGAAAGTATTCACACACACACACACACACACACTCTCTCTCTCTCTCTCTCCCGTCAGTGCAAACTAAAGGGCCTTCAACTACATACAACATGAACCATCACAACGACAACCAACAAGTAAATTACTGTAAACACATGAGACACAGTAATGAGAGCCATCTGAATAATGAGGCACGGACACCACATACATGAATCAGAATAATGAGACGATTATGAGTGTCATCCATTATCCTCACTACTACCACAACCACCACCACCACCAACACGTATATATAAACTGCCATTATCACCACCACCACCACAACGCAACCACCATCCCCACTTCTACTACTACTACCACCACCACCTTATCCTCAAGCTCCCCCCATCACCACAACGATACCACAATCACCACCCACTTCTACCACTACCACCACCCTTATCCTCAAGCACTCCCCCCCCCCCCCTACTTCACAGCCTAGCCCACTGGACCATCATCATTCATCACCCTACTTAAGAGGCTTGGGTAACAATGACCATTTGTTCCACGGCTATTATTACCTAGAATGAGGGAGGGTGGGGAAGGGATGGGAAGTGAGTGAGTGAGGTGGTCTTACCCTCAATATCACTCACACGCTCTCCAAATTACACTCACAGATTCCTCCATACTACTCTCGCCATACTCTCTCTCTCTCTCTCTCTCTCTGCAACCTGTGTCATACAAACAGTCTGAATATATATGAAATAGTATATGAAAATAGAATGTTATATTATTATGTACTCAAGGCAATTCGTATATCTTTAAATCATACTACATAATTCGAGTTTGATTAACGAGCAATCGAGCATTTAGTGATAGCCTAATATTATTTAAGTTTATGTGGTGGTGAATGAAACGTGGTTGTCTCTTCTGGTTAAAATTAACTGTTGGACACTGCCAGGATATATTTATTAGGCCAGTGCAGATTACCCCGCTGAGGGACACACACACAGACACACACATACAGACAGACAGTACTCGGGCTGTCTGTCTGGCTGGTGTTTTTGTATAATTTATTGCGTTTTTGTATTTAGTTTTTCGCCTTTTACTGTATTTTGGCTACTGGCAGGCGTGACGGGATAGGAGACAGTAACTCAAATATTACTACACCCAAAGGCACTAATAATTAGGTAAGGGGATATTATACTTTTGGTACATTGGAGTGCCTTGATTCCTCCAAATTATCCCAAGAAACAATAAATAATGGTGGCCAAACACGTCAAGGCGTCGAAGGGAATTTTAAAAGTCATTAGGTGCGCAATTTAACAACGAATGACGTCATACTGTATATATGTCGATGCCATCGGATATTTTTAATTGTGATCTAAGAGTTAGTGGGTACGCAGTAATGTTGACCCTGCAATGAGTGTATATGTGTTGGTGATGATGTTTGTGGATGTGTGTGGGTGATGTTTGTGAGTTTTGGTTGTGGGTGTGGGAGGTGGTGATGTTTGTGGGTGTTTGTAGTGGTGATGTTGGTGATGATGTGTGGGTGTGGGTGTTGGTTTGTGTAATGTGTGTTAGGTTGGGTTTGTCGAGAGCGTGTTGTTGAAGTTGCGATCGAGGTGTAGTGCATGCTATGGCGGTTATGGTAGTGGTGGATGGTGGTATGGTTGGGTAGGTGTAGTGATAGTGGTGGGTAGTGTTGGTAGTGGTCGTGAAGCGAGTTGTGATGGTGGTGTGTGGTAAATTGAGTGTTGTGCGTGTTGGTATATTTATAGTGATGGTGGAGTGTGGTGATAATAGTGGTGGTTGTGGTGGGCGTAGTGGTGGTGTGTGTTGTAATAGTGGTAGTTGTGGTGGTGGGCGTAGTGGTGTTGTGATAATGGTGGTGGTTGTGGTGGTGGGTGTAGTGGTTGTGGTGGTGGTGGGTGTAGTGGTGTCCTGCAGGGGCCGGCTAGGCTAGGGCAGCGGGCCGCATATTTCCCAACTGACCCACCTCTTACATTATTGTATTTACCACAGAATAAATTACATTACAACGCATATCTTAAATCATTTTAAATTACATTAAGCTAGAAATAAAGGCATGATATCAAATTACATTAACCCTGCATAACACACAAACACACACACACACAAAAGCCTCCCGAGTAAAAAAAACATTATATAATCCAGTAGTTTGTTGTTGCTAATCCGAATACAGTTGGTGGGAATGCAAGGAGGGATCCGGTCAGCTCACCACCACAAGGCGGAAGGCATGTTGCTTGACCACTTAACCTTGGCCTTGGTGGAGCCTCATCATACCCCACAGCTATGGATGTACAGTCACAAAAAAAGGTGGGTGGTTTTTCCCCTCTCCTGCCATCTATGTACAGTCATAAGAAAAGTTTTTTTTTTTGTGTGTGTGTGTGTGTCTTTCCCCATCCTGCTATGTATGTACAGTCACAAGAAAAGGTGAGTGTTTTTTTCCCTCTCCTGCCATCTATGTACAGTCACAAGAAAACTTATATGTGTGTGTGTGTGTGTGTGTGTGTGTGTGTCTTTCCCTCTCCTGCCATATATGTACAGTCAGAAAAAAAGTTATGTGTGTGTGTATGTGTGTGTTTTCCCATCCTGCTATGTAGGCCTATATGCAGTCACTAGAAAGGGTGTGTGTGTGTTTCCTCCTCCTGCCTTTTATGTACAGTCAGAAGAAAAGTTGTGTTTGCGTGTGTGTCTTTCCCTATCCTGCCTTCCTGCATTTTACTGTCGATCTCGTTGGTAAATCTGGAGTAACTGATTCATCCAAACTACTATAGTTATAGAAGCAACTGATCACTATTATTTTTCTTAACCTGGTCCTGTTTCCTGACATACTTTGGAGGAATCAAGGTAGTTTAGTATATCAAAAGTGTACTGTCCCCTTAATTAATATGATGCATCCATGGAATAAAAGGGTGTGTTGTTGTTGTTGTTTTCATGTAAGCAGGATTATTATTATTTATTTATGTACAGTCACGAGTACTAATAAGTATACTGTACAGCTCTGGTTGAAGCTTTGAAAAATCCAATTCACCAACAAACTAATTCCAATGGAGATCTTATTGTGTATTTATTTACTATCTCTAGGTATTCGAAGCATACCTGGATACTTATTACTGCTCGTGACTGTACAGTTGGGGAATAATGTATGTGAACACTGTTGGCGGCTTCTGGCAACTTCCCCAAATGTAAACGTCAGGCCAATAAACTCACTTGGTAATTTGCTTTTCCATCTCCCCAGCAATACTAAGAAAACAATTCGCAAATTAGAAAAGATTTGCCACAAAATAAACAGCGCAGAGCTCGCAGTTACTTACTCCGAAGTTCGTACCGCATTGTTTTTGTATACGATCCTGCGCTTGAGATGTTGCCAAGGTTATCGTACGCTGTGTGTGGAAAGTTATCGTTTTTAGTGAGGTTATTTTGGGAAGAAGGGGGAGATTTTCTTGTTGGTGAATTGGAAGGTCTGTGATTCTTTAATGAAGGATCTGTTTCGTGGCATAGGCTAAATGGAGGAATCAGTAACCCACCACTATACACGCAATAGAATCTCATCTGATTCTGCCGATTCCTTCTGACTATTATGCCATGAAACACGTAGCTCCTTCCTTCCCTATAGGTGTGTGTGTTTCGTGGCAATATTTGAAGGACTCATTTACCTTCAAATTCCCGACATTATCACAGGGTCCCTTACTGGAAATAGATAGAGAAAAGGAAATAATCGAGAAATAGATTAGATTATAGCGTGTTTTTGTAACTAGTTAGGTTATTTCTGCTGTATATAATAGTTATGATTATACAAGCTTGGTTTCACCTCCACGACAAAGGTGTGATGAGGGTAGCCTACCATCAAACTCTTTCTCTCACTCTCTTTCTCTCATCGTCCTTCCAACTTTACTTAATCTTTACATAATCTCTCTCTCTCT
>JAWZYT010001470.1:72500-75000 GCA_034508575.1 Petrolisthes manimaculis | reverse complement strand
TAGTGCCTTTTTTTTTTCTCTCTCTCTCACGAAATACTGAGGCTCAGTCATGTCAGGAGTAAATCATCAGTATATTAAGATTGTATTTTTTCTAAGGTAAACAAGTAAATAAGTTTCCTGACACACACACACACACACATGAATACTCCCAAATTATTTTTCTTTGCACGACAATACAAACCAGCCAAATTACACACACACACACACACACACACACACACAAACTATATATAGACACACACACACTGAAACAAACTGTACATAGACACATACGCAAACTAAAAAAGGACAGATAGACAGACAAACTAACAGACAAACAGACAGAGAGAGAGAGAGGTAAGGAGGAGGAGGAGGAGGAGGAAATAGCAAAGAGAGGTGTAGAGAGGTGGAGAGAGAGGAGGGGAGGTGAAGAACGAACATGGAGAGAAAACTAAGTGAAGGGGAAAATGGGAAAAGGAGGAAGAGGATTTGAGATGATAAAAGGAGGGAGAGAATGGGAGGAAGGAAGAGGGAATGGAAGGAAGGAGGTAGGAGAGGAAGGGGGTAGGAGAAGGAGAGAAAAGAATGGGGTCGGAGAGGGAGAGGAAGGAAGGGGTAGGTATGAGAGGGAGGGGAAGGAAGGGGGTAGGTATGAGAGGGAGGGGAAGGAAGGGGGTTGGTAGGAGAGGGAGAGGAAGGAAGAGGGTTGATAGGAGAGAGGAAGGAAAGGGGTAGGTGGGAGAGAGGGAAGGGGGTAGGAGAGGGAGAGAAAGGAAGGGGGTAGGAGAGGGAGAGAAAGGAAGGGGGTAGGTATAGGAGAGGGAGGAGAGGAAGGAAGGGGGTAGGTAGAAGGAGAGGGAGGAGAGAGAGGGAGAGGAAGGAGGGAGAGGGTGAGGGAGAGGAAGGAAGGGGGTAGGAGAGGGAGAGGGAGAGTGGTAAGGAATGGTAGGGTGTGACGACCTGGCCACTCATTGATTGCTGTGTTTGTGGTGCAGTGGCAGGCAGGCAGGCAGGCAGGCAGGCAGGCAGGCAGGCAGGCAGTCAGGCAGGCAGGCAGAGAGACAGACACAGACAAGCAGGCAGGCAGACAGGCAGACAGACAGACAGACAGACAAGCAGGCAGGCAGGCAGGCAGACATGCAGAGAGACAGACAGACAGACAAGCAGACAGGCAGACAGACAGACAGACAAGCAGGCAGGCAGGCAGGCAGATAGACAGACAGATACAGGAAGGTAGACAGGCAGACAAACAGGCAGACAAGTAAACAAACAGGCAAGCAAATAAACATTATATTGTAAGCAGACAAACATGCATGTATACGACAAAGAAATAATAATATACAGTATAAGAAGAAACCAGCCAGAAAAGGTTACAGAGCCACGGCAGACAGAAGAACAGACAAATGTGCACTGGGAATAGACAGAAGAAATATATGTAAACAGACACACAAATATGCTGATACTGTTAGGTGCTTGATAGGCAGATGAATATTGTAAGTAAGCAAACAAACACAAAGAGAAGAAGAAGGCTAACGAAAGTACAGGCAAGATATACAGGCCATTTTAAAACAAGCAAACAGGTTATGATATATGACTAGCAAGCAGGGAGGCAGGGAGACAGACAAGCAGATAGATAGATATATAGATAGATAGATAGATATAGATAGATAGATAGATAGATATAGATAGATAAATATATATGAATAAATAGATAGATAAATGTTTTACTGACCACAACATTATACAACACAAGACATACACAAGTCATATTTACAGAAGACAGACAAGTGGCCAGGGAAGCAGGCAGGTAGGCTGACAAGCAGACAAGGAGGGTGGGAGAGAGGCAGGTAAGCAGACAAGGAGGGAGAGAGAGAGGCAGGTAAGCAGACAAGGAGGGAGAGAGGCAGGTAAGCAGTCAGATAGGCAGACAAGGAGGGAGAGAGGCAGGTAAGCAGGCAGGCAGATAGGCAGACATACATACAGACAGGCAGCAGATAACCTAACCAAGTAGTGGATCGACATTGAGGCAACACCATCCAGGCTGACTGACTGACTGACTGATGCACTGAGAATATTTCACATTATCCAACACTGCATGAAGGGATGTAAACAAAACAGGCTCTATACTACTGCTATGTTTATCTCACGCGTTTGTTAATCAAGGACCCAAATGTGGAGGTTTGTAAGTCCTTCAAATATTTTCCAGGGAAGACAGCCTACGTTAGAGGAGTTTGTTTCGTAGCATGGTCAGGGAGGAATCAGAAGCCACCATTAAATTTACTCAATCATTGGTACCCATTTTCACTCTCATAGAATATTGTATAGAATTAACACACACACACACACACACACACACACACTACATACACACACACACACACACACAATACATACATACAAACATACACACTACACATGCACACGTACACTGCATACAAGACACACACACACACACACACATAGTACATAGATGCAACTGTAAATATTATCAGTATATTTAAAGAGATGGTAGCCAGATTAT
>JAWZYT010001470.1:27500-70000 GCA_034508575.1 Petrolisthes manimaculis | reverse complement strand
GGAAGGAAAGGTGGGAGGGAAGGAGGGAAGGGAAGGTGGGAGAGAAGGAGGGAAGGTAAGGTGGGAGAGGAAGGAAGGAAGGAAAGGATGGAGAGGAAGGATGAAAGTGGATGAAAAAGAAGGAAGGAAGAAAGGGAAGGTGGGAAGGAAAGGAAGGAAGGAAAGGTGTTAAGAGAAGGAAAGGAAGGAATAAAAGGAAGGAAGGAAGGAAGAATAAAAGTGGATGAAAAGAAAGAAAAGGAAGGAATGAAAGGAGTTAAGAGAAGGAAACGAAAGAATTAAAGGAAAGAAGGAAAGAAAGGAAAGAAAGGAAGGAAAGGACGGAAAGTGAGGGAAGGACGGAAAGGAAGGGAAGGTGGGAGAGAAGGTGCAGGAGAGAGTGAGAGAGAGGATGTAAATTTATTGAGAGAGCAAGGGAGGGAGAGAGGGATGGAGGAGAAAGAATACGGGGACGTTGGTGTGTGTGTGTGTGTGAGTGTATGTATGTGTGTGTGAGTGTATGTATGTGTGTGTGAGTGTATGTATGTGTGAGTGAGTGTGTGTGTGTGTGTGACAGAGAGAGACAGAGACATAGAGACATAAAGAGAGAGAGAGAGAGAGAGAGAGAGAGATACAGAGACAGGGAAACGGAGTGAAAGGGAGAGAGATAGAGATCGTGTGTGTGTGTGTGAGGGAGGGAAAGGGAGTGTGAAGGAGAAAAGGAGATAAAGTGTATATAAGGAAGGAAGAGAGAGGCCCACAAACCACCTTCCCTTCCTTCCTTTCCTACCTTCTCACTTCATCGATTACTCAAGTGTAAGTGGAGGGAAGAGTGGCTGGGTGGAGGGAAGAGTGGCTGGGTGGAGGAAGGTGGGTGCAGGTGTGGAGAGAGAGAGAGAGAGAGAGAGAGAGAGAGAGAGAGAGAGAGAGAGAGAGATAACAGTTAGCCTATAGTGGGATTAGTGAGTGGTTAAATAAGGTGTGTGTAGGTGTGGAGAGAGAGAGAGAGAGAAAGAGAGAGAGAGAGAGAGAGATAAAAGTTAGCCTATAGTGGGATTAGTGAGTGGTTAAATAAGGTGTGTGTAGGTGTGTGTGTGTGTGTGTGTGTGTGTGAGAGAAAGAACTATGCACACATCACAAAATTATAGGGTCTATCAATACACACACACACAAACACACACACAAACACACATACACAGAAGAGAAAGATAGTCCTAGGAAAAGATGAGGTTAGGAAAAGGAAATGATAAATCAAGGGAATAGAAGCAAAATGGAAGAGAAAGGAGGGGAGAGGGAAGAGGGGAAAAAGTGTGTACAAAAATGGGGTGGACAGAGGGGAAGGTGAGAAAGCATGAGTGGGAAGGAAGGGAAGTGAATAGGGGATGAGGGGAGGGGATGAGGGGAGAGGATGAGGGGAGAGATGTAGGGATGAGGGGGGAGGTGTAGGGATGAGAGGAGAGGTGTAGGGATGAGGGGGGAGATGAGGGGAGAGGTGTAGGGATGAGGGGGGAGATGAGGGGAGAGGTGTAGGGATGAGGGGGGAGATGAGGGGAGAGGTGTAGGGATGAGGGGGGAGGTGAGGGGATGAGGGGAGATAAGAGGAGAAATGGAGGCAGAAGAGGGGAGATGGGAGATAGAAGAGGGAAATGGAGAGAGGGGGAAGAAAGAGAAGGGGAAGAAAGGGAGAAAAATTAATTAATATATGAGAGGGAAAAAGTGGAGTGAGTAAATAGGAAGAGGGAAATAGGAAGAAGGGAATGGAGAGAGATAGAGATGTATATATATAGGAAGAGGGGAAGGAGAATAAGAGGAATGTAACAGAAAGGAGGGAAGTGAGGGAAATGACATGGAGGGAGGGAGAGAAGAGAGGGGAATGACACGAGAGAGAGAGAGAGAGAGAGAGAGAAGAGAGGTGTAATAACAGAGAATGAGATGGTAAGATGTTATTAAGGATCTATTTATGTCTGTTGGGCAGGGAAGGCAAACGTAAGGTAAGAAAGACATTAGATAGGGTAGGGTACGGTAAGATAGGGTAGGGTACGGTAAGGTAGGGTAGGGTACGGTAAGGTAGGGTACGGTAAGGTAGGGTAGGGCAAGGTAAGGTAGGAAGAGATTAGACAGGGTAGGATAGGGTAGAGTAAGGTAAGAAAGAGATTAGTTAGGGTAAGGTAAGGTAAGGAAGGGTAGGGCAAGGTAAGGTAAGAAAGAGATTAGTTAGTGTAGGGTAGGATAGATTCAGATTCAGAAGTTTATTCCATTTTACAATGGTTATTCTTTTACATATAAGATACATAAGTATACATAATTACATAAGTATAAATAAGTACATAAGTATAAATAAGTATATCCTGTCCTACCACTATCTACGGCAAGGAGTCCTTTATATAAAAGTCTTGTAATACAAACATTAAAAGTTAAATGAGGAATAAAACATTATAGTGCAAAAAAGATAAAAAAGATAAGATAAAAAAAGAGCATATAAAATACATTAATAATAAATTAAAAGTATTTCACATTGAAATTTCCATTAAAAATATATTGGTGGAACTGCTTCTTAAAAGTGTAAAATTAAGATCAATGTATATTAAAAATTGCAACCTTTCCAAACTTTCAAAAACGGCGGCGGCAGCGGCAGCGGCGGCGGCGACGACGAATAAAAAAAAAAAAGAAATACAAAAAAAAATACGAAAAGGTAATGATTACAAAAAAAACAAAAATAAAAAAAAATATTAAAAAAAATATATTAAAAAAAAAAATAAAAAAAATAATTATTAAAAAACGGTGGCGGCGGCGGCGGCGGGACCGCGGCGTCGGCGGCGGCGGCGGCGGCGGCGGGGCGGCGGAGGCGGGGGCGGCGACGACGAATAAAAAAATAAAAATAAAATAAAATAATTAAAAAAAAAAGTTAATTACAAAAAAAATTAATAAAGAAAAAATATATATATATATAAAAAAAAACTAATCATTAAAAAACGACGGTAGCGGCGGCGGCGGGGCGGCGGCGGCGGCGGGAAGGCGGCGACGACGAATAAAAAAAAAAAAAATAATAATAATAATAATAAAAAAAAAGATAATTATTACAAAAAAAATAATTAATATAAAAATATTAAAAACAAAATATATTATTAAAAAAACAATTAAAAAACCTAATTATTAAAAAACGGCGGCGGCGGCGGCGGGGCGGCGGCGGCGGGGCGGCAGCGGCGGGGCGGCAGCGGTGACGACGAATAAAAAAATCAATAAATAAATATATAAAAAAAAAGTTAATTACAAAAAAAAAATATATATAAAAAAAATATATTAAAAAACAATTAAAAAACGGCGGCGGCGGCGGCGGCGGGGCGGCGGCGACGGGGCAGCGGCGGCGGGGCGGCGGCGGCGGGGCGGCAGCGGCGACAGGTATAGAGAAGACAGGTGTATTAATGAGTGAAGACAGGTATAGTTAATGAGGTTATAGGTATAGAGAAGACAGGTGTTGTTGTGAAGGAACCAGGCCACTCTTTTCTATTTCATTGATTTATACGTGGGCCTTCCTTCTCTCTCTCTCCTCCTTTCCTTTTCTCTCCTCAATTCCTTCTCTCTCCTCCTTCCTTCCCTTTTTTCCCTTCATTTCCTTCTCTCTATCTTTCCTTCCTTCCTTATCTCTTCAATTTCTTCTCTTTCCATATTTCCTTCTCTCTTCAATTCTTTCCCTCTCCTCCTTTCTTTCCCTCTCCTCCCTTCTTCTCTCTACTTCTTCTGTCTCTTCCCTTCCTTCCTTCCACCTCTCTTCTTCCTTCTCGGATGTATGTGAACGTACGTATGTGTGTGTGTGTGTGTGTGTGTGAACGTATGTGTGTGTGTGTGTGTGTGTGTGTGTGTGTGTGTGTATTGTTTCTGGCCAGCACTCCCCTATGCCTACCTACCTACCTACCAAACCAACCAACCAACCAACCTACTTACCTACCTACCCTACCCACCTTGTGTTAATCTTTCCCCTCACCCTCCCTACAGGCTCTACTATTAATCTCTCTCTATCTCTCTCTCTCTCTCTCTCTCTCTCTCTCTCTCAGGCTGAGCTGGTTACAGGAGATTTTGTTGTTGTTGTTGTTGTTGTTGTTGTTGTTGTTGTTGTTGTTGTTGTTGTTGTGACTTTGTGAATGTGTCTATAGTATTCCCCAACCTAGAAGACCTGTACGGCGTGGCTGGTGATTAATGCTGATATGCCAAACCTCAAAACCATAAACAACAAATTATTACATTTAACACTATTCAGATTTTTGTTTTGCATCAGATACTTATTATAATACGGTACTTCATATGTTAACATAATTATGTGCTGTACAGAACGGTATAGCCCAAAGGGAGAACACACACACGCACCCACAAACACAGAGCGAGAGAGAGAGAAAGAGAAAGAGAAAAGAAAGAGAGAGAGAGAGAGAGAGAGAGAGAGAGAGAGAGAGAGAGAGAGAGAAAGAAAGTGAGAGAGAGAGAGAGAGAGAGAGAGAGAGAGAGAGAGAGAGAGAGAGAGAGAGAGAGAGAAAGAGAGAGAGAGGGGGGGGGAGAGTGTTGAGGCCCTAGCAACGTAATTAACTATATTATACTGAAGGCGACACGGAAGGCAAGTGATGGACAGAGGAGGTGGAGGAAGGTTATTCAGGATGGGGGGGTAGGATGAAAGAGAGAGAGAGAGAGAGAGAGAGAGAGAGAGAGAGAGAGAGAGAGAGAGAGAGAGAGAGAGAGAGAGAGAGAGAGAGAGAGAGAGAGAGAGAGGTCCTTGGTTAGAAAAATATGTCTTATGTCCTTGGGCTGAAATATATGTGGCTCCGTTGATAAGCTAATAAATAAGTGTATGCTACACACACACACACACACACACACACACACACACACACACATCTCTACACACAAACAGACACACACACAAACAGACACACACACAAACAGACACACACACAAACAGACACACACACACACACACACACACCTCCTCCACACACACACACACACACACACCTCCTCCACACACACACACACACACACAAACCTCCTACACACACACACAAATCTCCTACACACACACACACTTACGCACAACGCACACATATCTCCTCGACACACACACACACATACACACACACAAGCACACGCACACACACACGTCATCCCAGTCTTACATTGCCAAGGGGAATATATATATATTAACTCTCCTTGCTCGTGTGATCAAAATAGTCTTGTTGCTTCTATACCTATATGCATCATTACTAGATAATAATAATAATAATAATAATAATAATAATAATAATAATAATAATAATAATAATAATAATAATAATAATAATAATAATAATAATAATAATAATAATAATAATAATACATTGATAATAATAATAATAATAATATGCTCCGTTACTCGTTGTAAAAATAGTTGCTGTATTTTTAAGTATTGTTTGCTTACACACACACACACACACATCTCTCTCTCTCTCTCTCTCTCTCTCTCTCTCTCTCTCTCTCTCTCTCTCTCTCTCTGAAGTAAGGTACGGTAGGATGAAGTAAGGTAAGGTAAGGTAGAATGAGGTGTGCACAACAACAACAACAACAACAACAACAACAACAACAACAACAACAACAACAACAACAACCACAAGACAACAACAAAACATTCCTATATTTATCGATGTCTGTGATTGGTCTAAAACTTTTCTGATGGTAGTGACGTCATCATCTCCTTCAATACAACAATAACAATAACAATAATAATAATAATAATAATAATAATAATAATAATAATAATAATACTGCATGTCGTCAAGTAAAGGGGATATAAGTTTTTATTGTCATTTAAGGGGGGAAACATTAGTAGTAGTAGTAATAGTAGTAGTAGTAGTAATAGTAGTAGTAGTATAATCATCATCATTATTACTATTATTATCATTATCATTATTACTATTATTATCATTATTACTATTATTATCATTATTATTATTACTATTATTATCATTACCATATTATCATTTTAATTTATATTATATTTTTTTTCTAGGTAGGTGTGTGTGTGTAGGTGAGTAACTTGGAAGGCTACTAATTCCTCGAAAATTATCCCATAAAACAAATCACTCAGTAAGAAAATTGGAGGTTAACGAGTCCTTCAAACATTGCCACGAAACACATACACACACACACATACACATACACACACACACATACACATACACACACACACATACACACTGAAGGAGCTTGTTTCATGGCGTGGTCAGGAGGAATCAGCAAAAGTCTCCAGCAGCAGGTTTTATATACACCATCACACAGGGTCCCTTAATTAAAAAGAGTTTATTTATTTTCTTAATTAATTAGTTGTTGTTCTATCCTTCATTATTCATCCTTTTACTTCCTCCTTCTCCCTTCCACCAATCCCCACCCCATCTTTATTTCCTTCCTTCTTTCCCCCCCCCCTCTCTCTCTCTCTCTCTCTCCACTACCTCCCCTTTCACCCATCCCTCTCCCCCATCATAACACATTCCCCCCTTCTAACCCCTCCCTCTCCCCCCCTTCTTTTCCTCTCTCTCTCTCCACAACCTCCCCTTCCACTCACCCATCCCTCACACTCTCTCTCTCTCTCCACAACCTCCCCTTCCACCCACCCATCCCTCACACCCTCCCCCTCTCTCCCTCCATCCCCCCCCCCGTGCTTGATGTGATAAGCTGGTTCGGTTAAAAATAGTCTCTGGTATCGACTCGAGTTGGGTCATTAAAGTAGATGACAACAACAACAACAACAACAACAACAACGGCAACAACAAAAACAACAACAACAAAAACAATAACAACAACAACGGGAACAACAACCACGAAAAAGGGAAAGATAGGGTCAAGTGTGAAAGTGTGGTGGTTTGATTTGAGTGTGAAGTTATAAGTGTGTGTAAAGGATGAGGGAAAGAAAGGGTCTAGTGTGAAGGTGCATGTGAATGTTTTGATTGAGAGTGAAAGTGTGAAGGTTTGAGTGTGAAAGTGTGAAGGTTTGAGTGTGAAAGTGTGAAGGTTTGAGTGTGAAAGTGTGAAGGTTTGAGTGTGTGCGTGATGGTTTGAGTGTGAAAGTGTGAAGGTTTGAGTGTGATAGTGTGAAGGTTTGAGTGTGATAGTGTGAAATTATTGTGAGTGTAAAGATTTGAGTGTGATGGTATTAGCGTGCAGGACGAGGTAATGAAAAGGTCAAGACTTAATGTGAAAGTGTGAAGTTAGTGTGAAAGTTTGAGTGTGAAATTAGTGTGAAAGTTTGAGTGTGAAATTAGTGTGAAAGTTTGAGAGTGTGTGTGTGTGAAGGACGAGGGAAAGAAAGGTTCGTTTGTGTGTGAAGGTCGGTGGGTGGGTGAGTGTGGGTAGGTGGGTGAATGAGTGTGGGTAGATTGGTGGGTGTGGAAGGCAGTTGCTGTGTGTATGTGTGTGTGTGTGTGTGTGTATGTATGTATGTGTGAGGGAGGTGGAGACAGAGTGAATTAATGAGTGATTTTTTTTAAGTGGAGACAGTGACAGACAGTGTGTGTGTGTGTTAGAGACAAAGTGAATAAATGAGTGTGTGTTTGTGTGTGTCAAGGGGCATGGCATGGCTGGCTGGCTGGCTGAATACGTGCCTGAGTGCAAGCAAGCAACAATTTACTACGCATGTGTGTGTGTGTGTCCTTCCCTCCACGTGCTGTTTTTGTGTTGTTGTGGCTCGTGTGTCATTAATAGGTGTGTGTGTGTGTGTGTGTGTGTGTGTGTGTGTGTGTGTGTGTGTGTGTGTGTGTGTGTGTGTGTGTGTGTAAATTTATCCAAACAAAAACATAAACAAGGGCTGGAACTGAGTGTGTGTGTGTGTTAAAATATATCCAAACACAAAAACAAACACACAAATAAGGGTTGAAACTATGTATGTGTGTGTGTGTGTTTTAAAATATATACAAACAAACAAACAAGGGTTGGAACTGTGTGTGTGTGTGTGTGTGTGTGATATGACTTTATATAGCCACCAAAAAAAATGTATCACACTCTCTCTCACACATACACACACACACATTATGTATTTATCTCTCTCTCCGTCTTTCTCTCACACACACAATATTTCTCTCTCTATCTATCTCTCACTCTCTCTCTCTCTCTCTCTCTCTCTCTCTCTCTCTCTCTCCTTCTTCCAGGCCTAATGATTGTTAAGAAACTTCCCAGCTGTCCTAGTTACTCGTTCCTCCCCTCCATCTGACCTACTTGTGTGTGTGTGTGTGTGTGTGTGTGTGTGTGTGTGTGTGTGTGTGTGTGTGTGTGTGTGTGTGTGTGTGTGTGTGTGTGTGTGTGTGTGTGTGTGTGTGTGTGTGTGTGTGTGTGTGTGTGTGTGTGTGTGTGTGTGTAGTTATCATAGGTTATACTCCCTCTATACACAATATGAAACATAGAAATACACATACACACACACACACAAAGAAATACACATACACACACACACACACACACACACACGAAGAAAGAAACACATACACAAAGAAACAAAGAAATATATATATATATATATATATATATATATATATATATATATATATATATATATATATATATATATATATACACACACACACAAAGAAGGAACATACAAACAAAGACACACACACAAAGACACACAAATAAACAAAAACACCCACACACAAACAAACAAAAATAAACATACAAAGAAACAAACGTAGAAGCACACACAAATAAACAGAAATACAAAAAAAAAAAAAAATCAAACAAAGAAACACACACAAACACACACACACATATATATATTACATAGCCTAACCTTCACTGTAACCCTGTAGGCCTATCGTCTATAGAAGTATAAGGAAGGAAGGAAGGAAGTAGGAAAAGACTTTGTAAAACTTAGGTAACGTGTGTGTGTGTGTGTGTGTGTGTTGCCAACTGGTTTGAGACAAGAAATAGGGACATGCATGGGTGGGGGATGGGGGGTGGGGGTAAGGTAACAAAGAATATGTGTGTGTGTGTGTGTTGGGTGACAAAGAGGAGGGAGGGGTGTGTGGAGGGGGAGGGGTGTGTGTTAGGGGTAATAGTGAGAGGTGTATATGTGTGTATGTATGTATGTATGTGTATTGGCAACAGTGAGAGGTATGTATGTATGTGTGTGTGTATGTATGTATGTATGTGTAAGGAGCATGGGAAGTTAAAGTAGGTAATAACAAGGTGAGAGAGAGAGAGAGAGAGAGAGAGAGAGAGAGAGAGAGAGAGAGAGAGAGAGAGAGATTTAATGTGCATAGAGCCATAGAGAGAAGTGAAGAAATTGGTAGGAAGTGAGAGAGTAGAGATAGGTAGGAGTGAGAGACAAGAGAAGAGATAGGTAGATAATAGTGATAAATACTAGTAAATAGTAAACAAACAAAAACTGAAGAGAGAACGAAGAAGGGAAGGGAAGGGAAGGGAAGGAGGAGGAGGAGGAGGAGGAGGAGTTAGGACAAGGAAAAGGTTACCTACATAACAATAAAAATAATATTATATTATACATTAGTCTAGGTTAGGTTATTATACGTATAGCATAGTTAAATGATGAAAGATTACCATAGAAAAAAACTATAAACAAGGGAATGAAAGGTGTGTGTGTGTGTGTGTGGAATGAGAGTTCATGATCACTATGGTAGATATGAACTTTATAATACACACACACACAACTAGCAATAAAAAACATATGCACATACATATACAAATAACTCTTACACCTACATACATACATCTCTCCCAGCATCAAGAGACCAGTCATTGGCACACACACACAAATAACTCTCACACCTACATACATACATACATACACCTCTCCCAGCATCACACACACACACACACACACACAGCTCTCTCGCCTTGACAGCTAGCCAGCCGAGTAGCCAACTGAGGTACTGTGTGTGTGTGTGTTAAGAGGGGCAACAAGGAGCCACTGAAAACCAGTGTGAACTGCATGAACTTAACGGTACACACACACACACGGGCACATATATATCCCTCACACACACACACACACACACGGGCACATATATATCCCTCACACACACACACGGGCACATATATATCCCTCACACACACACACGGGCACATATATATCCCTCACACACACACACACACACGGGCACATATATATCCCTCTCTCTCTCTCTCTCACACACACACACACACACACACACGGGCACATATATATCCCTCACACACACACACATAGATATTTCTTACATACATGCACCCATATACTGTATATCCCTCACATACACACACACATAATATATCCTTCACATACACACACATAGATATCTCTTACATACATAACACATATATCTCTCTCACATACATGCACATATATACTGTATATCCCTCACATACATACACACATACAAACATATATATATATATATATATATATATATTTCTCTCTCTCCTAATACTGCCTTGAAGAGTATAAATATGGAATAGTCTCCTTGTTGACGAGTGTAGTCAGTCAGTTTTACGTCACTAACACATATGGAAACACTAACTAACTCACTCACTCACTCACGGTCACATAAATATCTCTATACACACACACACGGGTACATAAATATAGCTACACACACACACATATATATATATATATATATCCCCCCCACACGGGCACATATATATATCCCCGCAACACACAGACACACACACACATGGGCACATATATATCCTTCACACACACACACATGGGCACATATATATCCCCTGACACTCACACACACACGGGCACATTCTCTCTCTCTCTCTCTCTCTCTCTCTCTCTCTCTCTCACAAGAAGGACTAATAGGGGTAACAAAATATAATAGTGTGTTCCAAACTAAGGCCTCCTGAGAATCGACCCTCACAACATAAAAGAAAAAGATAAGTCTGTAAAGGAATTTTTCTCACAAATATTGTTATTTTTATATACTTATTTATTTATCTATTTTTTTACCGTCTAAGGCTTAAGTGACTCTTATTTCTGCGTCGTGTGTGTGTGTTTCTGCGTCGTATGTGTGTGTGTTTCTGCGTCGTATGTGTGTGTGTTTCTGCGTCGTATGTGTTTGTTTCTGCGTCGTGTGTGTGTGTGTGATCCTTGGTCCAAGTTCCCAGAATATCAGGTTATAATTTAGACTTGTTGGTCGTTAGGAGAGTAGGAGGAGGAAGTGTTGTATGTATGTATGTAAGGTGGGGGTGGGGGAGGGAGTAGTCAGGGAGTAGTGTAGCTCAGGGCTGATGTAAGTGAGGGTACTGAGAGATAGGTAGTACAGAAAGAGAGAGAGAGAGAGAGAGGGGGGGGATGCAGTACATGATGGAGAGAGAGAGAATCTGAGTACAAGAATGCCACTCAGTCGGTCCTGACATAATTATTAACTCCCTTCACCCCTTCACGTCTGCTGGAATGGCGATGGGGTAGGTAGGTTTATATAGGTAACTGCGTAAATAATTATGATGGGGAAAAACTGCGTAAATAAATGTGATGGGGAAAATGCGTAAATAATTATGATGGGGAAAACTTCGTAAATAATCATAATTATTTACGCAGTTTTCCCATCATATAAAAAGCTAAGAGACGACTATAGCTGTTAATTAAATAGAAATTGCGTTGATACTGAAGCGATGTGTGATGAAAAACAAGAGGCAAATGTCAAGCCTGCATGGATAAACACTACACAAAAACCTGAATTATGGAAAACACAATGAACCTTGTATAAAAATGTTGCATCAGACACCATCGGCGTACAAGAATAATAAATAATAATACCATGAATATATTTAATAGTACTGCTTATATGTGATTGGTGCAACATATGGGCTGATGAATGCCAGGACCAATCAGCTGTTGGTATTCTGTGGGCGGGGGTAACCACATGAGGGCTGTGATTGGCTGATGTAAAAGGCGGGACAAGAGTCAAGAGTGTGTGACGGTGACTATGCATCTCCCGCCAAGTTTGCCTCTTCTCAACAACACCTACTATCTATTATTATAAAATTATATATATATATGTTATACCTTGGCACTGAGGTATTATGTTTGTTCTTTATAACGTGTTATAAACTTATAATTATAATAGAGTTGCATTACAGTATAGTGTATATTTATTTCTCTTTGGTAATTATCGATTTTTTTGCCATGTTCTATTATGATGTTTTTACCCTCTTGATCCACTAATTAATAATTTAATACCATTCTAAAAGACAGTTTATGTCATTTTCTTCGTCTAACCTAGATCGTACCAGACTACCAGGACCTAACCTGGGCAAAATACCTGGAACCAAGCATAATAGACTATAATCCTTATAGTCTATTATCCTTGCCTGGAACTAATTAACAGTGGTAAAGTACCAGAGGACCTGCAGGACAAAATACCAAGCCGGATCTAACAACACTGCTACAAAACGGCATAAATACCTTGATCTTTTTCCAGTGACTATTGCCTCCCAAAAGTATACAGTCATACAACTTCATTTGGCGAAATATATATACACACACAGCCTGCAGCAATATACCATGTGTGTGTTTTATCGTATTGCATTTGAAATGTTTATATATACGATCGAGGTAATCCATTTAATTAATCTTACCTTTAGCACTGGCGATGGTATTCATTTTCTTCCAGGCCTTCTCTCTCCTGAAGCTGCCGGGGGTACACAAAGAAAGTGTCCATTTTATCCAGTTTTGCCTGGAAAATAAATAAGGCACCAACAATCACACCTCACTTTTTTTTGTTTTTTATTCCACAGTTCAGGATAAAATTCACTAATAATCATATATTTTTTCCTGTCACAATCACGTACACACACACTCTTATAAATTATCAAGAACACACCCTGCACCACCATCACCTCCACACACTTCCATAGCAACTCACGAACTAACTATTAAATCACTCATTCCCTTTCCATTTTAGGAGCACTGAAGCCTCGAGAAAGGTTCGGACACATGTATCCTTGCTATTCGAATATTAATTACTGGGCAAGCTCTGGCTCATGACTCATTTGGTTGTTGGTTCGTTCAGGTTTTATGAAATGTTCGAACGAGGTATTGAGGGAAATGTTGGGTTGGGGGCATCATAAGTTCTTGTTTATAGTTGAGCAGGAGAGAATTAAGGTGGATGGATGGATAGACCAGTGCCGTCGTTGTTATAGAATAAATGGAATGTAGATAGGAATTATATATTGAGTGCTGATGTACGGTACACCCGCAATCCAAAAATTGTATCCAGGTCTTGATGAAGTTTCGAATCATTTGACATATATATACCGTACTGTAGTAGCGAACCAATTACAACGCTTATCTAGCTGTTTCATATATGCTTGGGCTCACTTAATATTCGATCAGGCTATTCAAAACAAGCCTGCCTGGATACATATTTTGGATCGTGAGTGTACAGTCGAGGTCAATAATGATCATCTACATAATATGGGTATCTCAAACAATTTGCTATCTAATATTTTCACGTTCACATTTATGATGTTATTGTTTTAAGTAGTGCGTAGCTGCTTGTAGGAAATTAAAGGATGGTAGTTAATTAAAGGATGGTAGTTAGCCTATTTATTGGAAAGTTTATCAGCTAAAGAACAGAGGGAAGCTATTTCAAACTCTTACGTGAGTTACCCCTATATGGATGACTGTGTCTCGGAATGTTATTATCTAATAAGTCCTAAATGTATCACCTTACATTTATCGGCATTAAACATCAACAACCATAGGCTATATCGCTCCTTTCTGAGTGTGTTTATAGGTCGTTCTGAAGTCTGAATGGCTTCAGTCTTCGTTGCTGTAGCCTATGCAGTACCGCCATTTTTTGTATCATCTGCAAATTTGGATATTTTCGAGATAAGTCCGCATTCTAAGTCGTTTAGGCTATATATATTAAAAATAGTATTGGTCCTAACACTGACGAAATAAGACCACCATAGGCCATCCTTGGGTTGGACACTATGGACATGAAGGAAATAAATATAAGGAAAAGAAAGACGGTTCAAGAGAGGAGGGATCAGGTTGGGTCTGAAGGTGTACCACTCAAAAAGTACGGTTTGAGGAATCTGTATCGGGAAGTCAGAGTATATGGACTGTATTATGTAATTTTTCAAGGTCAGACATTTAAGGGATTTGCACCATTGTCAATAACTTATGTAGGAATGTAGATATTATACTCTGATGTTACTCCTTGTATGTAACTAATATACATATCTGTATATATTTCATTATCATAGCCTAGCTACTGTGTGACATTTAAAATAACAGTGCTACAAAGGAATGAAAGAAACTATATGTATGAAAAATATGCTTTAATTAATCACTCTGGCCTTTGAGCTCCTTCCAGCAAGAGTGTATGTAGGCCACGTTAACAACAGTGTAGGGCATTCTGGTTATCACAAATAGTACACAACTACTTCTCACCCTCTCAGCATTTTGGGTGTGGTTTAAGAAAATTTCAGAGCTGCATTCACCATTCATCCAGAAACTTGAATCCTGCATTTGCTTATTTAAGGGGAGATTCTCATGTTGGGATATTGGAAAGCAACTGATTCCTTCTAAATACTGTATACCACAAAACAGACAGCCCGGCTCAATCGTACTATACTAATAGGGGATCCATTTCATACAGTTTGGAGGAATCAGAGACCTTCCAATTCACCAACAAAAGAATCTCACCTTAATAGCAGATTCAGATGGGGTTCAGGGGATCTACGAGTATTTCTCCCATAAAAAAATACCGGAGTTGTTTTGAACCATACACTTCCATTTTGGTCAATATTAGGAGATCCCTCATAGATCTATGTAAATGTAAATCTTATCATCTGCTATCACTTTTTTTTTTTTTTTTTTTTTTTTTTTTAAGAAGTCACGAAAAGCATACCGGTAATACGTCAGTTCCCTGCATGCTCACACGACATGCAACTGGAGGCTTCAGATACGATACGATATCTATAACCTCTCCTTAGAAGTTGACTATCTCTGTACAGGTGATTGTTTGTAGCAGTTATAAGAATCTGTAGCCTCCATTTCACCAAAATATATTTTAACGTGGTTCAAGATTCACATCCATCAGGCCAAGTGCTAATGGGACCAATTAAATGACCAGAACGGGCAAATGATAATATTATACTGGCCATTTTTATCAACATGTATCATGGGCCAAACTTAGAACCAGAAATTGGACCACTTAGCAACTGGCCTGATGACTGTGTGGGAGAATGATGAACAAGGAATTTCTTTAACCATAACCATACACACCAATGTTTTCATTTAATTTCCGTGGACCTGATATCAACTGTTTTTCTTATATTTCTACACAATTGACATTAACATGACAGCTGGAGTTGTGTAGTCACGAAGCATCACTTTCTGCCACCCACATTGGATTTTAGAGAGCAAACAGTTGTTTTATGATGATGGTTTGCTGTGTTGGGAACATAGCCACTAACACACCCAAGGCTACCACTTGCATTTGCCAACATGTAAACAACTCAATATATCACTTATGTCTCTCCATTTATCTGTTCTGGTTGGAGAGAAGTAATGGGTCGTGACTTCACAAAGTATTTTATCTTGGATATAAAAGGACTTTCTGTAGTAATTTTCCTTCTGTTACCTCAGGCTCAGTCTGTTTTAGTATTATAGAGTATTAACTCCTAAACCCAATAAGAATATTGTACCCCATAATCATCATAATCACCGCATTACAACCACAGATACACAGACATAATTGAAGAATCTCTCTTATCAGGGCTGGGATTATGAGGCCTGTAATTTTAACACCAGTACATTATTATTATCTTTTGTTTTTTACCAATAAGCCATTCCTTCTTTTATTTGCCTCTACCTTGACCTTCCTTGAACACTTATAACTAATAATACAGTACAGTACAGATTGCCCTACAAATTTATCTGTGTACTTTTTCATATGTTTGTGGTAAAGTAAATCCTCGTGATATACCATACTAGGGCCATGTGCTTAAAAATTAAAGTACTGTGTGTAATTATATTGTGTATGAAGATGTTTTAAACAGACAACAGATGGTTAAAGGCACAAAATTCCAGAGGTACATACACAGTAAGATTTCAGTACACTGGAATTCTATACTGTAATGAAATATCTTAACAATTTGTATAGATCTATATGTGAAATACCCCACTCATCATTATATTATGACCATGATAAATACACATTAAGGTCATGGTTATCACAATGCCTTCATTTACCTGGCAATGATATGTGTACTGTTATGGCCTTGTCATGTACTCCTGTGTAATGTGGGAATATTCCCTAAACAGTAAATATTGAGACATTCCTCTAGTAACACTTGCAACCAATAATATTCCCTCAACAATAAATATACACAGTGTATTCCCTTAACACTTCAACCAATCAACATGAGTACAACAACAAATTAACACTGAAGAGGCCAAGAATACTAGCTGCAAATTAAGGACTATTGATGCCCCAAACTATGTCAAGAAAAAACTACATTACTGTACTGTACTTCTGAGTATGCTTCTTGTTTCTTAGCACAGCTTGAAAGAAGGCATATTCTCCAATTTTCTGACAGTATCTTACCCCCACCAACACAAATTAAATAAAGAGGAGATTACCACACAGATTTCAGTAGCATTTAATTTGAAGTTCTTTGAGAATAATTTGTTCCTGGAAATTTTGTTGAAGTGACACTATCAAGCTTGGGTGGGGCATCTTATGTGGTATTTACTGCAATGTGTTTCAGTAATTCAGTCCTTGGTGATTCAGATTTGTTTCACTACATTCACATCTATATGGATTTGGAACATCTCTGTCAGTTGGAACCACTCAAATGCTCCATTCCTGGGAAAAATGTCCTTCCATTATAGTCTGATACAATCCACTTTAAGTTAAGAGCTTTTCACAACTGAGGGACACCAGTATGTAATCTTTACAAACCCTTAGATAGGACAGGTTGGGAGGAAGTGAGATGCTAGAGATAAAATTGAAGAACCAGTAGAGTAACAAGTGTGAGCTCTACATTAGATCACAGGAAATTCCTACTGACTGACTTGAGAGTGCATAACTGTACTTGCCATACAAGTGGAAAAACAGTAAAAATGAAATCACTTGAAGGTCAGCCACCCCAGCAGTACTTGAGGTGCCAAGGGCCATTTAGTATATACAATAGCAAATAATCTAAATAATAAAACATAACCAATCTTAACTTATTTTTAGGTTCAGTTAGATATGATTCATTTGGATATTTACTATACTGTATACTAAATGGTACTTGGGGTGGATGATCTTCAGGTGATTTTAAAATTGTGTACAGGAACATTAGTAATCCTTACACATCCTGAAGATATGGCAATAATATATAAAGTGTATGAAATTCAACATCCTGTGTAGAAAATTCTTAATATTAACCAGACACATGCAGTAATAATACCACTTGATAATCAACACAAAAAACAAAGTGTTCCCGTGAGTAAAAACTTAAAATAAACATTACAGTTCCCACTTCACACATGACATATTCCTAGTGTTTATCAACAAATGTACTTTCACAGTTCATAATTTTTAGGCTACCCAGGACAGTTGCAGGGGAGCAATCCCAATATATCCTCATTCTTTTAATGATACAGTAGCTTAATGTGTGGTCTACTTAGTACTTACTCACTGAAAACTATCTTACAAAACACAACCTGCAATGACTTCATTATACAGTATAAATCTTGGGTGGGCTAAAATTTGAGGATTGCAATTGTATATAAATAATTTATCACATCACAAACTTCCAGTCTCAAATTTGTGTCAAACAAGTGTTGGGAAGATGATGGGTCATGGGATACACATTGGATTTATATGTCAAATGGTTCCCCCTCGATACTGTACTTACAAGTACAGGTATAATGTACAATTCCCGATTAAGGAACAGGTTATGTAACTCATTATCATCACACACCCTGGTGCATAAAGCTTCAGTTCATAAATTATGGTCTGGTCAAATTGAGAGACTGTGACCCAGGAGGGACCAGTTGGAGTCTTGTCAGGCTGTAGGCTACATACAATACTCACAATATGTGTTTGTGTGTTGAGCAGTACTGTATCAAGGAAGGCACCTTTAATACTAACGGTAGTGTGGTGAAAATTATGTACAGTAAATAACAACTATGCTGAATATAATGCATACACATGACACTACCTTTAATATGGCTCTATGGGATTAAACAAAGACTGGAATGGAAAATGAGAGGAAAAGATGTTGTCAAATGGAGGTTTTAAATACTTCCAAATCAGTGTTAACATCATCTTACCTCCGAGTGGAATATCGTACAACAAAAAAATATAGAAATTGTGGGTATCCAGCAAACCACAGATTGTGTTGTACATGTATTGTCATATACTGTAGTACCATTATCATAATTCAAAATAATAAATATCTTTATCCATATACTCTACCTAATATGAAACTAGTTATTTATGTGTTTACAACTTTCCACACTGAGTAAATTTTAAAACCTCAACTGCAGCAGGATATTCCTTATGTTATGCATATTCCACTCACACAATTTTTGCTAACTTCTCACACTGTAGTCTGTAAAAGTACAAAAACTGTATACATTATTTACAGGCAGACAGTTGGAGCCACAGACAATCCATAACTCCTAGCTCAACTATGATGAATTAATTGTATACAGTAAATATTGTCTTTTCCACCTGGTATGGTAGTTAATCGTTTGTATATTTACAGGCTAATAATGTGCCAGATCTATATCATGTGTTCTTCAATAACCCTTTTTGACTATATAGTTCTGTACTCCATTACATAAATTAAGTTTCATCTACCTTGAGAGGGCTCTAAATTACTCCAGGGATTATGAAGCAAACATATGAACATTTTAATGTACTGTATATTCAAGCCTGATCTCTGTTCTTTCTATCCCATTATTATTGTGTAGGCCTATAGTACCTAGAATGATATGGTAAAAAAATATTGTCTGTGACTAAGACTTTTTCATTCATATTCATTTACCTCCCAAAAAAGGGCAACCATTTCTAAACTCTCTTGACTTTGGTCCATCATACATACATGTCTTTCTTTCAGCAACTACAAGCACAACTTAAAATGGAATGGTGGATGAATAACAAAGCTACCATACAAATATAATTATGTTCACTGCTGGGCTACATAGAAAGTGTGATGGTGAAAGGAACTTATAACAAGACAGACCATACACCACACATCCTCACACCCTACTAACCTCTTCAGTCTGTGTTTAAATGTTAAGTCATCTAGTGTTTTATATGTTTTAAGAAAATTGTATGGCATTTAATCATTGTACTGTACTACAGTTGGTGTGTGTGCGTAAAATAATCTAATCCTGAGAATTATCTTTGCTCAAGAGGTTTTGAATGTGAGAAGTGCGGATGTTTGAAGATGTATATTCCTCGTAAGTCGCTGCACTAAAATGTCTACCCCTGACTAGCTGTGCCATGGTGACTGTATAAACACTGTGTTCTTTCATTATATGGGCTTCAGAGGTAATGTAAACAGTTGACATTCTACTGGGGAAAAAATTAATGTACAACAACTGGCAACTATACCAAACGATCCACTGAAGATACAGTGCTGTGCTCACAATTCTATGTGACAATGATGAAGGAATGTTCTATGTAACAGTTAAAGTCATTACCAGATCTGTTGACTTGTAACAGACCCATCAGTCATGTTCCCTGTAACTTAGAGCCAAACTTCATAAGTATCATACTGTATCATGTGGTTCCGGTAAGATATGGACAGCCAACATGGAGCAGGTGGAGCAGTAGTTTCTATATTTCACAACAGTCAATATATGATCATACAACTGTCAGTATTTTCTTCTGTTAAAACTAAGAATACAAATAATAAAACTGTGCAGACAAGTGGGCACAACCTGACCATTTTCTTGGATGTAAATAATGTCAGATCCAGTTGAGTTAAGTTATTCTCTCCACATCAGAGTTTGCCTGAGTGCACAAAACTGTACTAAGATTCAGGTGAGCAAAATCTTTTATAATCTGGTTATTTCTAGTAGGCAATAAAGGTTCACAATGGACACCTAGTGGGAAATTAGTTGCAACTTATTGATATCATCTGTGGACATTTACCACCTACCAGAAAAAACAGGCTACAGATTTCCATGAATAGCCAACTCAGATGTGGAGTGAAATTTACGTACAGCAACTTGTAAAACCTTAATTTTTTGCATTATAGTACACATACTGTATTTCAGTAACTCCATTAAACTGCTAACCGCACGATATACTGTATAGTAAATTGAGCTGATCAGTGCTGGTAGTTCAAAGATATTACACACAATTATATCAGCTTACAAAAGCACCATCATTAACAGGTTCCCCTCATTATAATATTCCCTACATAGTAAGGAGCCAAAGACTGTCAGTAAATTAGACATTGCCGATTACTCAAAATACAGATTCCCTCATTAAAGGTGATGGTTTGGAGGAATCAGTTACAGTACTTTCCATTGGCTTATGAAATCAAAGCTCTCGTAATCTTAATACTGTACTCTATATAATAATAATATGAATATAATATCCTGTAGTAGAAAAGTTGGTCCAAATGAGATTGGAAAAACAAGCATTATTGTAGAAAGTGTTGACGACTAAACTCTACTCCTTTGTGCTCTGATATTTTGGTCCTCTGGTGCTTAAAATATTTGCTTTATTTGTATTGTAATTAGTCCTGTTGTGATGTATGTACAAGTCAGGTGGAAGGCCTCGGGTGTCTGACTGGCAATTTTAGTATCCAGGCATGAAAGCATTCTTACTAAGCCAATGGGAGTCTGTTGTAAACGAAAGGGTTTGTATGTTTGATTGATATTGAGGGGTTAATGAATTTTGACTATAATTGATATTCTATATACTATATTTAGATGACAGAAAATAAATACTGTATTGGAAAAATATAAGAGAAAACTTTGTGGTAGTTATGTCAGTGTATAGGCACAGAATAAATTAAGGTGTTATCAACTTGGAGGCCACTGATTCCTCCAAATCATATAATAAACAGAACAGGTAATCTCACATTATTATAGTGTAGACTGCAGAGGACAAGTACGTAGCATCTAATTCACGGAAAGCAACTAAATTAACCCCATAATTTCCTTATTCAGTGAAACGCTGCAATTAAATATTCAATCAGGGAGGAACCAAGAAAAAAATAACTAAAACAATTATAACACTAATGACCGTATGCAAGAACATCCGTGGTGTTGACGATGGCATGGTACGGGTACTATGTCTCTGTTATTTTTATATTGAGCCATCGCATTTGTACCATGCTAACATCCAACACCATGATTGTTCTTGAAAATGGCCCTAACTATGGTACTCTAGGGCATCACAATTTTCAGAGCGGCGCATAATGATCAAACCACCATTGTTGTGTCCAGGAGTTGGTACAGTCACTCACCACCACATCATCCATACTCTGTTTGTCTGCCCTTTCTAGGCACTTGTTGGTGACTTTATGGATGAGTTGTCCGTGCTGTTGGGAGCAAAGGGAGTTAATTCATCAGTAATTTCCTCACCTACCTCACCCAATTGTGTCTTCATGGAGTAAATAGAGTCCTAGATATTGGTATGTTACAAAGTACAAGTAATATGGGCTGTATTACAAGACTATATACCGGTAGTACTGCAACAATGCTTTGATAGTCATGAATTTTCCAGTTTTGGGTATACAGTATATGTACTGTACTTCTATAATACTGAGTAAATTAATAAAGACTAATAATTTTGGGTGACTAATGGAATGAGTTATTGTTATATTGTCATGACTTCCTTACCCTCTATTTAATTCTTTCCATACAATACCATCTAACCTTGTTTTTTTCTTGGTTTACTCTTGATTTTAGAAATATAAACCTAAGAATATTGAGAACAAAGACATTAGATCAACTATTTAACACAAGGTATCGAGAGTTTGAGGGTAAAGGAAATACTGTAAAGACTTCACTATAATTTCTATAAGACTTGCCTGGGTGAGATACCACTCTTGGTTGCCACGGCGACCATGACAGCGACTCATACGCACTTTCTCTGATTTCCCTGAAAAATACGTTGGGATCTCGGCACACATCTCCTCCCGTCGCAGCTCCCCAGTCTTTGACAGTGACATGTACTGTGGACAAAGGTGAGTTTGGGGTAAGGGAGTAATGAAAGAGGAATGAACAAGGCAACTTATCCCATTAATATTCAACACATCAAAAAAAAAAAAAAAAGGAAAATTTGTTGTTGTTGTTGAAGTTCCTCAAGCTGTCTGGCCGAGCAGCCCCGAGGAAAATTTGTTGAAAAGAACAGTACAGTTCAGTCAAATCTCCCATCAATGCATTTTCCATCTATGTGCTTTATATATAATTATAAGATTCATTAAAGTAATTTTGAATCACTAACAGACAATGATCAACATTAGACTTGATGAGCATTTTAAGCATCTGAGAAATCATCTGCTAAAGAGCTGGAAATAAACTGAACTGAAGAGGATCTATGAATTTCTTTTCCCTTCATCCTAAGATACTGTACTGGACATTTCTTTACAAACCTTAATACTCCAGCAGGTACACTTCACAGTCACACATATTTTTAATAACTTAAAATAGTGCAGTATTATAAGAAATTAACCTGTTAGAACTTTTGGATCAAAATACCAGGAAAGAGTTAACACTTTCCTGTTTAGGAGAAACTTTCAAAGACCACAGAGTCATGCCACTTGTAAGTATGGTAAAGTATAAATGTGACTGTAAGCATGGACTAATGAAATACTGTAACTTGATTTACAACACAGTATTGGTATGAGCATTTTAAAATGTTACAAAATATAATAATTTTTGAAAAATGAAGTGCAGGCATGGAACAGTATCTAAACCATCGATTCCTTTTGCATCCCAAAATGAAAAAAAAAAAGTTACCTACTATATTGTAGATATTTAGGGTTACAAATTCCCAAGCCCTTGATGAACCACACATTACCTGGCTTGAAGATAGGAAGTTATGGCAGTTGTAAAGTCCCATATTGTAGGGGGTCTTTTCATTTCGCTGGAGGTTGTCAAAACACATGTGGGGCTGGGAGACGTTGTTGCGTAGCTGCCAAACACAGTGGTGGAAAGACAGTATAGTAGGAGGGGTTCACGAGGGGTAGCATAGGGTTCCCTTGGTTGGTTCAGTTAGTGGAAATATGGAGGAGAAGGAGAAGAATAGAGTAGTGGAAATGGAGAATTGTACGACAGTGACTGAGATGAATGAGATGTATGAGCCCAAGTGTCGAAAGTTACTTCACATTTTCTCCCTCTCACTAGCTAAGTAGACTGATAAGTAGACTAATAGTTAATTCTGCTAGTTTAATGTTTATGCGGCACTGTTTATGAACCACTGTTCACAATGCCACGGAGTCATGTTTGCATTACAATACTAATTTGAAGGTTTCAGTAACCCTCTTCAATCTACTGTACATTTTCAATGGTAGTGAAGTGTGCACTACAATCACAGGTACAAACAGTCTATTTTTCCAGGATCTATATTGTGAGGTGTGAGTATATGGGTTTCCTCACTATGGTGCGAATGGTGGCCATGGCAATAGAGCTTGAAGTACATTCAAGTTCCTTGAGCATAATGGGGCCAGTGCAGAATGTGTTCCTTTCATATGGGTGCATATGGTAGCATCGCAACAAAGTGTGACACGAGTTGCCCATATACAAGCAGGCTAGTGGAGACCGCGAATATACGAGTTATTCATAGGCAAAGAAGTTAGCATAGAATGTGAGTATGTGTGTTCACCTCACCTGGTTACGGATGGGGGAGTGGTAACAAGAGTAGAGTGCCAGGATGTAGTCAGAGTTGTCGACGTCCTCTCGTTCTAAGGTATCCAGGCACACATCCTGCCATACACTGCGCACCTGCAGCAGTCAGTGGTCCAGTCCGGGGGGTAAGGGCAGGTGCAGGAGGGTTGGGCAAAGGGTATATAGAGTCACGGTAGGGTAGGGTAGGGTTGTGATGGTTAAGGCATGGTAAAGGATTGTCAGCGTACGGAGGGTTGCGAGGATGAGGTAAGTCCATGTCAGCAGTGTGGTGGTTGATTTATAAACAAAAAGGAGAAAAGAAACACAAAGAGATGGGTCAAACACACACACGCACACCGACAAAAGAGGTGACAAGCTCAAGGGGATTATTATTCCTCAGTATTTTAAACTAATTTTTCTTCCCTACTATGTAACAGATGGGAGAGACTCGGTACAATCTTTGCTGTACGAGTATGTCATTCAAATGTACTGTATATAGTTATCATGTCAGTCAAGTAAAGTACAAGGAAGAATAATCATCCCTGGACAAGCAAATATCATAGAATATTGCAGGAACACAAACTCTAGGCTACGAGTGCAAAAGCTAGATAATTACAAACCTTGCATATGATTAATGTGGAAAGCAGTAGTTTAATTGAAATTCTAAAAACATATAATTGTTTTAAAAAATAAGATTGATTGTACAGTACATGTACAGTATGAGGATAATTAGTAAGAAAATAATTGTTATAAAATTAGTACTGTACAGTACGGGATATACAGTAAAATGAAAATGTTCACTAATTTGTTATATTATTTTCAAGCTACAAAAACTCACAGAACCTTTTTGTTAGAATAAATTGTTGTACATTGTACTGTACATGATTAGTAGAAAAAAGGAATCTTAGCACAATACTGTACAGTAACAAGATTTGTTCTTAGTCACACTATTGGTGCTGTACAAAATCTGTAATATATTGTACAGTACATAATTTCCTGCCACCCAAGGTGATGGAATAGAACAGACAAGAGATGTTTCTTATGCTGTTAATGTTCTAATGGAACACAAGATGTGAATGAAATATAGTTGCCCATTTGCGCTTGACTATGAACCTTACGGTTATTGGATTCTGAAAAACATTTTGTCTGGATCTCAGGATTTACTTATGGTAAGAATAGGGGACGGACCATCAGCCATGGCTTTACATAAGTTGTTTGTTAACTTTGTATGTATACAATATAATACAGTACAATACTGTAAACCACTGTATAAAAATAATATTTCATATTTGCTCCTGATTGTCTGTCCCTGGTGGGCTAGAAATTATGGATTGCATTCATACACAAATGTGTTCATCTGTGCAAAGAATACGAGGTGCTCAGATAGTACAATATAAAACTAACCCTAAAACAACAGTAAACATGTTTGTAGATACTTAATTTAAAAGGGTAAAATAATGGTGTCACATTCGACTTTCAGAAATTTACGTGTATAATTGATATCAAGAGAAGTGATAACCAAACTGTTACTGGACATGAAAAATAAAGTAGGCTACTGTACAAGAACACAGAAACACAATGAAATTTGAGGAACATTTCAAAAATAAAATATAATGCATACATTAACACAGTCAGGCTGATTGTATCAAGGGAATTTAAGTTTCTGAACAGTTCCCAAAAGACTGTCATGACCAAAACAACATTTCCTTTCTATACAGTGTAAGCAAAATTGCAAGAAGCACCAGGGAACTACGTAAATTGAAGGAAAATATATGACAGACATCAAATCTGAATAATCTACACCTGCCATTGTAAAAATTCTCATGTACTGAAGGGTTAAGATATGAAGAAACCACCCAAACATGCAGAACTCAGTGTTATTAAAGCAAAGTTGCTAAAGTAGTGACATACAAGCTGCAATCAATGGTGTACTGTATTACCAACTTATGAACGAACCATCTTGGGTTAGTACTGTATTAATACTCCAAGTCAGGATATCATCTATTTTATGGTATTCTACTGTATTAGACTCATAGGAAATAATGCATGTAGATACACTATTGTAAATACTGAGTTATGAACTAGAAAAGTCTAAAATACAGTATGTATGGTTGGCCACATGAATTCTTAAACAGGTTATATGAAGAGAGGTCATTATTGTGGATGTACTGCATTGAATGGTCTACCAAGTGACTCTTTAATTGCAAAACAAGCCTAATATAAATGTTTTATTGCATTTACATAGACTTACATTTTCTATATATTGAAAACCCTAAAAAACAACTTGTATGAATTCTTGTGGCCAATAATACCTGCATTACTCTTTGCTGTTCAGTAAATATATATGAAACAAATGAGGATACAATTCTTCATTATTTTCTTATAATGTGGGCTATTAAAATATTGCTGTATATTATACAGTAAAATGATATTGCAGCTGGTATGATTCCTTATGAATTAATATCATAAGAGATGCTATGCCATGCAACATGCTTTTAACTAGTCCAGAACTGCAATAATCAATACTTTCCAAGTACAGTACAGTATCACATACCTGGGACATTTAATTACTGTAGTACAGTGAATGGTTGGGGTGAGTGAGTCCCAAGTGATAGTCATTGGAAACTGACAGAAAACAAGCACTTTCTCCTCAGGATATATTGTACTGTACTGTACCATGAATTACATAAATATTCTGCATGAAGAGAGATAAGCACACACACAAGTATTGTATAGTATTGTGATCACAGCTCTATGTTAGGTCAAGATTTGATAGAGCAGTGGAGGGGAGAGAATGTAGTTGAGTGTCTGCTGAACTCATCTTTTTGGTAATTTGATTTACTGTATTGTCATTTGTCCGAGAACTGCGATTGTCATAGATCAAGTCCGTCTGGGTTATGAAGTTAGTCTCCTTTCATATCAGTTATGTCGTCAGCTGTTACTTGAATCAAATAACCTATTCTACATACTGTTATTCTGCTTTGCTGTTCTCCAAGTGCTGTGATGACCAAGACAGCCGGAACTCTTTGTCAGTCCTGTATTCCTTCAGGGTTTTCATTCATTCCACACTTGCAACTACAGCATTAGAAGTTACTAATGGGTACAAGGAGGAACAAAATTGTTGGAGGTAACTGTTCATCATTTCTTTTGCTGGTAGAAGTATTGAGTCTTCCATTTGAGTACAGTACTGTACGGTAATGTATAGTATTTGTCTTTTGTTACCTTCCTATTATTGCCTCTTTTTTCTTGCTCTTCTACATTGTTTTGCCTACATTACCTGTTACCAACACCTGACCTTCTGAAACAAGCTCTGGCTGTCACACTCTTCTTGAAATAATTAAGCAAGCAAATGAGGTCATTCTATGTGGCGTACACAATTTTTCAGTGAACTCTGAAACTGCATCAGTATAAGTGAGTTAAGCAATAACTTAAGCTTACCCATGTGTAGTGTTGTGTTGGCTTAGTGAAAAATTATCAGTATGTTTTCCCTCCACCAAGTACTGTAATGTATTTCAGATGGTCTCGAGTTAAAACAACTCATTCTCAGGTTAGTAGTGAGGAAGATACTGTATACAGGTGTAAGAGTATGATAATGATATAACATGAAGACACAATAGACAGTAGAATATGTAGCATGTTATGGACTTGTGAAGAAGAATGTTCTGTAAGATTTCCCTCCACCAATGATTTAATGATTTACTGTTCTGCTCCCAAGAGTCAGAGGAACTCTATCCAAAGCTTAGGAGGAGAGAGATGATGATGATTAGATAGAGGTTTAGAATAATAGAATGAGGAGGAGAACCAACCCTTGGAACCAGTGCTATTCTTATTTTATTAACTCTATATATATGCAAAATAGTTTAGTTATCTACACTCCTGACCACCTCTATGAATAAGCTAGCACTCATGAAGAAAATATTTACTTCTACGGCACCTGATGATACAGTACTCTGTAGATTCTGTTACAATTAAAGTCATACAATTTCTCAAGGATATATACTATATATTATTATTATACTGTATCTACGAATGCATCTCATGAGTGACTAAAAGAAAGTAAGAAAAAAAAAGGAGAGTGAAGGAACTCACCCGTCCAAAAGCCACTGAATCCTAAATATTATCGAGGTACCACTTGAAGCTGCGACACTTCAGTCTGTTACGCAGCTCTTTTCTGCCACTGACGTCACCCCACTCTGCTGTCTGCAAAGTTAGAGCAGGGAATTTAGACTTAATTTACTGTATAGGACCTACCTATAAACAATGGCTGATTTCTACATTTTTTTTTCTGGAGAAATTACATTACTTAGCAGACTTGGCGAGAAATAAATGTTGGACGATATTACCTGCAGCTCTGGTCGGTATACATAAAACAATCGCTTGTAGTCATCCATCCAGGTCTCGGCCATCCTTGCTGTGTTGAGACCATGTGTGTCCTTGTTGCCTGGGAAGGTGTAGGGATGGAAGGATCTGAAGATGTGACCCACACGGGAACAGGGTATCGTCTCAAGGGTTCCTCCACACGTCCACACCTGTACAGTATACAAGTAATTAAATGGGGTGACACTGATTAGCAATTGGTCTACCTTATGAAACTTTGATCATCTGAAAAATAGAACAGAAAAATCTAATCTCATTTCAGGGAAACTTTAGAACAAGAGGAACATGTGCTGAACTTACAACCACATATAGTTGTATAAACTTATTACCAACTGAGCAAAGCCACAAACAATAGTACAGTATCTCGTTTGTAATGAGGGAGCAAGACATCAGAATTACAGGGTGTTGATAGAAGCAGGTACGGTATCCTAAAGTGTATATTTATAACTTGGCAAAATATATCGTTTCCCTTTCAGCTCTTATCTGTAAAGAAACTCCCAACCAAAGCCACTGACCCTGAAGGACATCTCGAGGTTTTCTCCGCCCCACACATCCATACCATCATCATAGCTGCCCACTTCCCAGAAAAAGTTACGCTCCACGGCAAATAGACCACCGGCCATTGTGGGTGACCTGAAGGCAAATGTATGGAGTATGAGTTGCAGTAAGGCTTGGACTATTATTATATTCTCAAGGATGACATAATCACAAGGCATGCAATGAGGCTCAGATTGTTTCACTGTATTCTCAAGGGTAACAAATAGTTTAGCACTCTTGTAACAAACACCTAAGGTCATATTATTATCATGTTACTGACACACAGTAGTTCAGTACAGTACCTGGTGGGACCGACGGGACTGCCTCTTCTCCGTTGCTCTTCCTCATTCACTTCAATCCAGGTGAAGTGTCCACTCCAGGTGAACCCTCCCACCTGTTGGACACACAGTCATAACAGTAACTGGGCTTCTTAATGATAATCAACTTTTAATTCCATGTTTCAGTATTTTTTCCCTTCCCCCAAACTGTACCTCATATGGACAGTACAGTACAGTAGTTATATTATAGAGTTTAATTGATAATACATTCATCATTAACTGCTGCAGAACAGTGTATACAATTCTTCCCTTCATATGTCTCTTCCATCTTTAAGAACCACATCATAATTATCTCTCAGCTAGTTTGAGAGCCATTGATTCACATCTCACCAATATTCAATAACCACTGTGGCCCTCGTACCTGGAAATAGCGACCATTGCCGTGGTAATACTCAAGTGTATTATCATCAATGACATCAATGATTGGCACCAGTACAGCAGAACGACTCTCCTTAATTCTCTGCAGCAGTGGTTCCATCCTATAAAGAATTGGTCACTAAATGTAATGGGAGACAACATCAAAATTAGCACACACACTATGATCATATTTTTCAGCAGCGACATTCCACTTTATCCATCACCTTCACCACCACCACTTCATCACACCCCATTATTTCACACACACTCCATCACACATACACACACTCTCCACCACCACACACACAAACTCACCCCACCACCATTCACCATCACACACACACTCCACCATCACACACAAATTCACTCCACCATTCACCGTCACATACACACACACCTTCCACTAACACATACCCAAACTTGTTAACTCCACCACCATTCACCATCACACCCACACACTCTCCACCACCATTCACCATCACACACCCACCCACACACATTCCACCAACACCCACCATATGTCATTGGCTTCACAGTGAGAGTCGAGGAAGATGAGTACGTCCCCTATTGCTGTCTTAGCTCCCTCTAGCCTCGCTCTGATAAGTCCATGTCTCTGCTTCAGTCTCACCAACTTGACAAGGGACGGCAGGCGGTACTTGATGTAGAGGTCCAGCTTTTCTCCCAACTCAGCTGCAAAGGTATTCATTCATTTGTATCTTTTAAGGCACCGTGTGATGTTGTCAGAAAGTTATTGGAGGTAAATGAGTCCTTCAAATACTGCCACGAAACGCCACCTATAGGGAAGGACCTTGTTTCGTGGCATAGTCAGGAGGAATCAGAAGCATCCAATTTTCATGCACGATCACATGGTCCTTAATTTAAAGACTGTATTAAATTCAGTTACGTTCAAGTAGGCTACTCATTCATATCTTTTATTGTTCCTTTCCTCTTTTCATGTCACTTTTCTTTCTTAGAATCCCTGTTTTTCCTTGGTTTCCTTCCGTCCCCTCTTTCCTCATAATTTTTTCATTTCTTCTCTCCCATTCCCTATATTTTGTCATTCCTTTTCCTCCGTTCATTCCCACATTTTTCTCATACTTCCCTTCCCTTCCTAGTTCCTACCCCACATTTCCCCACCCTTGTAGCTCCACCACTCCCTGTTTTTTCCCTTCCCTCTCTTCCTCTTCTTCCCCACACCCAACTTTCATCCCCCCTCCCCTCCCTCATCTCTCTCTTTCCCACACCCCACTTTAATCTCTCTCTCTCTCTCTCTCTCTCTCTCTCTCTCTCTCTCTCCAACACGTACCTCTATCAGAAAAGTCATCCACGAGCACAATTTCCTTGAGGAAGCGACGCGGCGAACGATTGAGAACGGACCAAATAGTACGGATGAGAGGAGTCCAGGCTTCGTTGGTGAAGATAATGATGACGGAGGCGGTGGGGAGGTCGCTGTCGTAGTGGATGGACTTGCATCTGTAAGGAGAGGAGAAAAAGAGCAATGGTAAAAAATATCGTCCTGTCAAAACTTATAATATATGAAGGCTGGACACAAACACACACACACACGGTTGTACAAAAGTAATAGAGGTAAGTAGGCTATAGTCCTTTCCAACCTACGAAGGCTGGACACACACACACACACACACACACACACACACACACACACACACACACACACACACACACATACACAGCACCTGCAGTTGTACTAAAATTATAGATGTAACTCATGTAAGTTTGGTCCTGTCAAAACTATATGAAGGCTACACACACGCAGACAGACAAAAAAAGAAAGAAAAAAAATCATTGATGGTGGCGAGATTCCAGAGTGATGTAGTCAATACTTGTTGGTTGGTTGGTTGGTATCTTTATGAGGTTGTTGGTTGTCGTGTCATGTACTGTACAATCACAATAAAATGTCTTGTCGTGTCCAATCTCTGCTTCATTGGCATTGTTTGATGTGGGATGTTTGTATGCATGTGTGTAGGTATGTGACTATTATGTGTACATATACCTGACGAATTCTGAGAAGATGAGGAAAATGGAAGATATTGCTAGGCCTGGAAAATCCCTGCTTGTAAGACGAGGGAGAAGGAGACAGAGAGGATAGACAGTCAGTAAAAAACACGAGGGAGATGGAAATAGAGAGAAAGGGCAGTCAGCAAGCACGAAGGAAAGAGATAGAGAGAAGAGACAGTCCCCAAGCACGAATGAAAGAGACAGAGAGAAGATACAGTCAGCAATTAAGCACGAAGGAAAGAGATAGAGAAATGGAGGGACAGGTGAAAGAGACTCAATAATGAAACTGGTTTATAATGACTCTATTATCGAATTGTATTATGGTGATGTGAGAGTGAGTGAAAGTTACATTACGAAAAGTACATTACCCGTGACAGCAGCCAGTCAATATAATGGTTTTGTGATGATGATGATGGGGGTGTAGAAACGGTGGTGGTGGTGATGGTGTAAAGCTTATTATGATGATGATGATGTTGGTGGTGATGGTGCTGATGATACTAATTGTGTGGTGATGGTGAAAAAGTAGATTGATAGAGACGGTGATGGTGTAATAAGGCTTATTATTATGATGGTGGTGATAGTGAAGATGATAATAATAGTGTGGTGATGGTGAAAGTGTACAGATTGCAGCAATGTTGATAGCAGGGAAATGTTAGTTAATTAGTTATTAATAATTAGTGTGGTAATGATAATTATATGTAACAGTAGGCTAGACTTTGTGGTTATATCTATTATTAATTAAAACTAACACCACGTTCATTACCAACTGTTATTATTGTCATTACCTTCATTATAGTATTTTATTTCTTTTTTACTACTATATTTTTCTTGTTCTAGTTATTGTTATTCTTGGTACTTATTATTATTATTAGGAGTAGTAGTAGTAGTAATAGTAGAAATAGGAGTAGCAGCAGCAAATCTCTATGTTCTTTGGTAGTAGGATACAAAATAGTGATGGTGGTGGTAGTAGTAGTAATGTTTGTGTTATTATCGTTATTATCAATATTATGAAGTTAATTTTATAGTTATGTCCTCTACTTTTCTTCCTTCCTGTCAGACTTAGCGTGAGTATGTGTGAGTGAAGGTAACTAAGAATACCACGGGGATATGAGTAGCGTGAGAATAAGAGCTGGAGTGCGAGTAACTGTGTGTGTGTGTGTGTGTGTGTGTGTGTGTGTGTGTGTGTGAGAGAGAGAGAGAGAGAGAGAGAGAGAGAGAGAGAGAGAGAGAGAGAGAGAGAGAGAGAGAGAGAGAGAGAGATTGATGGATATTAGGAGCCGCAACATCGAGGTCCTATAGCGCCGAGAGAGAGTCGGGTTGCGAATCTGTGCATGAGAAACAGGAAGAGTTATAGGATGAGATAGTGTGTGTGTGTGTGTGTGTGTAGGAAAAGTGTTGGGAGACGTGCACTGCGTTACAAATAAACGTACGATTGACTGACTGGGTGTGTGCGTGTGTGCGTGATTGACGATGATGTGAGAAAGAGAAACAAATGGTTGGTTGGGTGAGTTGGTACCATACTGTAACGCTAGTAGCTACTGTATAATATTATAGGCTCTCCCCATACAACACCCAACCCCTTTCCCCCCGTCCATACTACACCATCCCTTACACCACACAACACGATACCACACACCAACACCAAATACACCATACCAACACCACATTACACCACACACGACACCAGCATCACATTACACCACACCACATCATACCACATCACGACTGATTTATATGAACACCAGCACCACACCACCAAACACACACACATACCATACCAGCACCACATTACACCACACATACGACACCAAATCATACCACAGCACGACTGATTTTTATGAGAATGAAAGGAGATCGCCCTAGGCCCTGAAGACCCAGTAGAGGTAGAAGGAAATGGTGATAGCTAGAGGTGGGACAAAAAAAACACGGTCGAAGGAAATAAAAGGAAGAGGGACAGTTGAAGAATTATTGAAAGGGACAATAATTCAGCAAGAGCAGGGATGACCACCTATAATAATAATAATAATAATATGTTTAAGATGACTGATTTGTTCACTCTGAATAGTGTACAAATGTCCATTACCGGCCAGTCAAAGCTTAAGAAAAGTGTAAACATTTTCATAGCCTCGTCAAACATTAGAACAAACCTTTAATTAAAGAGGGAATGAGTGACGTGTACAAAAAAACAAGCGAGAAAACATTACAATTTATATGGTGTTGTGGGTGAACTCTGGCGGCCGCTTTGACAAGTTACACACCAGCCTGCATGATGGAACGTGTAAACAGTGGATTTTTTTTATTATTACACTTATTACAGTTTATAATTTGCATCCCTCAGTCGTGACACACACACATACACACACGCATGTCAGATTAATTGAAGTTTAACTAACATCACTTAATCCTCGCTCGTGTGTGTGTGTGTGTGTGTGTGTGTCACGACTGAGGGATACAAAATATAATTAACTGCACCATCACCACGAGGCTCGGATCATACAACACACCCTGTTCCTTACCCTCACCCTAAAATAAACGAAATAATAATAATGATGATAAAAGTAAATTAATAAAGTAAGTAAATAAATAATCAAATAAAAATACTATAAAACAAAAAAGTTCAGCCTCAGGTATGTACAGTACAAGTGAATAGGCTAGTTGTACAAATGGAATAGGTTACGCAAGACGGGGAAATTCCTCTCTCTTCCCCCCCCCCCTCTCTCTCTCTCTCTCTCTCTCTCTCCTGAATAACTAACACAGCACTACACATTTAAGAGGTATGCATGTGGTCAGGAAATCCAGGTAAATTAGTAAAAAAAAGGAAATACCGGTAAATTGTCCAGGAAACAGGAAAATGAGTGAAAAATGTAGTAATAACGAGTGAATTCGTTTGGACTGGGCGTGAAGATGATTATTCAAACGAAATACAAAGAAAAATAAGAAGTAAATGATCCATGAAAATTAGTAAAAATAATAGTTTTTTTTTTATATAAATTTGGACTGGGCGAAATACAACGTAAATGCAAACAGAAACTCGAGGAAAAAAAATTGCCTGGTTGTATTCAGCAACAGTGACCGACCGACACTAATGGAAAAATCAAAAGTAGTGAGAAAAAAAAGAGCCTTGCATTACGAAACAAAACATAGTCAAAACGAATGAAAGGAAAAATAAAGAGAAAAATTAAACCATGGAGACTAAAGTAAAAACTGATTAAGAAAAAAAATGATTAAAAAAGAGAAAAACTGAACCATGTTGACTAAAGTAAAAATTAAGAGAATGAAAAAAACATAATATTAGAGATAGAGTAGACGTACTATATGATTTATTTTGTCCAATTTGTCCAATCACACGTGTCCCGTAGAAAAAAATTAAAAACATAAGAATATACTCTATGCACGAAAGAAAACTAATGGCCACCAAGACTTGTTTTTCAGTAACCATCGCTCAGGGTAAAATATAAAACAGAATATAAAACTTGATTAGGCTTTTCGGTCTGTATCGTTCATGAGAAAAGTAAATAAATAAAAAGATTGATTAGGCTTTTCAGTCTCTATCGTTCATCAGAAAAGTAAATAAATAAAAAGTTTGATTAGGCTTTTCAGTATCTATCGTTGAAGAGAAGAAAATATATATATATAAAACTTGATTCAGGTTTTCAATAATAATAATAATAATAATAACAATAATAATAAGTAGGCTTAGTGATAGTATGTGTGTTTGTATGTTGTCAGCATAGGCTAAACGTTCACATGTCAGAAACCAGAGTGAGGACGAGGTGAGACTGTGAGAGTGAGAGTGAGAGTGAGGACGAGGTGAGAGTGAGTAATGTGTGAGTGAGAAAAGTGAAAGTGAGGACGAAGTGAGTGAGAAATGTGAGAATGAAAAAGGTGAGAGTGAGTAATGTGAGAGTGGTAGATTTAATATTAATATATAATATTCTGTACACACTTGCCAATCTATTTCTGAGTTAAAATTACATACATTACTATGAGTTTATATAATGTGTGTGTGTGTGTACAAACTAGATAATTAAACCATGGAGGAATTGCGTACGTGTGAGGTAACCGTGTGTGTGTGTGTGTGTGTACTAAGAGAGAAAGTGTAGGATATAACCCTACATTCTGTTCTCGCGGTCACACCTTAGTGGCCACACCCTATCTATATAGCCTACCTTATACAATACACCCTACTACTCTCTCTCTCTCTCTTATACAGAACACCCTACTACTACTACTACTGCTTTCTCTTATACAGAACACCCTACTACTACTACTACAACTCTCTCTCTCTTATACAATACATCCTACTACTACTACTACTCTCTCTCTTATACAATACATCCTACTACTACTACTACTCTCTCTCTCTCTCTTATACAATACATCCTACTACTACTACTACTACTCTCTCTCTCTTAGGCCTATACAATACATCCTACTACTACTACTACTACTACTTTCTCTTATATAATACATCCTACTACTACTACTACTATTATTATTAATACTACTACTCTCTCTCAAACATCTTATATTTACCACCATTGCACTGCGGTATTCTGTCTCCTTTCACACAACAACAACAACAACAACAACAACACACACACACAATTGCTACCTGTAATCAACCTACTGCATTAATAAATCTATTTCTTTATTTCGACCTTTCTCTTTCTAACCTGTCACTAAAATGATCTTGCATTAAGGGGAGATTCTCTTATGGGTATAGGTAAATTGGACGGCTAACGATTCCTTCTAACTATACCAGAAAACAGAACCTCTATATACTTACGGATCCCGTGATCGTATATGAAAATAAATTGCAGGCTTGTGTTTCCTCCTGACCATGCCACGAAAACATGCAAACTCCTTCCATATAGGTGGTGTTTCGTGGCAATATTTGAAGGACTCGTTTATCTCCAAATTTCTGACATGGTCCTGATTGAGTTTACGATGTGGTTGGCCTGCTGACTTACTCCCTTTCCAAGACTTTATTATTATTTTTTGTTAATGCTTGGTGTGGAGGTCAGATCAGATGGCCTACTGCACTTTGGTCTGTTAGTTTTTACACATAGCCTATACATAGCATTACATATATCATTACACACTCACCTACACTTTATTATTACACACACACACACACACACTATTTCTGCATACTCTCATCACTAAACCGCACACTTACATTACTTTTACACACACACATACCTTACCGTATCAATGCATTCTCTCATTACGAAACACACACAAACACACTTCAATCACCTTTACACACACACACACACACTTCTACTTCTACTACTACCATCACCACTACGACATAACTACAAATTACCACGACATATACTATAATTTTCTCCTCCCACACCCACTCCATCCCCTCCCTCTCCCCCTCCCCACATACCCTCTCTCACTGTACCCTCCCCTCACAACAGCCCACACTTCTCTGTCCCTCCCCTCACCCCCACCCCTAACCCCCACACACCCTCTCTTTAATAACCCCCTCCCCCTCCTCCCTTTCCCACAAACATGCACCAGTTAAAAGTCTCCAGCACTATCTCTCTCTCTCTCTCTCTCTCTCTCTCTCTCTCTCTCTCTCCATTTGTATGTCAACTGTAGGCTTCTCTCTGTCATTTGTAGGTCTACTCTCTCTCTCTCTCATTTGTCCGTCATCTGTAGGCTACACACACATACATACACTCTCTCTCAATAATACTTACCATTCCCTTTCCTTCCTTCTGTTACAAAAAATTACCTTTCTCTCTTATACATTACCTTTACCACCACCACCACCATCACCACCACCTCGTTTACAATTATAGAATGGTCAACATGTGTCATCATCATAATTAGGATATTCGTACTCAAAAGTCTAGTTTTCTCATTGCTTTCCTTACTACTACATCTACTGTACTTTCTCTTTCTCTCTCTCCTTGTTTATGTGTACTTTTCATCCTTCTTTCTGACTTGCCCTTTCAATATTCTCTCTCTCAATTCCTACTCCTTCCTCCCCATGCACACACCCCTTATCTCCTTCCCTCCCTCTTTCACCCCCTCACTCCCCACTTCCCTCCCTGCCTCCCTCCTTCATCCCCTCACTCCCCAGCCTCACCTTTCACCTTCTCCCTCACCTTGTTTCTCTTAATCAGATTTATCTATTCTTAGGTGGTTTTATCATCCGCGGTCACAGGAATATTGGCGAGGTATAAATTGATGTGGTGTGGTTGTGGTTGGTTGGAAAAATGTATGTATAAGTGTGGTAGGAAAATGTAAGTAAGTGTGGGATAGATGGATGTGGTGTGTAAGTGTGGTATTGGGTAAATGTAAACGTGGTATAACTGTGGTATAAGTGTGGTGTAGGTGTGGTGTAGGATAGAGAACATGTAGATGTGCATGGTATAAGTGGTGTAGGTGTGGTATAAGTGGTGTAGGTGGGGTATAAGTGGTGTAGGTGTGGTATAACAGTGGTGTAGGTGTGGTTAGCGATGTGATAGAGAGAAGCTAGGTATAGTATGACTCTGACGCAGGTGTGATATAAATGTGGTGCAGGTGTGGTAGGGAAAATAAATGTAGGGGTGTCATTTTCGTCTCATCTTTTCCTTCGTCTTTCCTCCCTTTCCCAGCCCACTTTCCCGCTTTCCTTTCACATTTCCTTTCCCAACTCGCTTTCCTTCCTTCCTTCTCTCTTTCCGTCACCCCCACCCCCTTTCCCCCCAACATCACCCCAGAGAAAGCGACAAATGCCTTCTAATATGATCTCTGATGACGACTCTCTCTCTCTCTCTCCCCCTAACGGGAACCGCTCTGCCGTGGTGGAGGGCTTGTGTGTCTCTGACTCTCTGATACTTGGCGAGCTAGACTAGAAAGGGCTCCGGCCCCTGCTCTGCCCCGATTTCGGGGAGAGAGGGCTTCCCATGCTAGGAAGATCGCCAGTGAGAGACCAGACTAAATGGTTCCCATCTTTCAGTTCTTCAACTATCCCTCTTTTCTGTTTATTTCCTTCCTGTTTGCTGTCACACCTCTCTATCACCTTTTTCTGGCGCTATAGGACCTCCATGTTGCGGCGCCTAATATCCATCAATCAAAAATCTCTCTCTCTCTCTCTCTCTCTCTCTCTCTCTCTCTCTCTCTCTGGGTAGGGGGGAAAGTAGGGTGTGTGGGTTAATTTGTGTTTTGATGCTGTGGGAGGGGTTTTTTAAGTAGTGTTTGGGGGGGAGGGGGTAGAGGGAGGAAAATATTTTAAGTAGTGTAGGGGATGGGGTAGTGGGAGGGGGTTTCAAGTAGGGTGTGAGGGAGGGGGGGGGTTATATTTAGTGAGGAGGGGAGAGAAAGGGGACCAACACAGAAAAGAGAATGTGGGGGGGGGGGGAGGAGGAAAGGGGGGCTAAAAATGGTGAAAGGGGGGAGTCTAAGTTCGGGAAGGGGGAAGGGGAAAGGAAGAATCTACAGTGATTACTAAAGAGTAGGGGGGGGGGGCAAAAGAGTGGAGAGAAAAGGGGGGGGTGAGGGGTGGGGGTGAGGGGGCTAGAGAGAAGAGACTGGGTGGGAAGTAATAACAGGTTGTTGAAGAGTAGCAAAACACCTGAGGGCAAAGAGTGTAGTAGTAGTAGTAGTAATGGTAGTGGTAGTAGTAGTAATAGTAGTAGTAGTTATAAAAGTAGTAGTAGTAGTAGTAGTAGTAATAATAGTAGTAGTAGTAGTAATAATAATAGTAGTAGTAGTAGTAATAATAGTAGTAGTAGTAGTAACAATAACAGTAGTAGTAGTAACAATAACAGTAGTAGTAGTAGTAGTAGTAGTAGTAGTAGTAGTAGTAGTAGTAGTAGTAGTAGTAGTAGTAGTAGTAGTAGTAGCAGTAGCAGTAACAGTAGTAGTGGTGATGGTGGTGGTGGTGGCCGCAGGGGGGAGGAAGGGGAAGAAGCCATCAAGAATAATAATAATAATAAAAACAAAAAGTACAGTATTATGGCCACACAAACTTTAAGAAGCAGCCAGGCGACGAAGGGTATAGGAAGGTTCAGGAGGATAAACAAGTAAAATATAATAGTACTGTAGTTGTAGCACAAGTGTAAAATGTTGGGGTTATTATACATTATTATTATTATTATTACTAGGTTTGTCATTCATGGTTTTATCAATTTTTGTATCGACGGTACACACACACACACACACATACACACTCACTCACACACACACACACAGACAGAGTATACAAACAGTGAAAGACAAAATACACCACACATCTTTCACACACACACACACACACACACACACACACACACATATAGAGTACATAAAGTGAGAGTGAGTGTGTAATGTCCTGAGGGTGAGTGAATGTAGGTGTATATGACGACACTAACTACAGGTACTGTCATAAGCTTTATTATTATCAACACCATCACCACCAGTACTACTACTACTACTACTACTACTACTCCTACCATCATTACCACCAGTACAACCACTACAACAACAAATACTACTACTACTACTACAATTACAACAACTACCAGTACCACCACTAACTCTTTTATCACTGCCACCACCACTACCACTGCTACCACCATTAACATAACCATCACCAACAACACCAACATCACCACTACTACTGTAATTCCACCATCATTTCAGGTCCCCCTCAGCTTGTGGTCAAGGACGTACCCTGCAGGACTACCATCATCACCCCCATCAACATTATCACTATTACTTCATTGCTGTGTGTGTGTGTGTGTGTGTGTGTACCTTGCAAAAATGTACCAGCTCTCTCACTGATATTTTCCCCCCCTTTTTTTTTCTTTGTGTGTGTGTGTGTAAATGTTATGCAATCTAAATAGACATACACACAAATGTCACAACACACAGTACAAACACATCCACCACCATTACCATTACTAACTCTTAAACCATTTCCCATGTTTCCCTTCACACCTGAACCTTGAGAAAATATGTGTAATGATTATAATGTACAGTCGGCAGCATAAGTTTGCTTCATTTCCACCTACGTATGTATTATCTATAGTGATGTTGTAATACAATTTTAATGCATGCAGAGATGATAGATAATGTTTTCATATGGTCAATTACGTTATGTTGTTGGAATAAAAACTGGTTCAGAATGTAACTATCTGGTCATATAAGGAATATATAATAAGTACATATGATAGACGCAACCTTATGCCGCCAGCTGTACAGTCATGAGCACTAATAAGTATACAGGTGTGCTTTGAATACCTAGAGATAGTAAATAAATGAACAACATTAAGATCTCCATTGGAATTAGTTTGGCTCAGTGAATTGGAAGAGTGTTTAAAGCTTCAACCAAAGCTGTATACTTACTAGTGCTCGTGACTTTACAGATACTATTAAATTATGGTTGAATTGTAGTGATGCATGTGAGTGTGAATTAAGGGGGTAATTAATTCACTTTTATTATATACATTGGAGTGCCTTGATTCCTACAAAGTATGCCAGGAAACAGGACCACATGAACAAAAACTAAATAATAATGGTGTTCTGCATGTTGCTTGGGATAGTATGGAGGATTCAGTTGCTCCAAATTTTACCAACACACAAAAATTTACCCCTTTTAAGGACCCTAGCTGTGATCGTGTATAAAAATGGAGACTTCTGATTTCTCCTGACCATGCCACGAAACAAGCTCCTTCCCTATAGGTGGTGTTTCGTGGCAGTATTTGAAGGACTCATTTTTTTCCAACTTTTAGACTACAGTACATCACAGGGTCCCTTTAGGCAAGTGTACGACCTATAGTGAATATAGAAAGAGAAGGAAGGTGTACAATAATTTTCCTACTTCCCTCCAGCCAGCCAACCATATTAGACACACACACACACAGACAACCAACCAACCAACCATTCACCCATCCAGAGAGACAGACAGATACGCACACACACAGCCAACCATCTATTCACCTATACCAGAGATACAGACAGACAGCCAACCGTCCATCCATCCATCTATTCAACCAACCAACCATCCATCCATCCATTCAACCAGCCAGCCAGCCAGACACCCAGCCACTGTCATAAGGGGGAGCGGGGTGGGGTGAGGTAGGGGGAGCGGTGTGGGGTATGGGGTGGGGGGAGCATGGGGTGGGGTAGGGGGTGTAATCTGTTCTGGTTCTAACACGGTTATCTGCAACGTGTGTACACCCGAGTTTCACAAGGCAAGTGTAATTCTCTCTCTCTATCTCGTGTGTGTGTGTGTGTGTGTGTGTGTGTGTGTGGTCGATATAATGACTGGGACACGATTCATATATCAGTAACCTTATCAATACTACCTTTGTATCACACACACACACACACACACACACGAGATGTAACTCGCCGCTCACCTTTGTATTTTACTTGTACCGGCTCCCCACCCACACCTGTATAACCCCAAAACACCTGTATAACCTCAACCACACCTGTCCACAATACCTACCCCTCAACCACACTTGCCAACCACACCAATCCCTCAATCACACTTGCCAATCACACTATATATTCCTCAGCAATTTTCCTTCAACTTCTGGTCAGGCTAAAGGGTTTTCGCCATCCTTCTCTCTCTCTCTCTCTCTCTCTCTCTCTCTCTCTCTCTCTCTCTCTCTCTCTCTCTCTCTCAAGTTGAAGATTATACGAAGAAGGAATCCAATCCAATCTGATGTTTGTTTTTAATCTACACCATCTGGATCTTATCTCTTCTCACGCCCTCTAGGTTTGCCTCTTATCAATAGCAGACAGACAGACAGACAGACACACACACAGATACCTTCACACGCTGCCTCTCTCACACATCTATTGTCTATACCCTATAATAGAGGGAGGAGGTCAATTTCCAAGGGATCCCTATGTATGTTTATATGTATTTTGGTTCCTCTCTAGCACACACACACACTCATAGATAGATATATCGATAGTTTATTGACCACATTGTGTAAGTACAAAAAAGTTTAATATTTCATACTTTAAACATAATAATCATAAAAAAATAACATTCATTACAACAAACACACTCACACCTACCTTCACATACATCATATTATATTATACTCTACTGTACTGTACTATACGTGAAA
>JAWZYT010001470.1:0-15000 GCA_034508575.1 Petrolisthes manimaculis | reverse complement strand
ATATAATATACACGAAGTAAGCTGACCTTGTTATAAAAAATTACATGTAGAAACTACCACATAGTAAACAATAAATTATATATCTAGTGATTAATTATGAGAGAAATTATATATCTAGTGATTAATTATGAGAGAGAGAGAGTGTGCTACCATCAGATAGATAGCAAAATATATATACATACATACAAATAATCTGCATAAAAAGTGTAAGAGAGAGAGAGAGAGATTTAAAGGAGATATCAGTAAGGGAAGAAAGGAAGGTGATATATTCGTGATGATGAAAGACAGGAAACAAGACAAAGGGAGAGGGAGAAATTGAAATATGGAAATGAGAGAGGGGGAAAGGTGAGAATAAAGGCGGTATAAAGAGGGAAGGAGTAAGAGCAGGAGACAAGTAAGATGAGATGCATGATTTAATAAGTTTAATTAATCAACACACGAGACAGTGAAAAAAAAAACTGTCACGACAAGGAAGTCTCTCTCTCTCTCTCTCTCTCTCTCTCTCTCTCTCTCCTCTCTCTCTCTCTCTCTCTCTCTCTGTGTGTGTGTGTGTGTGATTAATAGGATCTGCCAATATGCCTTGTAATGGTTGTGACTACTATTTGTGTGTATTTGAGAGAGAGAGAGAGAGAGAGAGAGAGAGAGAGAGAGAGAGAGAGAGAGAGAGAGAGAGAGAGAGAGAGAGAGAGAGAGAGTGGCAGAGGAAGACGAGCAATTAGAGAGAAAGTGAGTGGAAGACAAACTGTTGGATATTAAGATAGATTGAACAGATAGCGAGAGGGAGAGAGTTTGTTAAATAGTAGAAGTGACAGACATATTCAGATGACAAATTGGTGAAGATGGTGAACAAATGTGTGTGTGTGTTTAATTACGTACGTGTGCGTGATGGAGGGATATTTTGTACGTTTTCCAATGTGTGTGTGTGTGTGTAGGCTTCTGTGTAAAAACAAAGGCACGATTGTTTGCTCGTATGTATGTGTGTGTGAGGGAACGTGTGCGTGCGTATGCGTGTGTACCCTCAGTGATTAATGTCTTGCATACTGTCACGATACCTAGACTACACCACTGCAGGCACCAACACACACACACACACACAGAGACGTTTTAAATTAGATATACCCACACACAGATTCACAAGCACACACACTTACACAACACAAGCACACCTACACATGTATATGCACCTGCAGTCTCACCTACACACAATCAGACACGCACACCTACACACATACACATTCACACCCAGACACTATATTATATACTGTAATATTCTCTTATGTACAGTCGAGGGGTAAAAGTTTGATGACGTTTTGATATTTTGCACGTGTTGTGTTTTGTTTGGCATTTTTTGGGATAATGATTCCTCTAAACTATTTAAAGCAACTGGCTCCTATTATATTTCGCTGATCTGATCCGTTTCCTCGTATACTTTGGTGGACTCTTAAACATCCAATATACACAACACATACTAACCCCTTAAGGCCCCTGTGATTGTGTGTGAAAATTGGAGACATTCGATTCCTCCTGACTATAGTCACGAACTAAGTGAGCTCCTTCCATATAGGTGTGGGTGGGTGTGTGTTTCGTGGCAATATTTGAAGGACTCATATATCTCCAATTTTCTGACTACATCACATGGTCCCTTAATATGTTGTTTTTGTTATTATTTGTAGTGGTATTAATATAAGTGCGGGTTAGAGGAGTGTGTAGTTATATAAGAGTGGGTGGTTAGTTATATAAGAGTGGGTAGTTACTCGTATATAGGAGTGGGTAGTTATATGAGAACGGGTAGTAATAGCCTATAAGAGTGGGTAGGTACTCGTATAGAAGAGTGTGTGTTACTGTATATATATTAGTAGGTAGTTAGTTCTATATGAATGGGTAGTTAATATCCAGTTTCAACACGGCACATTATTCCCTCCCCTACTCCTCCCTCCATCAGCTCGTGTGGTAGAGATAATACACAAGATAACAAACACTGTAGGTAGGTAAGGCATTGATGATGATAAGGTCAGAGATACAGCCTGTAGCCTAATCAGTCTTAGGGGGAAGGGGGGCGGAAATAGATGCAATATGCTGCTGCTTTCAAAATTTATGTTGTGTGTAAGAGAGAGAGAGAGAGAGAGAGAGAGAGAGAGAGAGAGACTGGCAGGAAGGGTTGTAAAGTGAGGGATATGGTTGGTTATGACTCTCCCTCCACCGCTCTCCTGTACGGATGGTGAGAGAGAGAGAGAGAGAGTGAGAGAGATTGCAGGTAAGAAAGAAAGAATATGAAGGACAGTGAGATCGAGTCAAAGTGAAGCAGAAATTGATGGCGGTGGTCACGTGTGCTTTACCGGCGCCTGGGAATATAAATGATGTATGTGGGAAAAAGAGAGAGAGAATATATAAGGTGTTAGGCAGTAGCAATGGGAATGATGGTGTGGTGTTAGACTCTCTGTGAGAACCTGACATAAAACACAATCCATAACAAATATTACAGATAGTTTTCAGTAACACGATACTTCATAATATTATATAGTCTATGTGTATCTGTATATTTTGCCTATGTGTAACTGTATAATAACCTGCTCGTATGTGTAACTATATAAAATGTTAGCCTGTATATCTATTTTCCTGTAAATATATATGTTCGAGTTTACTACAGCCTCCCTTATATTTATGAGATGTTTAGTTACCAATTATTAACGTATTAAATGTTATCCATAAGCGTATATTGCAGTGTGATAACGGTACACCAAAATAAATAATTCAAGCAGTGACCTCAGAGCAAACACACAGCCTGAGAATCTATCTATCTACTGTATGAACCTTGTTTATTATCATGCCGTACACGAGTGAGGTGGTAGTGGTGGTGGTGGGTGGTGGTGGTGGTTGGTGGTAGTGGAATAGTGGTTGTAAGTGGTTGGTGGTAGCGGTGGTGTTGGTATATCCTAGTTGTGGTAGCGGTGGTGTTGGTATATCCTAGTTGTGGTAGTGGTGGTGTTGGTATATCCTAGTTGTGGTAGTGGTGGTGTTTGGCCCTGTGTACCGATACTTGTATACGTGTGTGTGTGTGTGTGTGTCCTCAGTCCTGTGATACTTACTTTGTCTTGATGTAGTTTACAGATACGGTGGCATTATTAATTAAAGGGAGAAACTTTTGATGATAAATTGAAACTTTTGTAAATCTTTCAAACTATGTAACGCAAATTAATATACCATCTATATCTTGGTGGTAAAATGTTTCCTGGGATAGTTTGGAGGAAATAAATACCCCCTCCCCCAATTAACAACAGCTCTAAACAAAAGAAAAAAAGTTCTATTTATAATGCAACAACCCATGTCATGATCCTGATCTTTTGCTTCGTCAGACTCATAAAGGTTTTTTGATTGGGTGTGTGGAGGCGTGGAGACCATACCAATGCATGCAGGGAGATTTTACAGCAGGTAGCCTAACATTGCTGCCACACCGTATTGCCCAACGTAGAGAAGCCACAGTGACACTACACACACACACACACACACACTAGACACCGTAACACAAACCATCACACACACTCTTCACACTCTTAAACAACGATTGGACGTGTAATCCATTTTTGTCGCTGAATCACATTGGATGATTTTTTCCTTGTCGTTGGGAAGCATCACCGACGTGCAAAGAGTAAAAACTGTTTAGTACAGACACACAAGAACCTATATATTTTCATTATCGATTTAAAGTATAGGAAAGCAGCCTACGTTCGACTGTTAGCCTAATCATGCACATGCCTGTAAAATTTTCGTCAACTTAAATTTCGTATCCCATCACAATAAAAATGTAGAGAAAGTAAGTCTGTCAGGAAATATACAATAGAATATTCATAAACATGCTTCAAAACAAAGCTATACGTAGGCTAGCCTACATGTAATTCCTTCATATTTAGCCTACATTTCCCACACGATGCCACTCAAGGGTATGAAGGGGAACAGAACTCCTATCGGCAACTATAGGCTATACCGGTACGTATTGTTTACTGTGGACGTTGCTCCCCTGGGAACCAAGTAAGCGATACTCTGCCACACTGGGAATTTTGAAGAGGAAAATGATGACTGAGGTGACTAAGGACCAACACAGGCGTTTGTGACATTTACAGCCAGAAGTTTTTCCAGTGTGTTGGTGCAGAAAGCCTCGGTGATTTTGCCTCTCCTACAGTCAGTCAAGGACAAACTTAATAGTAACCATGAGATTGTGAAAATATCAATCAATTATCAAGTATAAGTTAGTGGTTAAGACATTAAATTAGTTAGCCCGCTCACACTTTTATTACTGCTAACCTAAATCATTAATTATTCAGTTCAGAACTTTTTAAAACGATCAACCATAATAACGCCATCAATATTGAATCCTCCTCGGTTGTTAATTGGTTTTTAAATTTAGGAATATATCATATATACACCATTAAATCTTACTTATATTTCAGGTCTATAATAGTGCAAGGAGTATGTTCAATAAATGTGCAATTCCCGTTTCGAGGTGAATCTGTAATGTGGTTCACGAGCGAGGAAGGACTGATTTAGTTCCTCTCGGTATATAGGCTAGGCTACAAACAAATAAGTGTAGCCTAATCTGTGTCCCCTTCATCTCGGGGGGTAGTTAGTGGTTTTTCCCCCCGTGAGGTTACTGGAGCGAAACCATGGTGTGTGTGTGTGTGTGTGTGTACTGGAGCAAAACGAAGGTGTGTGTGCGTGTGTGTGTACTGGAGCAAAACGAAGGTGTGTGTGTGTGTGCGTGTGTGTACGGTTGATGGTGGCCACAGTTTGGAGTCACGGGAAGAGGAGGAGGAGGAGGAGGAGGAGGAAGAAGCAGTAACAACAACATATATTACACAGTGACGGATGTCAGAATAAAAAAATAACACAAACACAGACAGAACTAGACACACACACAAGATAAATCACACACACAAACTAAATAAAACATACACAAATACCTTCTAGTTACACCCTCAAAAGTATGTGCTATCAAAACTCATAATACAGGAGAGAGAGAGAGAGAGAGAGAGAGAGAGAGAGAGAGAGAGAGAGAGAGAGAGAGGAGTGTAGCCTAGTCCCCAGTTGCTGCACTAAAAAAATCTCACAAGGATGCTCTTCACCCTCCTTGTCTTGTGTGTGCGTGTTGTTGTTGTTGTTACCTCAAGATATTTTTTTTATTATAACAGTTTCACGCTATGCTGACGGAAGTGAGTTGTTCCTGTTCTTAAGCATAGGCTACATACTGTACATCTGTGTTATACGTGTGAAGTGGTTTTTGTTAGATACCGTATACAGTACAGCCTAGTATAATTTTGTACCGACTACTGTCGTGTATATACGGTTGTCGAGTAAATAATGTCATTTTGTTTACACTCCCTATGCTATTAATATTATAACGTGTGTATTTTTGATGAGAAAAATCTATTGTTCAATTCATTTTTATTATAGAGAAATAAAGGCTATAGAATGTACTGTACCAGATTAAATACCTATTCATGTTTCCGAGTTTGTCAAGGTCGGCTGTAACTAAGGTTTTGTAAATGACTGACTGTACATATGAATAAATTGGTGATGCTGTGTGTTTACGTAGTTGTTGTAGGGTTGTAAATGACTACATAAGGATTGGTGATGCTGTGTGTGTGTTTACGTAGTTGTTGTAGGTTTGTAAATGACTGTACATAATAATAAATTGGTGATGTTGTGTGTGTTTACGTAGCATAGTTGTTTTATTTTTGTTGGCTTAGACCTCCCACGGTTGGTCATTTATTGCTCACATCAGTTATCAGTACAGTACCTCCCTTGATGCTGGCTGGCTTGCTGGCGAGAGGAAGAACACACACACACACCCGGTCTGTAGCCTATGTCACACACACACGTCATTACACCACACAACTGATTTTTGTAAACATTTTTTGTCTTTCAGAGTTGCACAATATTTCGGACACACAAACACACAACTATTTCTGGATATTCATTTCTGGAATTCGGACTAGCTAGCATCAGCAACACACACACACACTCTCTCTCTCTCTCTAATTGCTCGCCTTCCTCAGCCACTCATTATAGCTCTCTCTCTCTCTCTCTAATTGCTCGTCTTCCTCAGCCACTCACTAGCTGTCTGTCTCTGTTTCTGTGATTTTTTCCCTCTCTCTCACGGAAACAGACACAGCTAGCTACTTACTCCTCTTGCCAAACCTTCGTAGTCCGAGCTTGGTTGCACTTTTTTCCTGGATGTGTGACGCTTTCTCAGTCGGTTTCCCACATACATACTGTACATACATACATACATATACAGTAGATTCATACACGCTCAGTGAATCGTCGTCAGGCATGTGTGATATTTGAGTTACAGAAGCGCGCGCACACACACAGGCGTTAAGTATAGGATCACACTTTCACAGCCAGTCAGGATTACCACCACAAAAGAGAAAAGATAACACGCACACACACACACACACATAAATAAACATCACACACACACATAAATAAACATCACACACACACATAAACAACCATCACACAAATAAGTAAAAATCCATTAAACACACACACACACAAAATAGAATAAATAACCATGACAAACATTCCTCATACACGATGGCAATAAGTACTTTGAGTGTGGCATATAAGGAAATACAGCAGACGTCATTTCTAGTGTCGAGCTACTATAGGCTACAATTAAGCATATTCGTTGTCTTCTCTGGATGTAAACAAATGCATCTCATACATATATACATACATACATGGAAGGGAAACCAAGAGTATTATTTCCTCAACATCCACACACAGTGACAGCCAGAGTGGTGGGAGTGAAATCTAGGTGTGTGTGTGGGGGGGGGGAAGGGGGTGGAGTGGAGGGGGGAGCTGCTAGTGGGGAGATCATGATGTGTGTGAGTGAAAGAGGAGAGTCTTGTGTGTGTGTGTGTGTCTGTGTGAGGAGTTGTCAGTGGGGAGATCATAGTGTGTGTGCGAGAGTCGTGTGTGTGTGTGTGTAGATCATGGTACACTCATATGGCTAATGCTTTATCATCTTCACAGTCCACCCCATGTAATCCATCCCCTCCCTCACCCTACCCCTTCGCCCACACACGTACCCATTCACTTCCCCACCCACATACACCCTCTTCTTGAATTCCCCCACTATAACTCTCTCTCTCTCTCTCTCTCTCTCTCTCTCTCTCTCTCTCTCTCTCTCTCTCTCTCTCTCTCTTTGAACCTGCTCCTCGGTCAGTACAAAAACAGATGCTTGATTTTATTTTATCACACAGACTAACATTATAACAGTGATAAAAGTAAGTGTCGTTCATGACTCGTCTAGGTCTATCAAACAATATAATAACCTCTAATTATCCCAGCCCATTTACGTCTAGGCTCCAGTAAACCCAAAAGTAATAATTTAGAATAACGCAACATTAGTAATTTTTATGGTGTGTGTGTGTGTCGTGGGGTGTGGAAGATGAGTTAGTATGGGTAGTGAGTGTATAGTTACAAGGATGCATGAGGGTAGTGTGGAAGGGTGAGGTAGTCCTAGTGTGTGGAAGCAAGGGTAGGAGTATATATAGCATGTAAGGGTGAAGATAATGTGGAAGCTAGGGTGTGGGTAGTGTGAAAGTGTGAATATAGAATGGAAGCGAGAATGTAGGAAATGTGATAGGGTTACTGTAAAAGTGGAGACTGTGGTAAGTGTGATAGGGTTACTGTAAGGAAATGGAGACTTATAAGTGTGAGGGTACAAGAAAGTGGTGACTGTGTTAAGTGTGATATGGTGCAAGAAAGTGGAGACTATGGTTAAGTGTAAGAGGGTACAAGGAAATGGAGACTGAAGTGTAGGCAGTGTGGAATAACAAGGAAGGTATAAAGTAGTGAAGTCTGCATGTGGTGTGGATAGAGTGGAACCTGTAGTGTGGATAGTGTAGAGCCTGTAGTGTGGATAGTGTAGAGCCTGTAGTGTAGATAGTGTAGAGCCTGTAGTGTGGATGACATGAAGGTAGTGGTGAGCTAGGGTGTTGATGCATGCAGGGAGTGAGTGGTAGTGGTGGTGTGGGTCGATTGAAGTGTGATGTGGGGAGGGGGATATTACTATAGTGGGGGTTAGGGTAGAGGTGTGAGGGCATAGTGTGGGGGGTAGCCTAATGGAATGACGGGAAGGCGTTTGTTTTCTTGCTTGCTTGATTGTGTGTGTGTTGCTTGCATGCTTGATTGTTGTATGGGTGTAAGAGGAGTAGACTAGAGTTGAGTCTGTGTTGTGGGTAGGTGAATCAGTTTGTGTTGTGGGTACCGTAGTGTGGAATGAAAAGAAAGGACAAGAGACGTGTTTGCTTGCTTGCCTGCCTGCCTGCCTGCCTGCGGTCAATAGCCTACCCCTCCTGCCATGCCCACAGTAACTTCCACCTGAGTTCGTTTAATACACTTTAGGTACACTGGACTGCCAAGATTTCTCCAAAGTATGCCAGGAAACATGACCAAAACAATGGTGTCCTGTTCCATGGGACAGTTTGGAGAATCACTTGTCCCAGATTTACCAATACTGTACCGTACTTCGCCTTAAAGTGAAGTAACCCAACCACGAATATCGGAGAAAATATTAGGATAAGACCAGTTTGTGTGTTTTGGTAATATCAATACTGCACTACACTGTACTTAAGCACTGGTTTGTTTTCAGAGGTTGCATTAAGAGAGAGAGAGAGAGAGAGAGAGAGATGAGAGAGAGAGAGGAGAGAGAGAGAGAGAGAGAGAGAGAGAGAGAGAGAGAGAGAGAGAGCTGTGCCTGCATATGACGTGTGTGTATCTGTATCTATGTGTGTATCTAAACCTATGTGTGTGTGATGTGTGTATGTATTTAGATCTATGCCTGTGTGTCCGTGTGTATGTGTGTGTGTCCATTCACTGCACACTCTCTGATACACCCTGTTGGTTATGTAGGGGAAGGGATGTGTGGGGGGGTACATGGGATGGTGGACACTCAAGGGAAACTCCTCCTCCACCCCAGTCATTAGTTGAGCTTGCCTCCTCCTCTTCCTCTTCCCCTTCCTCCTCCTTCTTTTTCTTCTTCTCTTCCTCCTCCTCTCCTCTTCCTCCCCCTTCTTCTCCTCTTCCTCCCTCCTTCTCTTCTTCCTAATTCTGTTGTTGCCGGTTCCTCCTTTGTACGCCTCCTCCTCTTCTCTTCTTCCTCCTCTCCTTCTCCTTCTCTTCCACCTCCTTTTCTTCCTTCATCTCATCTTACTCATTTGACCCACCACCTTCTCTTCCTCTTCCTCATATTTTCCTCCTTATACTTAATCTTACTCAACCCTTCACTCATTCTTCTCAACCATTCCTTCCCTGTCACTTCACCTTTCCTAACTAATCCATCTCTTCTTACTCAACTGACCTACTGAGGATTAACTAAAAAAACGTATTCTCTTCCACCTCCGTCTTCAATAATAATAATAATATATAATGAGAATAAATCTATGGATATAAAAAGTTAAGTTTATGTTATATACAGTGTAAAATGTCACACTCTGAAGATATAATTATTGTTGTAAATAAATACGTAATATTATCCTACTGTTATTATTATTACTATTATTATTATTGTAACCGTTGCTATTACTATAAATAATATTGTTACCATTACTATTAACATTATCATTATTATTACTTTTATTATTATTATTGTTACCGTTATTACTATTTGTGTTAATATTACCGTTACTACTATTATTACTGTTATTATTACTGTACTACACCTTGACAAAAGTACCGTAGGCTCTTAACACTTACTTTACACATACACACACTCACACACACATCTGTTTCGTCAACCTCATCACATCTACGTCCGTCACACCACACCTCAAGCTTGTTAATGCTAATTATGTGCACGCCTCTCTCTCTCTCTCCTCTCTCTGCTTGTACTGCTACATTATGTGCACGCCTCTCTCTCTCCCCTCTTTGCATGTTACTGCTATTTAAGTACACGCATATCTCTCTCTCTCTCTCTCTCTCTCTCTCTCTCTCTCTCTCTCTCTCTGGCACATCTGAGTACACAAATCACCCTCTAAGTTTCTGAACTCGCCTCTCCCAGTCTCTCACACGACCTGCCAGAGAGAGAGAGAGAGAGAGAGAGAGAGAGAGAGAGGAGAGAGAGATGAGAGAGAGAGAGAGAGAGAGAAGAGAGAGAGAGATGAGAGAGAGAGAGAGAGAGAGAGAGAGAGAGAGAGAGAGAGAGAATGAAACTACCGCATACATTCCCGTCTTCCATTATAACAATATATAATTATGGATAATAATTATACTTTTGAAAAATAATCTGTTTTAATTTGTCTTGTGTTTTCCCATAGTCATGATGGAGCAATATTTTTCACTCACACACACACACACATACCTGAAGTGTTCTATATTTATTATGTATGACTACACACACACACGGATCTGAGGTGTTCTTTATATGTATATTAGGAACACACACACACAGACGGATTTGATGTGTTCTGTACTAAATATGACTTCACACACACACACACACACACACACACGTAAAGCTCACCCATATACCAGGTTCTGCCATCATATCTGCCATCGTCAACTTACCTGTGGAAAAAATGGACAAGTTAATTCAGTTCATTTATATTTATGATTTAAGTAGGCCCTACCTGCATGTTTATTCAGTGTGTGTGTGTGTGTGTGTGTGTAAAACGTGCCCCGTGTATGTGTATGTGTGTGTCTAAAACATGCTCCGTGTATGTGTATGCATGCGTGTATGTTATTTTGGCAAATGTTTACATCGGTGCCGCAACTCTCGGAAAAATCTCGTACCGCAAACGTTGTCTCTCGTTATAATGCCCTAAAGCCAGGGGATATTATATTGGTGAAAAACTGGAGGGCTTCCCATTCCTTCAAGCTATGCCAGGAAACAGAACCATTAAAGCAAAAGTAATGATGTTTTGTTGCTTGGAATAGTTTGGAGGATTCAGTTGCACCAGATATACCACCAACCATTTTATCAAGTTAAAGTTTAGCCAATTTTAATATATAATCAACATACTGAAAAGAATAGCAACAAAATAAATAAATGTAAATAATAATTATATACAATTAACTTAAAATACCTCTTGTACGGGTTCAAGAGAATGAGTAATGAAGCAAGCAAATATTTATGTTCACAACCGTAAACCAAACCAAGTGTAAATAAAAAGGACTGTGAACTGCCCTAACCAAACCAAGTGTAATATAAATTACTGAAAACTGCCCTAACCAAACCAAGTGTAATATAAATGATTGTGATTTGCCCTAACCAAACAAGTGTGATATAAATGACTGTGAACTATGTGTGCTGAGTTGTAATACCGACTCTTCTCCACTTCCTTAAACCTAGCCTGGATAATTTCACTTTTTGCATCAGTTTCCCACCGTATGTGTCTTAGTTTCTCTCTCATCATTATTATTTTATTCAGCTAGGCTACTCCCGTTCCCATTCCCATACATTCATTCTTTTATTCACATACACTCGTTTCACTTTACTTTTTACTGTACTCTTTCACATACATTCTTATTTTATTCACACACATTATTCATTCTACTTTTACTGTTCCAATTCCCATATGTTAATCAATTTATTCACGTATATACATATATTTCCTTCTATTTTTACTCTTCTCTTTCCCATATATGCATTAATTTATTCACATTCTACTTTTACTATTCCAATTCTCATACATTAATCAATTTATTCACATACATATATTCATTCACATAGCTACATTCATTCCACCTTTCACTGCTCTCATTTCTCAGGTTAATTGGGAATCGTACTTTCCCTGCAAACTTAGTGGAAAACACTCAGACAGATAAAAACGAAACCATTATCTGAGACCAAGAAACTCTATGTATGTATGTAGGCTATTCACACAATTATACCATGATACCGTAATAATTAGAGCAGGGAACACACACACACACACACACACACACGTTAGCAATACTTATACACAACTATATTTTTCTTTGTGCTGCACCGTATAAAAGTTAATACATATATAGAAAACAAAATACAGGCTACATAAACAATGAAATAAATAATGAATAAATAACAACGTAAGAAAATAACAGTCACATGGAGGCCACAGACGAGTAAAAGTAGGATGAAAAAAAAAAAAAAAAAAAAATGGTGTGATTCTGGAGTAGATCGTAAACCTAATCATCACGTCCACTATTCATATCGTTTATAGCCTGGACATGACACCACTTGTAAATTCACCACCTAATTATGCTTAACTGTGAGTGACACGTGGTCAGTTTATGTTAAATCTTCCACCGTCATCTGTCTGCTCCCTTCCTACCTTCCTCCATCTGCCGCCTTCCATCTCCTCCCCTTCCTTGCCATCTGCCGCCTTCCTCTCCCTTCCTCCTTCCTTCTCATCTCCTCCCCTTCCTTGCCATCTGCCGCCTTCCTCCTTCCTTCTCATCTCCTCCCCTTCCTTGCCATCTGCCGCCTTCCTTGCCATCTGCCGCCTTCCTCTCCCTTCCTCCTTCCTTCCCATCTCCTCCCCTTCCTTGCCATCTGCCGCCTTCCTCTCTCTCTTTCATTCCCTTCATCTCCCCCATCCTTCCTCTTCCTGAATCCCTGCCATGTTTCCTTCCTCTTCCTCCTCCCCTTCCCTGCCGGCCTGTCTCCTTCCTCCTCCTCCCCTTTCCTTCTCTCCCCTTCCTTGACATCTGTCTCCTTCCTCTTCCTCTTCTCCCCTTTCCTTCTCTCCCCATCCCTGTCATCTGCCACCTTCCTCCCCTTCCCTGCCATCTGTCGCCACCTTCCATGAGTACAATTCCACCCTGTTTCCTACCATCTGCTTTCCTTCTTTCCTTCACCTTGCATCTTCCGTCAATCATCTGTTGCCTCCTCATTCTCCACCACCACCACCACCTCAATCCTTCCTCTCCACCACCAAGCTTCAACCCTCCACCACCACCACCTCTATATTGTCACCAGCCCTCTCTCCTTCCTCTCCATCATGACTATCACCACCACCACCACCACAACTATACTACCTCCAACCCCCTCTCTCCTCCCCACCCCACCACCACCACCTCAACAACAACTACTACACTACCTACCGCCAGCCCACTCTTTCCCCCCACTACCCCCACCACCTACAGGCCTTACTTACACACCTGTCGTCTCTCCCACCAGATGACACTCTTAAAAATAAAACGACAAACCCTGTGCTCCTGTTATACTACAACTTTCAAAGCTATTCCGTAGACTTTCTCTTCCCGCTTCCTGACCATAACTAGGCCGGGTTCCAACAATTTAGGGCCCTGTTTGTTGTTCCCTTAGCCAACGCCTCAATCACGTGTTTTCCTGACGACGATGACGACACGCAAATAGTAATATAGATCACCACTTATTACGCCGTGTGAAGAAAACAACAGAAGAAATTATGATGGTTATTATCTCGTTGCAGCATTTCTCGCCATGTGAAAAGCGAAAAACATAATAAAATAGTAATGTTATCTCGTTTCAGCATTTCTCAGCAAGTGACAGAATACAAATAAATTATTTTTATCCGTTGCAGAATTTCTCAACAGTGAAGACCTCCCAAGTCCCAACGGGAACCGTCTTGACTTGGTGGGGGGCTTGAGTGTTTCTGAGACCTGGCGAGCTAGACTAGAGGGGGCTCCGGCCCCTGCTCTGCCCCGATTTCGTGGAGAGGGTTTCCCATACTAGGAAGGTCGCTAGTGAGAGACCAGACTAAATGGTTCCCGTCCTTTCAGTTCTTCAACTGTCCCTCTTTTCTTTTTATTTCCTTCCTGCTTGCTGTCACACCTCTCTATCACCTTTTTTTTTCTGCGCTATAGAAGACCTCGATGTTGCGGCGCCTAATATACATCAATCAATCAACAGTGAAGAAAAAGAGAAGTAATTAATATAATCCAGTTTGAGTATTGATAGAGTATTGATAAACTGAAGAAATTAATATTATTCTGTTGCAGCATTTCTCAACAGTGATGAAAAACAAGAAATTAATGCTACCCCGTTACATCATTTCTCAACAGTGAAGAAAAAAATAAATTAATGTTATCCCATTGTAGAATTTCTCGAAATGTGAAAGAAATACAGATAAATTAATGTTATCCCGTAGCTGCAGCATTAACAAGTTTCCTACCATTTCCCTGGATTATGTCTGATTTGTCTCTTTTGTTTACTACTTTTTTGCACGGGTAATGTTGGTTGACAATGACTAATGGCGGACGGCCTTGGAGTGACGAGGACACTTGTTCATCCTAAACTGATTTGTACTTGATAATGCATTTGGAATTTACTGTATCCGGGAATGATGTATATAATTGATTAAGGGGAGACCCGGGAGAACCTGTTTTGGATTAATTGGAGGGTTACTACTTCCTCCACACTAGGCTACTCCAGGCAACAAAATATTGAATCACCACCTACGGTTTTACTATTATACAGTACAGTATAGGAGTTCTGTTTCATTAGACGGCTTGGAGGGTCAGTAAAGCTTCAATATATCATCAAGAACTTCTCCCCTCAATTAATTAAACAACATGGATGGATGGATGGCTTTTGTTTATCAGTGTGGCGGGTTGTTTAGTCTACAGACCTACACGAACAAATAATGACTACACTGTAAATATATATACATGTCCAAATCTTCACCAATGATGCACTATAGTCACAAAGATCCAGGAGTTTATAGTAATGTATGTGTCCACTTGCTAGGCTGAGAAACGATACAAATTTCCTGAGTGAGTAGGCTATCTGAGTGGGTGAGAAAGTGTATGTCGATTCAGAGTTACAGTAATGTGTGTGTCCACTTGTTAGGCTGGTAATAGGATACAAATTAGGCTACCTGATGTGAATATCAGAGTTGGTGAGAAAGTGTATGTATGTATGAGACCCCCTGCACCAGTGTATTATATTTGTGTCTCGTTATAAACCGTCGTCGTGATAGTGGAAGCTTATTTTGTTTTTGTGGACATGTAGGCTAGACGAGGTGACAT
>JAWZYT010001469.1:17500-30047 GCA_034508575.1 Petrolisthes manimaculis | reverse complement strand
TGGCTTGACTGTCAACTTGTTTCTCACACACACACACACACTCACACTCTCTTTCTCTCTCTCTCTCTCTCTCTCTCTCTCTCTCTCTCTCTCTCTCTCTCTGAAGGAAATATTATACCAAAAAAATTCTAAATCAATAAATAAACACAATGGAAGTGAATCAACACATCACAACAAAAACAAAACGCAACACACAAAATTGAACAACACACACATACACAACAACAACAACAACAACAACAACACAGACACACAAACAAACAAACTAACAAACCAAACACACACATAACAAACTGAACACAACTCCCAAACCAAACAGAGCATCACGAAGAAACGCACCAACCAATCAGAGCACAGCAAAGCAACACACACACACACACACACACACACACACAGAGAGAGAGAGAAAGAGAGAGAAATAGACAGACATAGAGACAGACAGACACACACATAGAGAGAGGGAGAGAGAGAAAAAAAAAGAGACAGAAAGAGACAGACAGACACACAAAGAGAGAGAGAGAGAAAAAGAGACAGATAGACAGAGACAGACAGAGAGAGAGAGATAGATAGAGAGAGAGAGAGAGAGTGAATGAGAGAGAGAGAGTGAGAGAGAGAGAGAGAGAGATAGAGAATAAGGCCCAGCATGTGTACCAATCCCCTAAACCACACATATTTATCATTTTGGTAATATCATCATGCAAATGAAGGACGCCGCTCTTCACAAACAACAACAACAACAACAACAACAACAAAAGTTCAACCAATCAATACCAAACAGAAACCAAGCAATATTAGTCCTTATTCTTTTTAAAAGGGTTGTATCACTAGGCAAAAATATACCGGAAATATATATCATTACACTAGTAGCAATAAAAAGATAAATCAATAATACTAATACTAATAATAATAACAATAATAATAATAATAATAATAATAATAATAATAATAATAATGATAATAATAATAATGATAACAATAATTATAACAATAATAATGATAATAATAATAACAATAATAATAATAACAATAATAATAATACCCCTCAGTATTGTAGGTACCATTGATCAAAAAAGTACCTGAAAAAATAGGGTGCGATATCTCTCCTAATGAACAAGACTTCACGCCTTATCCTCTACCAGTTACCAGAATTCTGTTAGAATTGTATTCTACTTCCTTCACTGTCTAATATTAATTGTATTCTAATTTTTTCACTGTCTAATATTCACTGTATTCAAAGCCCTTCACTGTCTAATATTCACTGTATTCAAAGTCCTTCACTGTCTAATTCACTGTATTCTAATTCCTTCACTGTCTTTTCCCAGGCAACCAACCTAACATGGCTTTATTGGGAACATATTATAATATTATGAACCTCTGTACTATAGAACTACATTCGTGACACAATAAGTATAAAAAACATGATAATTACTACAACATAAATCAAGTGATTACACTGACCTCTGGTGGTGAAGGACATAACCTCTGTTTCTGACTACATTTTATATAATGCATACAGTTTAAGCGATCATTGCAAAAAAAACAAAAAAAAACATAATATAAATAAATAAATAAACTCAAACAGTAATATTATTTCACATTCTTTTTAATCATCATGTAAAATGTAACAATTTATTATACGTTTGTAAAAAATAATATGTTGAGTGTGGACAAAAGAAATCCACTATGCAGTAGCAATGTAGGAAAAAGGTGTAATTTCCGCTTCTTTTCACTTACTCCTCATTCAACACACAATATAAATCCAGTGCTCACATTAATCTAGTTCGGATATTTGGAAACAATTATATGTCCACTTTCAAAAATACAATATCACATGTTGAATATACCTGTACAACAGAAGCTTAAACAAACATATATTTCACACAGCATTTTAATCATTGTGTTCGCGGATTGTAGCTCATGTAATCATAATGTTAGTGAAAATTTAACTTTGAAATAACATGAGCTTAGGGTAGATCACGGACTTGCGATATCATACAGTACAAAGTACATAATTAGTACATAATATTAGCAAGTTAGTAAAGAAATATGTCATAAAGAAAAATATAGCAAATGATTAATAGTAAATAAGTAAATAGTAATAAGTAATAAGTAAATAAGTAATAGTAATAAGTAATAAGTAAATAAGTATTAGTAAATAGTAATAAGTAAATAAGTAATAGTAAATAGTAATAAGTAATAGTAAATAGTAATAAGTAAATAAGTAATAGTAAATAGTAATAAGTAATAAGTAAATAAATAATAGTAAATACTGTAGTAATAAATAAAGTAATATAGAGACGTGTATAATAGAGAGCAAGAGTCCTTAGAATTCTCCAGCTCGTCACTGAGTAATAAAAATATGACGTGAAATATTCAGATAGTAACTTGAATTATTTGACTATCAACACGGTGTAATCAAACCATAACGTGAAGGAACCCAGCCTAAAGAAAACACTCCCATAAAAGTGTTCGTGAATAATTTTAATATAGACTTTTTGCAAACGTCTAAAATCCATAGTAGCTTACAAGTCAAATGTTTAAGCCATTATTATGTGACGAGTCTAAACAACATTGTGATATTAACAAAAATTAAATTAAAAATATCAAAACCCTTAAGCTTACGAATCCCAACTGGAAATATACTGCTCAGTGAATTATACAAACTACAACTTATGCTATCCACATCACTACATGAACTATCCACAAAATAAAATATACTATCCACACCTCAACATGAACTATCCACTCCACAATATGAAATATTCACAAAACAGTTTGAATTATTCACACCACAACGTAGACTATCCACACTACAACATGACCTATCCACAAAGTAACGTCCACTATCCACACCACAACTTGTAACATACACAATTCCACACCACAACTTGTAATATCCACAATTCCACACCACAACTTGTAATATCCACAATTCCACACCACAACTTGTAATATCCACAATTCCACACCACAAAACTTGAAATATCCCAACGACAAAGGCAGTGGCGCCCCCAGAGGCAACGAGGCAGCAGCAGAAGGTAGGCTCGTATCCTCCCCCCTAAAACGGCGCCATAAACCCGAAGCTCAGAGGCCCCCTCCCTTCCCAAGGATTACGATCCAAATGCAAAAAGGAAACTGAAATAAATCATCAGCGATATGGGAATACATTATCAAGGGAGGGAGAGAGAGAGAGAGAAGGAGAGAGAGAACGAGAGGAAGGAAGGGAGGGAGGGAGAGAGAGAGTCGGAATGGCGAGAGGGAGTAGGAGAATTAAACTCGACGAGAGGGGAGAGTCGGGTAATTTAGTTTCTAGTAATGGTTATAGATGATTTGTTTGCGGTCCCACTCCTCCCTTTATTTCTTTATTTTTCTCTCTACTACTGTATGTATGTTCTGTACCTCTCTCTCTCTCCCATATCTTCGTCTCTTTTTCTTCCCCTGTGTTTATTTCTACATCTTTCCCTCTTTTGTCTCTCCCATCCCTTCTTCTCTTTATCTTCCATTGTGTTTCTCTCTCTCTCTCTTTCTCTCTCTCTCTCTCTCTCTCTCTCTCTCTCTCTCTCTCTCTCTCTCTCTCTCTCTCTCTCTCTCTCTCTCTCTCTCTCTCTCTCTCTCTCTCTCTCTCTCTCTCTCTCTCTCTCTCTCTCTCGTGACGTGAGCAGTGTGTGTGACGTCATTTCGAGCTGATGGGGAAGATGTGTGTGTATGTGTGTGTGTATGTGTGTGTGTGTGTGTGTGTGCGTGTGTGTGTGTGTGTGTGTGTGTGTGTGTGTTTGAGAGGACCAAAATCAATACAAGACACAACCCAAACATTCACCAAGACTTTATATTGAATGATTACACCAAAACAAAATAATGCCACGATTGACAGAACTAAAAATAATTATGGTACGCGTTAATTAAAAAGAAAGTAAAAATTAGTAATGAATTCAACGAGAACACAACAAGTATGGATGCGTCGAACTTATGTACATAAAATCATAAATAATAATGCAATTCAATGGAAATAGTACCACTCATTTCTGTCTGCTAATAGTCTACTCCAACCTGAAAATAATTACGTTTCTATACCAGAGATTTTCACTAAGATACAGTATAGAAAAGCAGGAGTTTTAATAGTGTTGACATGCCAATAAGAGTGACTTTATCATAGCCCTGACTACATGGTTTCATTTCCCCTCCACCTCACCACAACACCAACCAATTCACTGTATCATCTCACCCAATCCTAATCTGCTCACTTTATCACCAAGCCACAACACCATTGCCATACATGTCATCACAGTACAATAATTCTCTCTCTCTCTCTCTCTCTCTCTCTCTCTCTCTCTCTCTCTCTCTCTCTCTCTCTCTCTCTCTCTCAACCAGTTAAAGTGTAGGTCTGAGAGAGAGAGAGAAAGAAAGAGAGAGATGGATGATGTGTTGTGTTTGAATCACATTATAGATAGAGAGTGTATGTAGTGTTGTGATGCGGTGACAACAGGCTTGGTACTGTTGTTGTGGCATCGTGACGCACTGAGTAATCACGACTACAGGAACAAAGAGTCGTATAGTTTGTGGCAAATTTGCACCAACCTCGCGTCTCCAGCTAATGAATAAACAGTCCGATTTTATTCTAATGAGTGGCGGACGTAATATGAGAGACACGAGGCATTAGAGAAGGAACACCCACATTCATTTATCCGACACACTCCGGCCGCGGTCAAGATAAAATATGCAACACCAAGGAAAAACATTTTCATATGCGGAAGGCCCAAGTGATTAATCTTATAATTTGGTAAACCGGATTATCTCGCCGTCTATTTTAATTTCATTCACCGGGTGAGAGATGGCAAATTTTTTTAATGAAAGGAAAGTGTGTGACAGCTGAAAAGGCCGAAATATCTCAGCCAATTTGTTTTTCTCAGCATTGTGGCGCTAATCAGAAGTGGCATTTTTTTCGCATTTCAATTAGGACGGCTGTCAAATGCTATACACTTTAGCCGGCACTGAGGCGTGGCAAGGGAGGCCAGGCTGGTGTTGTATTTCTCCCACTTATAATAACACATGGTGACCACATCAACCTGGCTGGGTACACGTGTGCAAAGCTGGAGGAGGTAAGATTATTGGCGTCAAACTGGGATATACACTGCTTATTTCAATTTGTACCACGAGCTGGAATACACATCGATTTACTGGTATATAGGTTTTACTTGTATATAGGTTTTACTTGTATATAGAGTTTACTTGTATATATGTTTTACTTGTATATATGTTTTACTTGTATATAGGTTTTACTTGTATATAGAGTTTACTTGTATATATGTTTTACTTGTATATATGTTTTACTTGTATATATGTTTTACTTGTATATAGAGTTTACTTGTATATATGATTTACTTGTATATATGTTTTACTTGTATATATGTTTTACTTGTATATAGAGTCTACTTGTATATAGGTTTCTAGCACCGTTTGGAGAAGTCAGTAATTTCCTGTTCAACGAATGAGAAATCCTGTATACCTCTTTTCCACTCAGGTCCGGATGACAATTATTTGACGACCTACTATTAATTATATTATCAAATTAAATACATTCGCTCCCCATGGTATTTCATTTCTGATTTCTTTAGTCAAAATTCAATACTGAGGAGGTTAATCGTGTATGTTATATAAATACAAGTCCAGAAACTTTAATAATAATTCATCTCGATCAAATTAAGCAAATAGAAACCACGAGCCTATGAATAGGAATGTAAAAAATATGGTATATAAAAAAAATGAAGTAATTATGACATATTTATTATTATTCTATGTTTGATGTGACAATAAAGTGTTGTAAAATGTATCCATCAAACCTATACTATTGGCCAGCAGTTTACAGTTACAATTTATGTTTTCCACTAATATTTATGAGTTAATTATTGTATACTCTCGATTTTCCCTTCACTAAAATATATCCAACCTAATGCATTGTATGTATGTTAAATCCATCTAGATTAATCTATCCCTGATTTTATATATTTTCCCAATCTGAGAAACTATTTGCCCCAAAAATAGCTCTATATTTCCCCTATCCTAAAAACAACACAGTATAGCTATAATTTTTTCCCAATCCTAAGAGTAACACAGTAGAGTAATTGTTTCTCTCCTAAAAATAACAGTATAGCGATCGAGCCATTTTTCATACTCTAAAAATAAATAACACACTTAGTATAATATATAGAGCAATCTTCTATATTTTCCCTCCTTAATTCCTTTGCCCTCCGCTGTTAAATATATATATCCATCCAGCAGGTCCCGAAAAATCCATTAGCCTCGTCGACACTTCCTGCCTCCCTCCTCGGCGGGTACAATTTTAAGATAATTTCCCGAAGAGCCGTCAACAAAAGAGTAGACAATGCACACTCTGCCATCGCTGTTAAGAGGGACGAGCGGAATCTTGGGAGTCAAAAAAATAATTAATATCCTCTCTCGATTATTCTCCATGTTAGGGGGAGAAATTATCACCACCCGTATCATCATTATTTATCATCATCATCATCACCATCATCACCATCGCCTTCTCCATGCATCATCATCACCACCATCATCACTATAGTCACCACCATTACTATCACAAACATGCATGACCTCTTTCACTATAGCACCACCATCACCACTACCACCATAACCCATCACACTCATCACTACTACCATCACCATCACACACACACACACACACACACATACATCACCACCATTACAAACCATCATCACCACCACTATCAGAAAACATGCATGACCACTTCCACAAACATCACTATTATCACAAACATCACCACTACCACCATAACCCATCATATATACTCATCACCACTACCACCATAACCCATCACACACATCACAACCAACATCCGCATCACCATCACCATCATCATCATTCGGTATGGTTCCCGTCACGGCTTTCTGTCTGTGTTCGTAGTGGATGTGATGTTTCTCATAGTATGAATATTAAAGAGAAAGAGTATCTAAACACACTCTTTATTAGGACTGGGTTTTTTCGTCTACTTCCCATCAGAGCTCCTCGTGTGTGGTAGTAGTTGTCATTATATTGATTTGTGGTGTTAGGAAGTAATGGGAATAAGCTGTAGTTTAAAGGGTTTGGCACGCACCAAGAACGAAGAAATGTGGGACGAGATGAAGGAGATTGAAACTCTCCAGTGAGCCAGCCTGCATCTGCAACTCCTCCATGCCATTGTTGGGGCCCCAAACCGCCTCCGGTTGAATATTGAAAAGAGATTTCTCAGGAAACAAAGAGGCTTCAATAGACACATTAAATCACTTCCACGGGGCTGCACTGCATTATTCTCCATTTCACATTTCTTCGATCGTCTTGTTTTCCTTCCACTGATGCCTCGCAGTAAAATGTAATAAAGTGCTTTGAGTTTTACTTCAATAAGTATATACCGGTATCGAACTTGAATATATATATACACATATAGTATATAAGTATATACATTATATACTGTATACATATAATATTATCAGGAAGATAATATTCCTCTACGACCCCCAGTCACTATTTACAATCATCCCTCGAATTCATTCACCCTCTCACCACCAGAGGGCCGCGAGTTTCCAGGGACGCCGTGTGTATATATTTTTTCCCCACAATAAGTTCCAATCTGAGTCAGTGGCTGTCTCTCGGCGTCCTTGTGAGGAGCTGCTAGGCGGCCAGGGTTGCCAAGGCCTCCATGCAGACCAAACCCATCACTATATCAACACAGCCTTCTAGTATAATGTTATAAAATCTCATTATCGACATAAGGGATCGGGACAGTATAGAAGAAACATCATTTCATCTTTAAAAGGAGAGTTTATGCCTGGTGTGGTCCCTGGCAGCCAGAATTTGTACCCAGACGTGACTTTGGCAACGTTGGAGGGGCAAGATGGCTGGCGGCTTTGATGGTGATATTGGTGATGGTTCTGACCGAGATAGCTTAATGATTCCACGGGAGGAGATGACTTCCTTCGCTTTAAATTGAAACCGTTGTCTGTCTGTCCTCCTCCAGCAGCCTAACTGCGTCTTGGCACAGCAGAGAGTCTTCCTGTGTTGGCTGTGTGTGTGTGTGTGTGTGTGTGTATCTGTGTGTGTGTGTGTGTGTGTGTGTGTGTGTGTTGCTGTGATTGCTGCTTCTGTTTCTCATGAGTCTCCTACTAATACTATAGTGTTTCTTTAGTGTCTGCTGTATTGTATTCCTTCCTGCTGAACAGTGGGGGTGTATCTGCTACCACTACAGCTGCTCCTTTGGAATTATCTGCCAGTGCACCATCTCCTATGTACACTGTGTCTGCTGTTTCTCCTGTTGTGTTTGGCATTGCCTTTCCTGCTGCCTCCGCTGCTTTTGGTATTAAATCAGCTGTTACCGTGCGTGAGTTGCTGCGGGTCCTGATTTGCCTCTTCCTTAACACTCCCACTGCCGACCATCTCACTTTATAGTTATTACAATGTTATTACAACTGTTTGAGACTTTACCTCATATTATGTCTTCAACAGCACATCATTTTTGTATTCCATCACTATCATTAATTTCTCGCCTCATCGACTTTTTACTTCCCTACTTCCCGCGTCTCCCTCCCTATATCCCAAGTTTCTTTTTCATAGTTTCCCTCCCTTAAGTATACCTCCTCTCCTTTAAAGGATTGGTAAGTGAAAAAAGCTATGTTTATAATAAGATGATGCTTTAATTGGTGTTCAAGGAAAGGATGGTTGAATGATGTGCATGTGAAGGAAAATGTGATTTTTATATAGATGTTTTGAAGGGAAAGATGTTCAATAAAGAGATGTATGAAAGCATGAGATTTTGGAGGAGTGAATGTTCGAGGATAGTGTGTGTGATGGAGGGAGTGTTGGAGGGAGGAGTTTAAACATTCCTTCACTCAATATAATTTTTCTTTGTATATGCTGTCATGACTCGCTTTGACGTGAAGGAAAGTATGGTAGAATTATTTACCAGTTCGTGTATGGAGATTTATTCGTATTGGACTTTTGAGTGACTATTGCGATCCAAGGTCCCTTATTGTCCTCCTTCTCGTTTCCTCCCATCATAGCACCTTCTCTTAATGGCCCAATTACTTCCTTTCACCTTAACACCTTTCTCTCTCTCCTTAACTCCCTTAGCCCTTCTCTCTTAAACCACTTTTGTTCCCTCTCTCTCCTCAACCCCTTCCCCAAGTTTTTTTTCTCTCTTCACATTCAGGTTAACTTTTCTCTTCGTACAACTCCCTTACCCCCTCTTTCTTCACAGCTCCCTCACCCTTCTCTCTTCTTAGCTCCCTTACCCCCTTTCTCTCCTCAACCCCCTCCCGTCCCCCCTTGTCGCCCGTCTCCCTCCCCGCCTCCGAAACTTTGCCTCCTGTAATGAATACATTGAGCAGTTTAACAAACTTTTCGCTCTGCAAATCCAGAAAATATGCCTACATGATTAAGACTTTGAGAAATAAAAACGCGTGGGTCTTCTTGGCGCGTCTCTGCGTTGGAAATACAAATCATTGCTCCCTTGATTACAAATAATTACCCTGGAGGAGTTGGTTGGTTGTGGGGGGAGTGGGGTCTGCGTCTCACACCTTGCTCACCTGGCACTGGCTCAGGCTTCGGCTTCTTGACTTCTTTATTCACTCGCTCACAAACTCATTCATCTGGAACTGACTCCGGCCTCGGCTTCCTAACTTACTCACTCACACCCACCGTTATTCACTCGTTCACCTACTCACTCGCTCATTCACTCACTCACCTTGGTCTATTATGGAGAGTAATGTGGAAGGGGGAAGGAAGGAAAAAATACGGGAAAACTTGGAATAATCAGAAATAGTAAGTGAAGGAAAAGGTATAGGGACATTTGGCGAGAAGGAAAGGTAGTGAAGAGGGAAGGGAATGAAGTTCCCTATAGATTTATGTTTAGAAGGAGGAAAAGTAAGAGGGAGGGAAAGAAAAAATAATGGACAGCAAAAGAAAGAGAAGAAAAAAAAGACAGTACACACACACACACACACACACACACACACACACACACACACACACACACACACACACACACACACACACACACACACACACACACACACACACACACACACACACACACACACACACACACACACACACACACACACACACACACACACACATACAAAACACCACCCACACACACCTAAACACACACACACCTAAGCACACAGACACACACACACACACTTACACAGGGGGTATACACAGTACATATACATACAATCGATCCCCCACCCCACCCCACCCCACCCCCTTCATTTGCCATTCCAAACTTAACACCTGTCCGCTTCACCATCAAATACACCCGAACACTCCAATTATATAGCGTTTTCTAAAGCCCGCTGTTGATCATCTGGTATTAAATGCGATTAATTAGCGGCCGAGAGAGGTGAATGGGGCTCGGGTACAATGAAGCCAGTTAGGTAATTTCATCTATAATTCTGAGTTGGCGAGCACATCACAGCACTAACATCCCAGCCTCTGTTTGGTTGACCTACAGACAGACCGAGGAGGAGGAGGAGGAGGAGGTAGTGGAGGCGATAGGGGAGGGAGAAGAGTTGGAGGAGAAGAGGGAGGCGGTGGTGGTGAAGGGGTAATGGTGGAGGAGGAAAATGAGGAAAAGGTGGAGAAAGAGAAAGAGAAAGAGGTGGAGAGGGAGAAAGAGAAGGAGGAAGAGGAGAAGGAGAAAGAGAAAGAGGTGGAGAGGGAGAAAGAGAAGGAGGAGGAGGAGAAGGAGAGGTAAGAAGAGATGTAGAGGGAGGAGAGGGAGTAGGAGGGAGGTATAAAGAGGGAGCCAAGCCTCAATGAATGGCTCTCCTCTCATCTATACGTTTGGTTCTGATCTCCTATACATCTGATCTCCTATACGTCTGATCTCCCATACGTCTGATCTCCTATACGTCTGATCTCCTATACGTCTGATTTCCTATACGTCTGATCTCCCGTATGTCTGATTTCCTATACGTCTGATCTCCCATACGTCTGATCTCCTATACGTCTGATTTCCCATACGTCTGATCTCCTATACGTCTGGTTCTGATCACCTTTATTATGCTTCTTCTTAAATTCATCGTTTTTACTTCTGATTTCTTTCTGTTATCGGTATAATCTTTTGTCTCTGATTTCTGTGTCTAATTTCCGTTTTTTTCATGGTGTTTGGATCTGATTGTCGTGTTTCTTTATTCTGATTTCTCATGGTTCTTATTATCTCTGATTGCATTGCCTTCGCGTGTCCTTCTGCTCTTCATCTCTGTTTGGCTCGTGATTTATGGCTCTGATTTCCACTCTCCTAACAGCAATCAGAACTTTCCACTTATTCAGATTTTTTTTTTCATCATGAGGTATTTTTTTACATTTATCTTTTTTTCTTCTTGGTTGTTTTTTTAATCCGTTTCTCCGAGTTAATTAGATTTCCTTCTTACGTTTCGTTATTTGTTTTTCGAATTCTTGTCGTTTTCTCTCCAATATTTTCTTTCCTTTCTTTTGTGTTGCCTCTTTCATTACATATATGATTTAATATATATAAAAATTATACTGTATATATATTATTATTATTTTGCTTTTCCTCTCTTTCCTTTCAATAATACCCCCAAGCCATTCTCTCCTCTCCTAATTTTCCTCTCTCTTCCTATTTTGTCTCTTCTCCTCATTGTTCTTTCTTCATTCCCCTACTTTTCTTTCAATCTCCAACCTTCTCTCTTTTCCCACCATTCTTTTTTTGTTTCCCTCTCCCTCTTTCTCTTCCTTTAATTTCTGCTTTCCACCACCATCCTCACTCTCCCTATACAATCTTTCATCTTTCCCTTTCTCTCCTTCCCTTTCCCATCCTTCTCCTTATCATTCCTTCTCTGACTAACCTTCCCATGTGTCCTCTCAGTCTCTTCTCCCCATCACTATCTCTCTCTATCTCTCTTATCAGCCCAGAGGAGAAGGAAGAGGGACAGACAGAGCAGGTAGGTCGTATAAGTCGAAGTCGAGTCCGCCCCCAGGCATCCGAACGCAGCCTTCATTCAATATTCAGGGATTAGCCGACACCTCGCGGCGAAAAAGTCGGGGAAATTCCAATCAAGTCGGAAGGCGTTATTTTGAAAAGCGTAGACGGAATTTCTGATGAGTTGCAGGCGATCAACATCCAATTACGGACCCGGTTTGAGCGTCTCTCGGGCCTCCACCCACGGACCACGGACCTCTGTGTGTGTGTGTGTGTATGTGTGTGTGTGTGTGTGTGTGTGTGTGTGTGTGTGTGTGTGTGTGTGTGTGTGTGTGTCTGTCTCGGGCCACCACTCACGGACCTCTGTGTACATGTGTGTGAGTACTTTTGTGTGTAGGTAGGTAGGTAGGTATGTAGGTAGGTAGGAATGGAAAGTTTAGTAGGTAGGTATAGGAACGGTGGAGGGAGGAAGGGGTAAGGGTCAGGAGCTTGGAGGTATGGGGTGATGGTGGTAGGGAGGTGAAAAGTTGGAATGAGAGGGGAGAGAGATTGAGTGAGAGAGGGTCGGGGATAGACAAGGAGGAGGA
>JAWZYT010001469.1:0-15000 GCA_034508575.1 Petrolisthes manimaculis | reverse complement strand
CTCACGTAAGAGTTTGACAGCTTCCCTCTGTTCCTTAGATGATAAACTTTCCAATAAATAGGTTATCTACCATCTTTTAATTTAATACAAGCAGCTACGCACTACTTAAAATAATAACATCGTATGTGAACGTGAATACATTAGACAGTAAATTGTTTGAGATACCCATATGTGGATGATTATTATTGACCGCGACTGTACATACACATTCCTCCCTCCCTCACACACACATATCCCTCCGTCCCATACACAGATACTGTATACCTGTCCTTTCTACACACACACTCACTCGAGCATAGTAAATATACAAACTCACCCATTCTATCCACTCACACATCAATACTCACTCACTCACATAACACATACGTCCCTCCATATCATCACCACCACTACCTCCAACCCAGCAGCACACACACACACACATACACCCACGGCCCACTGATAAATTCCATAACCCCGCCCCGGTGTAATATCTTGCCAGGAACGCCACTCCCGGCTACGCAAAGTTGGCCTCGTCCCGTCGAATTAGGAGTGATATTTATAGTCATTTCTATGCGCCCCAAGTTTGAGCCCGGCCCTCAGTGTGATTAAATATAAAAACTTTGGCACCTTTCTAAAACATTTAACAAGCTAATAGAGAAAACTTTGCCGAAGCCTGGAAAATTACCCCTTGCTTCTGCGTCGCCGGCTTGGTTGGCTGGCTGGCTGGCTGGCGAGAGGAGATGAGTGAGAGGAGTAGGAAGAAGAAGGAAGATGTAGGAGGAGTAGAAGGATGAGGAGGAAAAATAAGAAGAGGAAGAAGGATGAGGAGGAAGAAAAAGAAAATGGAGAAGGAGGGGGAGAAGGATGAGGAGGAAGAATAAGAAGAGAAAGAACGATGAGGAGGAAGAATAAGAAGAGGAAGAAGGATGAGGAGAAAGATGAGGAGGAAGAAAAAGATGATGAAGAAGGATGAGCAGAAGGATGAGGAGGAAGAATAAGAAGAGGAAGAAGGATGAGAAGGATGAGGAGGAAGAACAAGAAAATGAATAAGGGGGGGAAGAGGATGATGAAGGAGTAGATTGATGATGAAGATGGAGTAGGAGGAGGAAGAAAAATAAAGATAAAGGAAGATGAGTAGGCAAAGAAGGAAGTAGAATAAGGAGTAGGAGGAGGAGGAGGAGAAGTAGGAAGAATAATAAAAAGAGAATGGGTGAGACGGATGACTTTTGGTGAAAATGAATGCCTGGATAACTTGGGAAGAGGAGGAGGAAGATTGACTGATGCTGCAGTGGAAATAAATTGGAAGTGTAGGTGGAGTGGAAGGATGAGAAGGATGTTGCAAAGGATGTGAATGAATGAATCAACTGGGTAGGGGGAATGGAAGGGGAAGAATGAATGATGATGCAACGAATAATAATAATAATAATAATAATAATGAAGAATTGAAGATGACGGGGATTGGATGACGACTAGAAAAAAAAAATCCTGTATATAGGAAGGGAAAAAAGTCATTGATAGAGAGGGAAAGTGAGCTAAAAATGATAGGGAAAAGTGAAAGTGGAATTTTTTTTTGTGGTTGTAGCAGAATATGTTGGCTTAAGTTTGTTTTTTATGAGTTAAAGTAGTTCCTGTGACTTAATTCAAGTTTTCATTAGTATCATGTTATGTTCTCCTAGTTCATGAGAAACTATTTTGGTGTAAGGAAAATTTCAGTGCATTACTACTAGTTGTTTTGTTTACATTCTTTCATACGTTCGCTTAAAACACCAATCACATAAACAGAGGAAGCAAAGGAAAAGGGGGAGGAGGAGGAGGAGGAGGAGGAGGAGGAGGAGGGGGAGGAGGAAGAAGAGAAAAAAATCTGCTTACCAATTCAATTTTTTTCCTCCCTCAAAATTCCGGCAATGATTTAGCCTCGCGTTTATGGATCTCAGACGGTCGACCTCCTCCATTTATATGCAAAATTAACTCACTGGGAAAATCTTCACCGCCGCCTTCCCCGACCTCCACCACCACCACCATCAGCCACCACCATCATCACCACAACCAACAACAACAGCAACAACAACATTATTACAGAAACCATCACTACCACAAGCATCACCCATCACCATTACCGTCACCAACCACTACCACCACCACCACCACCATCTTCATCACCATCAACATCACCATCTCCACCAACATACCATCACCCCCCTCACCAACCAACCAACCAACAAACAAACCAACAAACTAACCCACCAACCAACCCACCCACCAACCAACCAACCAGCTTTCACTCTCTCTGTACACATCTCTTCATTACACTATTTTTTCCCCTCCTTTCTTCCCCCCTTCTCTCCACTCCAGTGTTCAGTGTCACAGTTTTTCGCACCACACCGAGCTACGCTGTAAAAATCACCTGCGTAAATAATGAAATGTTCGTTCGTTTAATGAAGTGTGTTCGTTCGTTTCGTTGATCCGGGCATTTTCTAGGTGCGGATACGAGAACTCAACAATGGCAGGGAAAAAAACACAAAAAGGAGAGGATTATTATGAAGGTTCTGGCGTCGATGAAGTTAGGATGGGGGGAAGAAAAATGATTAATGTATGTATGTATGTACACTACTATACTGTGTTGTGGGTTTTTACGATTGATGATTTTGGGTGTTGTTGATGATTTGGGTGTTGTTGTTGCTGTTGCTGATGTTATTGCTGTTGTTGTTGTTGTTGTTGTTGTTGTTGCTGTCTGCTCAAGTTAGGGAGCGTGAGAAAAATTAATGCAAAGATGATTATAATTCATACACAATTTGTTGTGTTCTTGGTGTTGTCATCATTGCTGTTGTTGGTTTTGGCTAGGTTGATTCTCCGTTACTTTTTAGCATGCGGTAAAATTGATTACATAACATCTGCTTGCAATCTGGGATCAACTCCAGACAACATTGACGTCAAAAGGTTGAATAAAACTAAGTGAACCTATGAATATCCTGCAGTATTTGGGGAAAAAGTAAGAGATGCCATACAGCTTTCGTTTTTACTGTATCCAACACACAACACGACACTTACTGTATGTATGTATGTATGTTACACTCCTAACCCTTCTCTCCTACATACCCTGACTCACACTCTGAACGTATAACTAAAAACCATCCAGTCAACACCCGATAATAAACCATAATCCACGATAATGTAGCGAACAGATCTGACAGACACCTCTACTATATATTATCCTCTGATTAGCGACAACACCCTCGGGTCGGGGAGTCAACACGGACGAGTATGTATAAATATATATGGGAGAATTTCCGACACACCTGATTTAGGGTCGTAGTTACACCACAAGAATATCAGTGGTGTTAACGAAGGTACAGGTAGCGAGGTAAAGGTACGATGGCTCTATAGACACACTACAGAGCCATCGCACCGGTACCACGCCATCGTATAGACCACAAATATTCTTGTCTATACTGCCATTAGTTCCAGTTTTTGTAGGTGTTGGTAAATATCCCCAGTCGTTGTGGTGAAGGTAAATGAGTTTATATTATGTTGTTGATTTGATGGATTGGATGGCTACTAATTCCTCGATATTATATTATAATAATAATAGATTCATTTTTCGTACACTCAGTTACTCGTTTACCTGAAATAGCTCTACTTCTGAAAAAATGAGGCGAAATTACTGTACTACTCTATTATTAACTACTATTATTTTGATATCGATGCTATCTTTACCCTTCATGACGACAAGCAGAACTAAATGCCACTCTGACCTTGCCCTTGATATATACTACAAACTCTAAATAATATTATTGTGTGAATAGGCCGCATCACCATTAGATATTATATGAAAAACACACATAATAAGCTACTGGAACCAGCGCCCCTTCCATTAACAATTACAGACTCACTCACTCCATAGGGAACATCATAAACCCGACCAATTGTAAAACCCACTTAAGGGAATTACCAGCATTACTACTAATAAAGAGAGATGAATCACTGGCGCCAACACCCAATACCTCCTATTAACAGCTATCAAACCCACGTCACAAATCACTAGTACAGTCGGGAACACAGGTTTCGTCTCATGTCCTGTCGTTTAATAATAAATAACTCGTAGTAACATTGATCCTGTGTAGTTGAAGAGAAAAACGAACAGTGGTAGTATATATATATATATATATATATATATATATATATATATATATATATATATATATATATATATATATATATATACTTTACTTTCACTCACACACACAATAAACACGAATTGCTTATGTCAAAGAGCAACTGCTGGTATGAAAATTTACAAAGTATGTCAATTAGCCCTTTTAGTATCAGGATCAGTAAAAGTGAAGAGAGGGTAAGTGAGAGTGAAAGGAAGACAGGTGAGAATGAAGAAAGCAAATGTAGGTGAGAGTGAAGAGAGTAAAATGTAGGTGAGAGTGAAGAGAGCAACTGTAGGTGAAAGTGAAGGGTAGGCAGGTGAGAGCGGAAGGTAATTTTACTGTCCGCTGCTCTTACCTGACGTCCGCTTGTCATGAGCAACAAAAATAAAAAAAAACACAACCAACCAACTTTTCGCACCGCCCCTGAAAATATTGTGTGATATCGCCAAATAATTTAGGTGTTACAGTGTACGGTTATCCCCAGCCATCACCACCACCATTACCACAGACAACAACAACACCACTACCACCATCAACACCACCATTACCACAGACAACAACAACACCACTAATACCACCACCAACAACAGACAACACCATCATTACCACAGACAACAACACCACTAATACCACCACCACCAACACCACCATCACCACAGACAACACCACCATTACCACAAACAACAACAACTTCACCATTACCAACATTAAGACCAACACCACTACCACAGACAACAACAACAACAACAACAATAGCATCATCATCACCATCACCACCTCCACCTCCACTCACTAAGACTACCACCACAACCAACAATAACAATAACATCACCACCACCACCACAAATATCAGACAATCAATATTACCAAGATCCACCTAAGCCCAAGATGAGCTAAAAATCCACAACAAAAACGTTTCACTAAGACTTCAAGAAAATCAGACAGTCAATAGTTTGATGACATTTTCTTCACTCTGAATATAATAATTATGACTATGGTTATCAATACATATAAATATAACATCGATTATACATTACTGTACATACTATATCAGCTCTTGAAGCAACACATTGACCTATATATAGAGAAAAATAACAGGAATAGTCTGGGGTGTTACTGAAAATTGATCATGTGTGAAGTATCTATATAAATTACGATGGTCGTGATTTGCAACGTCTTACAAAATACCGAAAAGTGATTATCATAAAAGAGTTAACCATTTCCAGATAATTTTCATGTTGTAATATTATAATTAAGGGATATAACATCGCTGTTTCTTCTCTTGTAAAAACACAGAACACTAAAGTAAGACCCAACTGATGGATATAAATATTTTTATTATTTTTAGAATATGATGTTGACCATAATTGTATTACTCTTTCTTGTGATAAAATTTCTACTATTAATTCACTTAAGATGAAATAACAAACGTTTCAATAATCTTTACAGAAACTATCCTAAGATAAAATAACATGTTAATTGTTAGAATGAGTCTGGAAATGGAGGTGTCAACGACCGCAATCTGGTAAACAATAAAAACGCATAATTTTTTGGACGTTTTGTTCACCGACCAAGTCATGTATTTCTCAGTCCAGTTTGTCTGTGACTGTTGCGAAAATGTGTCAACAAAACTACAGAATTCTAGAGCGCAATTTACTTAACTCATTGAGTTTAATATTGGGTGACACTTTGTATTACTTTGCATTAATAAACTTAAATAGTTGATACTAATTTGATTACATACTGATTTTATGATGTATTTGAATTCCCTTCAATTATGGACTGAAAATATTTCTTTAATATAATAAGTACAATATAGAAAAGAAAATCTCTGGCAATCCTTAAGGACCCTGTGATCGTGTATGAAAATTGGAGGATTCTGATTCCCCCTGACGATGCCACGAAACAAGCTCCTTCCCTTTAGCTGGTGATTCGTGGCAATATTTGAAAGACTCATTTACCTCCAATTTTCAGACTACATCACAGGGTCCATTAAACGCTTTCATGTACTTGTATGGTTGGCCACAGGCTATATGAAGAGAGGTCATTCATTATTCGTGAAGTACTGTCAAGAATTGTCTATCAAGTGACTCGGTGATTAACAATACAACAAACACATTTAATAATAATGTTGTATTGTATTAAATTTTACATAGTCTTACATTTTCTATATGTTGTAAACCCTCGAAAACAACAGCGTGTGTACCAATTCTAGTGGCAAATAGTATGTGTATGTGTATAGATTTACTGTACATAAATTATGGTACGTAGTTGTGAAACGATTATGACACTAACGACGATAGCTTATATTAGGAAATACAGACATGGCGCCTGCAAACTTGTGGTATCCCTGTACAGTATATCCAACACTGCTGGTATTTCCTGTGTTATTTATTAGCTCATGTGTCTCTCATTCATCACTACCAACCCTTTACACACACCAACCATCGTCATGTTTGTTTTCATACATGTCTGAGGTTTAAGCAATGATAAATTTCTGTGAGAGAGAAAGATTCTTCGTTGATTGATTTATAGATGCCACTAGGCATCTGGCGGCGCACGAGAGAGAGAGAGAAAGAGAGAGAGGAGGGACGGATATGTGTGTATAAGAGAGAGAGAGAGAGAGAGAGAGAGAGAGAGAGAGAGAGAGAGAGAGAGAGAAGGGATGTGTGTGTGTGAGGAGGGAAGTGTGTGTGTGTGTGTGTGTGTGAGGAGAGAGATAGAGAGATTAGGGATGTGTATATATGTGTGTGTGTATGTGAGGAGGGACGGGGGTATGTGTGTGTGTGTTTCAGACGGGGAGACTCCACGGTCCCCCCCCCCCCCCCAGCAGGCCAACCATCCAGCCCCGCCGCCTCGACTTTGGTCCGAACAGTTTCCAAACTTGCTCGACACACATCATCCCTTAACTCGTGGGGGAAGGCGACTCGTGCATACTGTGGCCGCCCATCACACAAACACACACACACACACCCACACAGACACACACAGCATTTGCAACTACCACAACCAACATTCCCACCACAACCACTATAAGTAGTACTGCCTCCAACACCATTATTACCACTATATAACTTTCTATAACCACTACGACTAACATCCCTCCTCAATTATCATAGCCAATATTGCCTTTAACACATACACATACACACACCTCACATCACTACACACACACACACACACACCTTAACATCACTACACACACAGACACACACCTTACCCTCACCTCACATCACTACACACACACACACCTTACCTTCACCTCACATCACCTATCTCACCTTAGCATCACCTACAGACTCACAGGTTCACCCAGACCCACTTATTGCAGCCCTTCACTCCCCATACCACCACCGCCATCACAGAGCGAAGGGCGGGACATTGCCGTGAGTCCAGTGATAAACTTTACTACCGGGGAGATGCATGTCCAATTGGTTATGTGTTGAGCAGAGAGAGAAAGAGAGAGAGAGAGAGAGAGAGAGAGAGAGAGAGAGAGAGAGAGAGATAGGGAGGGCAATAGGGGGTAGTAGGGGTAATAGGGAGTAGTATAGGAGGCACCAACTGGCCGTGGAGTAATGGAGTGTTTGTTTATCATCCCCAGGTTTTCCAGTTTTCCGTAGTTCAGGATGGACCGACAAGGGGACCAGGCAGTTATATGTTGGCCTGAATATTTGGCCTTCGATTCGGTGTAATGATTAAATAAATGTGTACCACTGTCCAATATTTCACATAAACATTAGAATTATACATAAACTTAAACATATCCTGCCCCTTCCACACACACACACACACACACACACACACACACACTCTCACTCTCTCTATCTCTCTCTCTCTCTCTCTCTCTCTCTCTCACACACACACACACACACACACACACACACACAGAAAGAGAGGGGGGGGGGGACTTGCCACTGGAAGGACATTACGGGTTAATTTTGTCCCCTCTGCCGGCCCCTATAAATTCTTTGGCCAATTGAGCGCTGGACAGTAAAGGTTTTGGCTCTCTGCTTTTTCTGACCACTAGACGACGATGGAGGTCTGTTGGGGAGGGAGGGACGGAGGGAAGAAAGAGAGGAGGAAGAAGGAAATGGGAATGAGAAGAGAGTAGATAGGGGGAGGGAGGGAAGAAAGAGAGGAGGAAGAAGGAAAGGGGTATGGGAGGAGAGTGGAATATAGAGGGAGGGGTCTGTAGGAGAAAGAGAGGGAGAGGAGAAATAAAGGAGAAAGAAGGAAAGGAGAATGAGGATCAAACTTAGGGGGGAAGTCTGTAGGGGAAAGGGAGGGAGAGAAGAAAAAGAGGAGGAAAAAGGAAATATGAATGGTAGGAGAGAGGAATGAAACAAAGTAAAGCATTATCAGTGAAACATGGATTATGTTACGAATGATCAAGGAGTATAATATAATATGAGAGATTGATAGAGAGTGAATAATATTATACTGTGATGGATTAAAACGTGAGGTGTAGGTTATGAAAGACTAACAGATGAAAGAGTAGGGATACATTTTGGATGATTAAACTATGATATATTTGTAGGATTAAAAGAGGAATGATTAACGATTATTTTAAGGGGGTGAGAGAGGAAGAACATTTACGAGATACAAGATATTTTGGAAAGCAAGGAGAAGCTGAATACAGAGATAGAGATGATAAATAGATAAGAGAATGAATAACCTTTCAAAATAATAATGGAGATGAATAGAAAAAACACAGGTTATTCATACAATCTCTTCATAGAACTGACTTTTCGCAGTTACTCTCATTATTTCCATTATAAACAAAGAGTCAAGTAGAAACTCATTAGGTGTGTCTACTTCATACTACATAATAATCATAAGGGGAATGCTTTTAGTCCAAACAGTATGTGTCAAAACCGTAGAGTTTTCTAGTTTTCTTCCCTTTGATACAAACTATAAACCAAAGGGAGAAATTAAATGGGGAAATGGTAAGAGAGAAGGCAGGATGGCAGGGTAAACAAGGAAGGGAATAAATAGAAGGGGGTCCAGGCAGGGGTCAGAGAGGTGGCAGGGTAGACAACAAAGACTGTAACAAGGGTAGGGGGAGAGGCAGGCAGGGGGTAGCAGGGTGTTGTGTGTCACGTGCCCCCGACATTACTATCTAACATATTATGCAGATGGTCCCGGCCACCACCAAACTTATTTTTTTCCCCAATAAACTGGCAAACTTGGGAGTGTAAAGATGGCGTCACGTCTGCCTCGGTCCCCTCAGTCACTCGGCCGCCATATTTTTACTCTTTTTTCTTCCTCCTTCTCCTCCTCCTCCTCCTCTCATTCTTTCCTGTCTCTTTCTGTGTCTGTGTCTCAGTTTATTGATTTATCTATCTGCTTGTTTATGCAATTATTTGTATACGTTTACCTTTCCATCTGTCTATCCTTTGTCAAATTTCTGTCATTATAATTATGTAACCATTTTATTATCTCTTCATAGTGAAATGAAACTAACATTACGATTCTCTCTCTCTCTCAGTGTGTGTTTGTTTGTGTGTGTGTGTGTGTGTATGTGTGTGTGTGTGTGTGTGTGTGTGTATGTGTGTGTGTGTGTGTGTAGCTCCAAGTCCCCCTCCCCCTCCACCACCTTCTAGTCTCACGCTCTATATCGTTTCTCTCTCTCCTCCACTTTTTCCTCCAGCATCTTTCTTGTCCCTTAGGATGTCTCCCTCCCTCCCTCCCTCCCTTCCTCCCTCCCTCCATCTGTCCCTCCCACCTAACCTGACACCTTACCTCCCTCTTTCTTTCCATGTCTTCCTTTCTCTCGCCCTCTTCCTTGTTTCTCTTTCTTTCCCCTCAAAACTTTTCATCCGTTCTCCCTCCTTTTACTTTCAACCTTACATCACTCACTCCATCTTTTCTATTCCTAACTCCTTCCCACCGATCCCAACATTTAACACTCCTACCACCATCACCACCATATCTACAACCATCACCACCATATCTACCACCCACACCACCTACAACCACCACCACCACCACCACCACAAAACATCCTACAAACACCAACACCACTAACTCAACCACCACAACCTCCTGCCACCACCACCACCACAACATCCTACCAACACCACCACCATCAAAAACACCACCACCACTACCTCTACCAGTAAAACCTCCTGCCACCACCACCACCACCAGACCACCTGAAGCCAGACAGGAGACAGGTGTGAGGACAAAAACAAAATTAGTAAATATATGAAACTTGTGTGTGAACCTCCAGGCCAGAGGTCGTGACAGACGTGTCGGCAAGGGTGGGGGGAATGGGGCAGAGGATGGAAGGGGGGAGGAGGCGAGAAAGGGGAGGTGTGGAAGAGTGAGGGGAAAAGTGGTGGAGCTAGGCCAAGAAGTGAGGGGTAAACAGACAGGTAGAGGGTCATTGTGAGGGAAGGGAAGAGTGAGGGGAAATATAGGGAAAAGGGGCGGAGGGAAGTTTATTAGTGAAGTGAGAAAAATAAGGATATGAGTAAGTGAGGGGAGGAGTGATGGGAGAATTAGAGACGAAGAAAAAATGGGAGGAAAATATGTTTTGGTGAAGTGAGAGACGGGGAGAAGCAAGGTAGAGAAATTATAGAGAAAATTATGAGGATGTAGGTGGAAATAGTCGTGAAAATGAAGGAATTGTATGATTACTTATTACAGAAAGGAAGGAAACATTTGCAAAGAGCAAATTTTGTATATAATACATGTATTTTGGACAATGTTATCATTATTAAAGGTTCGAATGTTGAAAATCCACATTCTAGAGTTCGACACGCAACACTTACCCCATACCTTCACATCACATCCTCCTCCTCCTCCTCCTCCTCTCACAGCATCACCTCCACATCCCTTTCACCTCCTCCTTCTCTCACAGCATCACCTCCACATCACATCATCCTCTCCCTCTCACAGCATCACCTCCTCATCATATCTTACATCCCTTTCACCTCCTCCTCTCACAAGCACTATACCTTTCCCCTTATCTCTACACCCCTTCTTCCTCTTACAAGCACCACACATCCCTTCACACCAGTCTCTCCCTCTCTTCTCCTCTTCCTCCTCCTCCTCCTCTTATGACAAGTACCCCTTCCCTCCTTCACACCAATTTCTCCTCCTCCTCCTCCTCCTCCTCCTCCTCCTCCTCCTCCTCCTCCTCCTCCTCCTCCTCCTCCTCCTCTCACAAGCACCCCCGTAGCTCTGGAAGGCAAACAAGCAAGGGAACAGTTTTATTCTGTTTCCGTGGCTCCAAACGGGGGACTTAAATTGCTCGAGGTGTGTGAGTTGGTGACTTTTGTGACACGTGCCCCTCTCCCTCACCTCACCCTCACCTCTCCCTCACCTCACCCTCACCCTTCCTTCCTTCCTTCCTCACGCCTCGCCTACCACCACCTTGCCATCTCCCTCACTCACCTTGCTATCTCTCTGTCCCCATTTCTTATTTTTATTCTCTCATATTCTCTCTCTCTTTACCTCTTTGTCTACCTCTATCTATCTCGTTGTCTCCCTCTCATTTTCTCTCCACTACTGTCCCATTATCTTATTTTCTTTCTCTCATACTCTCTCTGTGTCTCCCTCCTTGACTATCTCCATATTTCTCGTTGTCTCCCTCTCATTTTCTCTCCTCTACTGCTTCTCTCTCTTTATGCCACATTCTATCAATACTTTCTCTCTCTTTCTCTCCTCTCTCTCTCTCTCTCTCTCACACACACACACTATATCTCGGTGTCTTTTTCACTTCATCCTATCTCCCTCCTTGTCTCGCCCTTATAACACCCTGAAAACACACCCTCACACCCACCCACCTTACCATTCCCACTACACTACACTACACTATCTCTCTCGACACTGGGTTCTCATACGGGAATGTGACGTGTCTCGCCTGGTTATGGGTCGTCTGCAGGAACTAAGTGAAGGAAAATACAAAGGGGAGGAAAATGGGAAGGCACGGTACAGAAAATACAAAGGGGAGGAAAAAGGGAAGGCACGGTACAGAAAAAGTGAGCAAGGTAAAGTGAGAAGAGCTATCGACCACCACATTGTTTGTGCCTTTATTATTATTATGAGAGGAAAGAGAGAAAGAACTAATATATGATAACGTAAAATAAGAATACTAAAGAATTATGTAAATAATGAGAGACTGACATTAAAAAGTGTGCGTGTTTGTGTGTGTATGTGTGAAACTACAGTATTATTAAATTAATTAAGATTTCATTTAATTATTGTTATATTTTCACGAATTATCTTTTAATAGTCTGACGTCAGCGGCTTCAGAACTCAAACCTATAAATGATTCCCATTGAACTTAAACAACCGAACACCACACATTCTGAATACTGCCGATGCAATTATGAATGAAACACCAAGGACTGAATCATTGAAGCATTAAGAGAGAGAATAATTGAAGCACTAAGATACTGAATCGTTGAACCACCAAGGGAATGAAACGTTGAAACACCAAGAGACTGAATCAATGAAGCACAATCCATTTTCGACCCCTCGTGTGTGTTTTGTTAATGTTATTGTTAATGATGGTTATTTCAGATTCTTTTCTTTTTCCTTTCAGAGAGAAGAGAAGAGGAGACGAGAGGAGAAGAGAGGAGAGGAGAGGAAAGGTAAGACAAATAGAGTAGAGAGAGTCATGCAGGAGAAATGTAGAGGAGGGAAAATGGAAGAATAGAGAATGGAGGGTAAGGAAAGGTAGGGAAAGAGATAAAAATGGAGTGAGGAGAATAGGGTAAATGAAGAGGAGGAGGAGGAGGGTAGAGAGGAATCGAGGTGGTGTGATAAGGGAAGTTTAGATATGAAGGAAAAAGATGAGATAATAAAGGAGAAAAGATAAAAAGGAGAAGAGAGAAGAAAAGGAAAGGAGAAGAGAGGAAGGAAGAAGATGAATAAGAAGACAAGGAGATGAAGACGGACATGTCAAGGAGATGGAGGAAAGGAAGTTGTGTGAGAAAAAGGAAGAGGAGGAAGGAAAAAGGAGGGACGATAGGAAGGAGAGAATGATGGAGGAGGGAAGGGAGAGAATGTAGGAGGAGAGTAGAGAGAGACAGAAGGAGGAAGGAGGGAAGGGAGAGGAGGATATAGAAAGGAAATGGATAGAAGGAGGAAGGAGGGAAGGGAGAGGAGTAGGAGAGAGTAACAGAGGGAACATGGGAGAGGGAAAAGAGGAGGAAATGAAAGAGAGAGAGAAAAGAGAAAAGGACGAGAAGTGTAGAGAAGGAAAAAGGAAGAAGAGGAAAAAATTAAGGAGTAGAGAAGTATGGGTATGAAGACTAAAAGGAAATAGAAGGTGTACAGTACAGGAGGAGATAGAGAGAAAATTAGATAATACAGAAACAAAGAAGAGAGAGAGAGAGAGAGAGAGAGAGAGAGAGAGAGAGAGAGAGAGAGAGAGTCGTGTACAAGGCCTGGGATGCGACGTTGTGTGTCAAATCATCTTGACACTTAAACGCAGCCAACTAGTACCCTCACAGCCCTGATGGAGCGATGGGGGGGAAGAGGGGGGCAAGGGATAGGAAATGTGGGGGGGATGAGGAGGGGGAGTGGTAATGGTAGGAGGAGGGAGGAAGGGAAGGAGGAGGGAGGAAGGGAAGTAGGAGGGGCAAGGTATAGGAAATGTGGGGGGAATGACGAGGGGAAAGGGTAAGCGGAGGAGGAGGGGGAGGGGTAAGGGATAGGAAATGTGAGGGGGAATGAGGAGGGGGAGTGGTTAGGGGATGTGGAGGGAGGAAAGTAAGGAGGAGGGGTAAGGAAAAAGAAAAGAAGAAAGAGTGATAAAAGGAAGGAGCAGGGGGAAAGGGGGAAAGGAAAAGAGGTGGAGGAGGAGGAGGGGAAGGAGGGTTGGTAAGGATGGAGGAGGATGGGGAGGAGGGTTGGTAAGGATGGAGGAGGATGGGGAGGAGGGTTGGTGTAGTAAGGATGGAGTAATGGAGGGGCAATGGAAGGTGTTTTAATGAATAGTGTACCAGAGAAAAGGTGGACACACAGATGGTTAGGGTAGAGGGAAAGAAAAGGGTTTAGGGTGTAACAAAAGGGGAAAGGCACCACTGAGAGAGAGAGAGAAAGAGAGAGAGAAAGAGAGAGAGAGAGAGAGAGAAGGGCAAGACGAGGGCAAGAAGGGGAGAAGGTGTGGAAGGGCTGGGTGCGAGGTGTGAAAGTGAAGGGTGACCAGTTAGGGTTCGAGAGAGAGAGAGAGAGAGTCTGTCTGCGTGTGTGTGTGTAAGTGTGTATGTTTGTGTGTGTGTTTGTGTGAGAGAGAGGGAGAGAGCATTTCCCTATATATATTTTCTCCTTTTCTTCCTTCCCCTCTTCCCTTAATACATATTTTCTCCATTTCTTCCAGACTTTCCTCCTGACCCCTTCCCCCCCACCTTGCCCATACATACATATATAGGCTACTCGTGTGTCTTTCTATTTACATTTTCCATTCTTCTGCCTCTTCCTTCCCCTTCTCCTCCACACCTCATATACCCTACCCTTCCCTTTCTCTAGTCTCCCCACTCTTTCTTTCCCTTCCATCCCTACTCTTCCTCTCCTCCACACCTCATATACCCTTCCTTACCCTTCATTTAGTCTCCCCACTCTGTCTTTCCCTTCCATCCCTACTCTTCTGTAATCCACCAAATCTTCCTTCTCTTTACTGCCACACTTCATTATCCCTCCTTCCCCTCACCTCCACATACCCTTCCCCCAGCCATCCACGTTTCCCCTCGTCTTACCACCCTTCTATTACCCCCCTCCTCTTCTTCCCTTTTTCCCCTCACCCCAGCCACCACCCCTATTTCCCCTTCTCTTCCCTTCCTTCTACCAACCTCTTCCCTCTTTCTCCACACCCCATTCGTTACCCATCACATCCCTTGCTCCATTACCC
>JAWZYT010001468.1:325000-357267 GCA_034508575.1 Petrolisthes manimaculis | reverse complement strand
GTGATTTTGTCCAGAAAAATTCCATACACCTTCATTGCCCTAACATAAAGTTAATAATATAACAGGAACACAATTGACAAACCATCTAGTACCGAAAATACGCATCACCTGCCGTGTTTTAGTGCCAATGTTTTACACACCCCGATACTTTGTAAATCAGAGACCATATTCGTTCAGGTAGTAGGTACCCAACATAAACTCTCCACCTGGTAGTCGCAAGGTATTTATTACATGCAAGCAAAAACAATATATTTATCCTCTCATCATGACAACTACACACACACCAGCCAACCAACCAGCCGGGGACGGACGTGGATAAATTGTGATTGATCAGCGAATCAGATGTGGGGTTGCATGGGCTGATGCAGTGCCAGTGGGGTTTGTATGATCTATAATGTAAACATGAGAGACATCTGTCAGTTATGCCACATGGCCGCCCCCACCCCTCACAAAACACACACACACACACACACACACACACACACACACACACACACACACACACACACACACACACACACACACACACACACACACACACACACACACACACACACACAAAAGGACAGCCTTGCTTGCTTGATTCGTAAATATGTGTGCCTCTGTGTTTGCTTGTTTCATTGCACGTCCATGCACCTGTCTATCATGTAATTTGTGTGTGTGTGTGCATGTGTGTGTGTGTTTGATTGCCTGGATATATATGTCTGTCTTTCTGTGTGTGTGTGTGTGTGTCTGCCTATTTTCTTCCTGTGTGTGTGTGTGTTTGACTGCCTGGGTGTATATATATCTGCCTGTCTGCCTTTCTGTGTGTGTGTGTGTGTGCCTATTTTATTCCTGTGTGTATGTGTGTGTAGCAGCCTGTGAGCCTCCCCACATCCCTGCTTGCCTACATACATGTGATGAAGTCGTCATGTGTCCCTGTGATCACCCCCACATTGTTGCCACCGACAAGTATTTATGTTTTTATTATACCCGACTCGCTACTCGCTATCGCCGTGCCCGCCCCGTCAGCTGCCCGCGACGCCCCTCCCTCCACACACCAAATCGTCCCGGTTAACATAATGGTCTTTGTTGTCGCTTCAATATTATTATCATTTTTTACAACGGGGTCCTATTAGCGGTGGTGTTGGTTTCCCGGAGTTGGACAGCCTCAAAACTGTGACCATTTTTCATGTTTTATTGATCCATCTCATTGTATACAAGGGAGGAAGGAACGAACGTGGGAACCCTTACCTCCATGAAGCTTTGGCCAATATATATGCTGATCTTGTGCTTATTTCATGATTTCATGTGTATTCGTCGAAGGTATAGTTATAGCATGATATATAGTAAAGAAACTATCATATATGTTTTTGTTTCTCTCTCTCTCTCTCTCTCTCTCTCTCTCTCTCTCTCTCTCTCTCTCTCTCTCTCTCTCTCTCTCTCTCTCTCTCTCTCTCTCTCTCTCTCTCTCTCTCTCTCTCTCTCTCTCTCTCTCTCTCTCTCTCTCTCTCTCTCTCTCTCTGGAATATACAGAATACATATAATACATATAATACATATAATGTAGTTTCTTTCGTTGTATATATAGTAGTTTTATTTTATACACATGTTTGCTCCACATCTGATAGAACACGTTTAGATTATCATTTTCATCATTGTCATTATTACATATTTACTGTTTGTCATGTGATGAACAGACACTGTAAGAACCTGTATACCTAACTACACATTTCATCTGGTTATTATTGAAAATTTAGGAAAAACTTTGTAGTAAAATATTTAATGCACTGAAAATTCTCTTGTTTAAAGAACCACTTGTATGCATGCAAATCTGAGGACAAGTTTTTATATAATTATATCTGCAAGAATGCATTGGCATCAGAAATATTCCTTGCAAGTTCTGCCAAGCATTATATCTTATCTATAATAGTCTTTTTAACGAGTAATTCAGTGTCTGTTCTTTTAATAAAATATCATGCAATCAAATTATCCAATATTATATAATGACAAACCATGGAGACCTCTTTTTTCCAAAACTCGGTCCCTGTATTTTTCCCTAAAACACCTCCTTTCCCTGACCACCACCGCCTGCCTCTATAACATAACATATATATATATATATTCTTGTGACGATCAATCCTCCTTGGTTCTGCCTGAGACACCATTGACCCGAGGTGGACCGTGACTGCTAAGCTCCTCTCTCTTCTTTCTCTAAGCTCCTCCCTCTCCCTCCTCCTCCCTTGAGCTGCCCAATTTTCTCCTTCCCTCCTACCCTTTCCCTCCTTTCACCCTCCTTCCTACCCTTCCCTTCACCCCTCTCTCCTTCCCCTTCCCTCCTTCCCCTTCCTCCTTCCCTCCCCTCACCCCTCCCTTCACCCCTCCTTCCTACCCTTCCGCGAGTCATTAGCTCCAGTTATTCTATTACATCCCTTCCGTCATCTTTATCAGACTGTGTGTACCCCCTTCCGTCTCTCCCCTCCCTTCTCTCCCCTTCCGTCTCTTCTCTCCCCCCCCCCCCCTTGTTATTGTAGCTTCCTTATTGTTCACTTACGGCTATTTTATGTGTCATTAGTCACTACAGGCGCGGCCAGGGAAGGGAAGGCAGGGATGGGGACGCCGGCAGCAGAGAAAAGAGTCGGTAAAAATAGTGATGATGTAGAGGCGAGGGTTGGTAGTAATGATATATGAAAAGAGAAGGATTGTTTTTATATTATATACAACGTGCCTCCTCTCATTTATTTGGTATATCTTATTTTAGTGTTATTATTTTTACATCGTGCCATCGCATTTCATTGTATATTTATGTTTTCATCTGTTATGTATATATAGGTTATATATGTATGTTTTTTTTCTTCTTCTTTTTTATGTGAGTCCATGGTTCATTTTCCCTTTTCATCCATATTATTCTCCCCCCCCCCCTTTTTTATATTTTTACTCCCAACCTCTCCTTCGTTCCTATACTCTAGCTCCTCCTCTTTCCCTTCACTTCTCTTTCTCTTCCTCTGCAGTTGTGTTGCTCCTTCTCTTCCCTCTTCCCTTACCTTCCCATCTCATCCCTCTTCCCTTCCCATCTCTCCCTTCTTGCCTCTTCCTCTCTGATTGTGTTGCTCTTTCTCTTGCCCCTTCCCTCTTCCTCTCTGATTGTGTTACTCCTACTCTTGCCTCTCCCTCTTGGGTTGTGTTGGTGGACTCTCACACTCTCACTGTTCGTGTTTTTGTGGGGTCTGGTGGTGATAGTCAAAGCCACCATTTATCTACCGTCGCTCTCACTCCATTATAACCCCAACATTCAACTGTCGAAACCACACACACACACACACACACACACACACAAACACACACACACACACACACACACACACACACACACACACACACACACTTACTATAGTTCAACTCTACTCACACACACACACCACACACACACACACACACAGGTCAACTCTACGGATATGACTTCGCAGACCGCACAAGTACTGTTTCGTTCTGTTGTTATTTTTGAACCATCGAAGAGGATCAAGTGTAGAGAAATAGTAATAATAATAATATTAAAAACAATAATAATAATAATGACAAGCACTGGGCTTCGCCCACCACGGCTACGCCGTGGGTGCTTTTGCCTGCGGCGCTGCTCTCTCCCGCTCGCACCTCACTGCGCTCGGCCCCCTCTCGCCGCTCCCTTCGCTCGCCGCTTTCCCCCGTCGTTTTTTAATAATTAGTTTTTTTAATCGTTTTTTTAATAATATATTTTTTTTTAATTATTTTTTTTTATTAATTTTTTTTTCTTCTAATAATTAACTTTTTTTTTTTATTATTATTATTTTTTATTTATTTATTATTATTTTTTTTATTCGTAGTCGCCGCCGCCGCCCCACCGCTGCCGCCCCGCCGCCGCCGCCGCCACCCCGTCGCCGCCGCCGCCGTTTTTTATATTAGTTTTTTTAATTGTTTTTTTAATAATATATATTTTTTTAATATTTTTTTTTATTAATTATTTTATTTTGTAATAATTATATATTTTTTTATTATTATTATTATTATTATTATTATTTTTTTTTTTTTTTTATTCGTCGTCGCCGCCGCCGTCCCGCCGCCGCCGCCGCCGCCGTCCCGCCGCCGCCGCCGCCGCCCCGCCGCCGCCGCCCCGCCACCCCACCGCCGCCCCACCGCCGCCGCCACCGCCGCCGTTGTTTTTTTAATAATTAGTTTTTTTTTAATATATATATTTTTTTTAATATTTTTTTTTTTGTAATTAACTTTTTTATTATTATTTTATTTTTATTTTATTTACCCACCTACTACCTACCTACCCACATCTTTCCTACCACCCACCCACTAATGATAGTAATAATGAAAATAATTATGATGATAATACTAATAATAATAATAATAATATTGAAAATAATAATAATAAAATAATAATAATAATAATAATAATAATAATAATGATAATAATGAATATGGTCAATCATATAAAAAGGAAGAGATAAAACTAATTGTTTGGCGTAGAAACAAGTGAGGGGGAAGGAATCCTCTCTGGGGAAGGATGGTTTGTGGGGAACTTGTATTTGTTGTGACCGTGTGTGTCTGTGTGTGTGTTTGTTTTGGTTGATGGTGGGGAGCTGCCCGTGTGTGTGTGTGTGTGTGTGTGTGTAGCATCAACGGTGAGCATTCAGTAAGTAAATACAGCTGAGTTTTTCACACACAAACAAACATACACCACCACCGCCACCCGTTGAACATGCACACACACACACACACACACACACACACACACACACACACACTTTTCCTAACACACACACTTTTCCTAACACACACGTACACACACTTACCCTAACACATACATACACACATACACACAATTACCCTAACACACACACACATACACACAATTACCCTAACACACACACACACATGCACACACGATTACCCTAACACACACACACACACATACACACAATTATCCTAACACACACACACACACACACACACCACCACGACTCACCAAGTACAAACACGGAGCGTGGACCTGATAATTTTTTGTGGGCCCTATCAGCCGTGCGAGGCAATCAGTGCGATCAGAATCATAACACAATACCCGGTCCTTAAAACAGCTGGGATCATTTCAAGTCTGTGTTGACATTTAGTTTAGCTCGGGGCGTCACCAACCAGTCTCTCTCTCTCTCTCTCTCTCTCTCTCTCTCTCTCTCTCTCTCTCTCTCTTATATCCTTCTGTTCCTTCTTTTCCTCCTCACTTCTTTCTTAATACCTCTCACAGTCCCTCACGTTCACTCTCGCTCTCTTTTCCTTCTCGCTTCCTTCTTCCTTACGTAGTCTTTTACTTCCTCTTATTCTCTTCTTTTCTTCTCGCTTCTTCCTTACTGTATGCCTTTCGTAATATTTCACTTCCTTTTCTTCTCTTCTCCCTTATTTTCCTTCTCTATTCTTCCTTACGTAATCTATCACTTCCTCTCCTTCACTTCTCCCTTCTTTTCCTTCTCGCTTCCTTCTTCCTTACGTAGTCTTTCACTCTTCCTCTCTCCTCTCCTCTCCTCTCCTCTCCTCTCCCTCTCCTTCCAGCCCTCCCTCCCCCCAATCTCCCTCCCTCCCTCCCTCTCTGCCTCCAGCCTTTTTACAATATCCCTAATCAATTTTACTAATTAAATATAGCCCTCCTGTGTTCATTCAGCGCCCCGCAGTGATAAACATCTTTATTACACACAGTTAAGGGCATGATGAAGTGATAGGGAAGAAGAGAGGAGGGGAGAGGGAGGGGTGGTGGGAGGGGAGAGCAGAAGGGTGGTGAGTGGAGAGGGGAGGAGAGAGGAGTGTGGGGGAGGTGAGAGGAGTGGGAAGAGGGGTGGTGTGAAGGGAGGGGAGGGAAGGAAAGAGGGGAGAGGAAAGGGAAGAGTGGGGTAGTGAGGGGAGGGGAGGGGTGTAGTGTGTAGGGAGGGGAGGGGAGGGGAGGGGGGGAGGAGGGTATAAGGACAATGAGAGGAGCAAACACTGACACAACAGAGTGAGCAGTTGTCGATTTTTTAGTCTAAGAGGGTGACGGGGGGGGGGGAGGGATGCATGGGGTGGAAATGGAGTAAATTAATTAAGTGGGGGGAAGGGGTGGTTTTTTTTATACGTTAGTGTGCTCCGATTCCTCCAAAAATACTATGCCAGGAAACAGGGCCATGAGATGATAAAATAATGGTGGCCTGTATGTTGTTGTTTGGATATGTTTGGAGGAATCAGTTTGCTCCAGATTTACCAACAACACCGTAACTCCCTCCTTAATTAAGGTGGAAGCATATACAGTGTTGGTAAATCTGGAGCAACCGATTCCTCCAAAAAACTATTCCAAGCAAACAAGCAACAGCACACCATTTTTTTTATCCATCTGGTCCTGTTTACTGGCATACTTTAGACACTCCAATGTACCAAAGGTATGGCCTACTCCTCCCTTTATTAATATGAGAGGAAATGATAGATAGAGGAAATATTAGATGAGAGTAAATGATAATAATGACCTACACAACACTGATTATAAAACACACTTACCACTTCCACCCTGATAATGACGTGTACCTTCCTTCCTGGATTATCAGCAACTTTGTTTATCAGTCAGATCACATAATAATACTTTATATTCCTCGTTATTACATGTACTGAACTGTATTTTACTCAACACATATGATTTATTACGTGCTATTGGATGATGGAAGGATTATAACACTATGTGGGTCAGTGAGTTCATTTATAATCAGCTTTATCTATTATTATATCTATTAATAACTTTAATATATAACTAAGTTCAATTAATATTTTGTATTTATATAACGTAGTATTTAAGACGGTGCAAAGTAAATGTAAATAAAAGAACAGGGAAATTTTAATAACAGATAAATAGGATGTAAACAGAGAAGGGGTACAAATGAGATGACAGGTAGAGTAAGGTGAGGAGGAAGGCATCAAACGTAACATGAGGTGACGAGTTGCAACCAGTGTGAGGGAGGGTTACATGAGGTGCAGGAATGTGTGTATGTGTGTGTGTGTGTGAGAGAGAGAGAGAGTAAGAGTGAGAGAATTGTAAGTCCTTATTTGAATCGGTGTGTTAATATATATATTTACGTTCATTCTATAATTAATTTTATCTTTAGTATTCTTTCGTCTCAAAAATTCACTACCTATATAGGCTACTGCATGTACTGTTTTCTCTGTATAATATACTATGTACCCTATCATTCCTTGACACCAAATACCCTTTATTTACTACTACAACTACTACCACCATTATTACTACTACTACTACTAGGTACTACTACTACTACTACTACTACCACCTCAATCTCAAATATCCACATCTTATATATTCTGTACCCATATCCTCCTTCTGTCATCGTGCCCCACAAAGATTACGCCATGTCTCTCTTACCCACATCCTCCTCACACTGTATCCTCACTTAGTCACTGTTTACGTCACATACACACACACACACACACACACACATACACACACACACGTAAATCAACTCTTTCTTTACTAATTTCTCTTTCAGAACTCATGTACCCAAATGCATTTAATTGGTTGTATAGGATACGTATTGCCTTCTGCATGTTACAATATCCAGAAACACTTAATTAACACCCACCCCCCCACCCCAAATGTGCCCCCCTTCCCTGGCCCCCGGTGACCTGAGGGTGGGGGTTGGAGGTGGGGGTTGGAGGTGGGTGGTGTTGGAGGGGTAAGGGGGGTTTGGTTTATCAGTCATGTGTTGATGCAGTGACACGTCCGATGAAACGCCGACCAGAACTCGAACCTGGAAATACCATATCGATGACCCTTTATGATTGCCTGTTCTTATCATGTGTCACCAATCGTGTCTTACCAAACATAACCGAGCAGAATATATTATGATGAGGATGCACAGTCAGTCTATAATCTAGTGTGTGTGCAGAGTTGAGATGAATCAGCAGTCTGTCAGTCAGTCTAGTGTGTGTGATTATTATTTGCTGTGGGCTGAGTTGAGATGATTCACAGTCAGTCTATAATCTAGTGTGTGTGATTGTTTGCTGAGGGCAGGGTTGAGATGATTCAGCAGTCTTTTCAGTCTAGTGTGTGTGTGTGTTCTTATGCTGAGGGCAGAGTTGAGATGATTCAGCAGTCTTTCAGTCTAGTGTGTGTGTGTTCTTATGCTGAGGGCTGAGTTAAGATGACACACATACAATAACCTCTTAATTAAACTCTAGTTCGTCTGATCAAATCCCGATGATATGAGATAAATGATAAAAAAAAAAATAGTGATATAGGAAGAGATAAAAAACGTATGTGAAATGTCCTGGTAAAGTTAACATGGAGATTATCTTATTGGTAAATTGGAAGGCTATTAATTACTCCTAACTATAACAGAAAACAGACCTCAATGGTACACTAATTGGGGGAACTGTTTCGTGGCATAGTTTGGAGGAATCAGAGACCTTCCAATTGGCCCACAAGAGAGTGAGAATAAGTGAGAGAATAAGCAGAGTCCCTGATAAAGTGATAAAGGGGATTATACCTCATTTACAAGGCGACGGTCGGACGGCTGTGATGAACGGAAGATAAAGAAAGACACGTGTTGTTGCTGCCCAGTTAGACGACACGTGTATTGTTCTGACTGTCTCTAAACAAAAGTACACACACACACACACACCAAGCACCTTTCACACACATACATCACTCTACACACACACACACACCAAGTACCTATCACACACACGCACACACACCAAGCACGTATTTCACACACACACACACACACCAAGTACCTATCACACACATACATTACTCTACACCACACACACACACACACACACACACACACACACACACACACTCACACTCACACTCACACTCACACTCACCAAGTACCTATTACACACACACACACACACACACACACACACACACACACACACACACACACATATCACTACGCTCTCTACCCTCGTATGAAATCCTTGAGGAGGTTTCCGTTTCGGTTAATTTGAAGGCTACTGATTCCTCCAAACTATGCCAGGAAACAGACCACCCTGAAATTACTACAATAAAATCTCCCCTTAACTTCATACAAATATATTTTTTTTGTATTTTCTCATAATTCTTATATATTTGTGTTATCTATAACATACACAATCTGTCTCCCATTTTCCCTACTACTACTACTACTACTACTACTACTACTATTACTACTACTACTACTACTACTACTACTACTACTACTACTACTACTACTACTACTACTAGACTACTGTTCCTGTTCTTCATTTACTCGTTGATGTCTACACCATCCATCTTCCCTCACAACTCTCCTTCCACTCGGGATATCACATATATATAAATCATCTCTCCCTTCTTGCTATCATCTCCATCCGTCCCTCCCTATACTCTCCCCTTCCCTCACTCTCCCTTCCTTCCTTCTCCCCTTCACTCACTCTCCGTCCCTCGCCCCTCCAGTTATTCACTCTGCTTCTCGTCCGTCCTCTCTCTCTCTCTCTCTCTCTCTCTCTCTCTCTCTCTCTCTCTCTCTCTCTCTCTCTCTCTCTCTCTCTCTCTCTCTCTCTCTCTCTCTCTCTCTCTCTCTCTCTCATGTGTACACTCCCCACCTTCCTTCTTCCTCTTTTACCTTCATCTTTTCCTCCTCTTCGTAATCACCACTCTTTCCTCGAACTCTTTCTTCTCCTTGCACCCCACCATCTCCCCTCACATCTCCCCAATTCATTACAACCCCTTCTCCTCCCTTCCCTCCCCTCTTCAAGGCCTTACATCTCCCCCACCCATTACATACCCTGTCCTTCCTTTCCCTTCTCTACTCTCCCTTCTATTCTCTATTCTCCATTCTCCCTTCTCTCCTCTCCTCTTCTCTTCTCCTTTCCTCTCCCATCTTTTCTCCCTTCTCCATATCCTCATCCTACCCCCACCCACCACACACACACCCCACCCCACCCCAACATACCACCACCACCGCCCCCGTCCCGCCCTCATATTCACTTCGGAAACAGATGTTCTGTGCCGCTACACGAGTGAACACAGCCATTACGCCCCAATAAACGCCCGGTTCCTAGTAGCGATATTGAGTGTCTGATGAAGAATGTGGTGGGGAGAGGGAGAGGGAGAGGGGAGGGAGAGTAAAGGCGAGGAAGGAAGAAGGAGATGGGAAGGGTGAAGAAGAGGAAAGGGGGAGGGTATAGGCGAGGAAGGAAAAGAGAGATAGGGTGAAGAAGAAGGGGGGTATAGGCGAGGAAGAAAAAGAGAGATGGAAAGGGTGAAAAAGAGGATATAAGCGAGGAAAGAAAATGAAAATGAGGAATGTCTAGAGGAGAGAAGGAGAGGGAGAGTAAAGGCGAGGAAGGAAAAGAGAGTTGGGAAGAAAGAATAGAAAGGGTGAAGAGGGTAAAGGAAGGAAGGAAGGAAAAGGGAGATAGATGAAAAGGAAAAAGAAAGATGGGTATGGAGGAAAAGGATGAGTGGGAGAGTAAAAAACGAGGAATGAAAAAGGGAGATGAAAAGGAATTAAGAATGAAGATGGTGAATAAGGAAAGATGGGAGTGAAGGAGGGAAGTAACAGGAAAACGAGAGAAAAAGAAATTGAAATGTGTGGTCTATTTATATTTTCTTTCATTTCAAACCTTCTCTATTTCTTACATTATTTTCTTTCACTTGTATCAATATAATTTAACTCTACTTACCGTCCAATGCTACTTTATTTGTGTGTGTGTGTGTGTGTGTGTGTGTGAAGGAATGTATATATGTTTGGGTAATATAATAAATGGTATAATAATATTGTTTCTTGTACATTGCTTACCTTCCAATGCTTCTTTATTTATTTGTGTGTGTGTGTGTGTGTTTGGGTAATATAATAAATGATATAATGGTATTGTTTCTGGTACCTATGATGGATATACAAGGTTTGAGAGCTATTGGCAGGTGTATCAGTCTCTATTAGGGTTACATATACTCGAGAACAATTTATATTACTATGATGGAAACTATGCAAGAATAACCGTGGTGTTTACGAAGGATTGTATGTATGTATGTGTGTATGTACTGGTACGATGATGGCTCTGTGTTGTATTATTTTACGAGTCATTGTATTGTTGTATATTCAAGAACAATTTATTTTATTACGATGTGAACTATGTGAGAAAATTGAGATACAGGTTTTGAAGTGTATTACGATAAATAAGATAAAAATTTGAGAAGTAATAAGATAGATGAAACTTAAATTTGTATGTTGAGAAAAAGTTGCATATCAAATCTATCCTCCTCTGAACGAAAGTAAGTAATTTAAGTTGAATTTTGTGCATATGTATGTAAGTAAGTAAGTATGTCCGAGAGTCAAGAAGAGGCAGCAGTGATGTTGTCCCTGTCTTGTTGTGGTGTAGAAATTCCAAGTAGTGGTTACATAATTCAATATAACGAGCGAGGGATGAAGAATCAGCCGTAATGACTAGGTTCAATGACACGTAATACCTTTGTTTTGGTCATAAAGTTGTGTGATACCATCTGGTGCCTTGCCTCGTGGGGGGGGGGGGTTATGTAGGGTACGGTACTCTATAATATATCACCCTACCTAGTTCCTTGTTTCTAAAGTTGATGTGTTTATAAGGGTAATGGTGATTTGTTTATAAGAGTATACAGTATACTTTGCACCCTAGCTCCTTGTCCCTAATGTTTATAAGGGTATACTGTTTACATCACCCTAGTTCCTTGTCCCTAATGGTGATGTGTTTATAAGGGTACAGTGGTTTTGTATGATGTCCTGCTGATGGTGTGATTGTGAGGTGTGTTATACACTACTAAGATGATAAATATATAAATTTTATATTACAAAAAGTATATAACATTGAATCTATTTAAGAGATGTAACCTACAATCTACGCACAGTTTTTCTAAAGGTAAAATTAGGATACGATTTATGTAAAAAAAAAAAAGAGAGAGAGATAGAGAGAGAGAGAGATAGAGAGAGACAGAGGTATTTTGTGTTGGTGAAGTTGGCGTGTGAGCATTACTGTGTTGGGTGTACTGTACTGTACTGTACTGTACGTGGTGGTGTGTCACAGAGAGAGGGAACCGTGTAGGACTTCACAGGTACAGTAAATATTCTCTCCTTTGAAGTGTTGGACCCACACGCGCCAAACCATCACCACGAGTAATGGAGTGACGTGACGGCCGATGGAGTGTCAAGAATAAATATAGAAACACACAACACACATTTATTTAATTTACAAATGTGGGTTATTCATAATGACAAAGAAAACTCAGGACAGTGAAAGATATAAATTCAAACTCAAACTCAAAATAACATGATTTTAAGTATATAAGTGGAATAAAGCAACATAAAAAAAATGAGGACATGTTCTTTCACCCATCAATTATCAAGGAAGATAATTTTATTCCACTCTATTAATTTAGGGAAGATTTTCATGTTGGTAAATTAGATGGCCACTGATTTCTCCTATATAACTTTGCCAGAATGCAGACGCCCTCAACAACAATACAAATACGGGATCTGTGTCGTGGCATATATAGTTTGGAGGAATCATTGACCTTCCAATTCACCAACCAGAGAATCTCCCCTATAACAGGAAGGAACCCAAGTGGTAAAGAGGTTCACCAGCTAATCAGAGTCCATACGATACTGCATGTTATAGTAGTGCTTCCATAAATATCTTTCCTTTACAGAGAGGTTGTCAATAACTCTGAGAAAGGCCTTACATTATCCTCCATTGAACTCTTCCATGAGCTACTTGGCCATGGCGTGAGTTTGGTCAATGAGGGAGTGAGTGAGAGGTGCCCAGGGCCTTGTAATGGCTACACTACATAAAACAACGTGTATATATACTTACAGATACAATATATCATCAATTGTACACAGAATAAAAAAAAAGAAAGTAAAGGTAGACAGACTTGTACCAGCTATGACACACGTTCAGAGGTTCACTCTTTGATATTCTTTTAGTGAAACATTTTTCGTGACCGTGATTACAACAGATCACGTGAGAACTCGGCTCTCCCGTGACATCTTATTTCACCCTCTCATGCCGTCATATCATTCACCAAGAAATTGGCAATAAAAAGTTCCGTATAATTGTAATTATAATAATGATGGTAATTTGTTGCAATTATGAAGTGATTATCCCCGTTATAACCTCAACACGAAAAGCTTAGCAGCCTTCCCTTGACTCCTGAGAATGTGTGTGTGTGTGTGTGTGTACAGCCTTGCTACTGTTATACATCATGTTTGTTACATTATATTAAAACTTCTTATATAATATTATGTTGGTAACGTTGCAGGTTCTTTCCCATGTATCGTCTCATCACATACACCATTTTTTCACTTAATTTGACATCTAGTGAGAGAGTTGAGACGGGGGGTTGAGGAGGGCTAGGCAGGGGGTCCATGAGAGGCAGCATGAAGCACAAAGACTGTCCGTTTAGCGCAGAGTGACCGGGATATCGTCTCATGGCGGGTAGTCTGGCTTGTCAATGGCTAGTCAATACCTCGGCGTGGCGTCTCCTCCAGTCAATAGGGAATGGAGAGACTGGGCCGCGGGAGGTCTCGGGTCTCGTGGCTATTAACCCTTCTATTGCTGCCTGTGCTACTGCTGCTGCTGCTGCTGCTGATGGGAGGAGAAGGGTAGAGACCAGAGAAAAGATGATGAGAAGGAAGGGGGATGAGAAAGAAAAGAGAGGGAAGGGTAAAGGAGGAGAGAAAGAAAAGAGAGGGAAGGGTAAAGGAGGAGAGAGGAAGGGTTAGGATGAGATGAGATGATGGGAAGGAAGGGGGAAGAGGAAGAAAAGAGAGAGAAAGAATGAGAAGGAAGGGTAAAGGAGGAGAGAGGAACTTAAGGGTCAGGAGTAGATGAGATGATGGGAAGGAAGAGGGAAGAGAAAGAATGAATTGGAAGGGTAAAGGAAGGGAGAGAGGAAGGGTTGAGATGAGATGATATAATGGGAAGGAAGGGGGAAGAGGAAGAAAAGTGAGGGAATGAATGAGAAGGAAAGGTAAAATAAGAGCATATAAGATAGGGAGGAGGGGGAGAGCAAGAATGAGAAAAAGACAAAAGGAATAGCATATAGAGGGGAAGTGGAAGAAAAAGAAAAGAAATAGAAAAAGGGAGAAGTAAAAGAGGAGAAAGAGAATATAAGAGGGGGAGATGAGGAAGATAAAAAAGGAGAGAGAAAGAATCAGTGGGAAGGAAAAATGAATAGCTGAGTAAGAGTCGTAGAGGGAGAGGCATATAATGTAAAAAGGAAATTGAGACCTAATCTATACTACAATCGTTCAACACTTGTCATAATGCTGAAGAAATAGAAGGAAAGAATGTTTAATATAGAATAGTTTACCTCCATCTCTCATTTTCGTCAGATTATCACTACAACAGAAGTGTCAGATAATTAATGCTTGAGAAAATTAATATTGTTGATGACGTGTTCCTTAGAATCTTTATACAGTACTGAAGGTGTATATGTTACATTTCGTGTGTGTGTATGAGAGAGAGAGAGAGAGAGAGAGAGAGAGAGAGAGAGAGAGAGAGAGAGAGAGAGAGAGAGAGAGAGTGTGTGTTTGTGTGTGTGTGTGGTAATGAGTAAGTCAGCAGTGAGTGAGGAAGTCCTATATATTATGTGTGGTCTTAGGGCCAAACAAAACACAACACAACACAGAAGCCACGCCCCTATAACCCATTGATGGAGGAGGAGGAGGAGGTGGTGGTAGAAGAGGAGGAGGAGGAGGTAGTAGAGGATGATGATGAGGAGGAGGAGGTGGTAGTAAAAGAGGAGGAGGAGGAGGAGGAGGAGGTAGTAGAGAAGGAGGAGGAGGAGGAGGTGGTAGTAGAGAATGAGGAGGAGGAGGAGGAGGTGGTAGTAGAGAATGAGGAGGAGGAGGAGGAGGAGGAGGAGGTGGTAGTAGTAGTAGTATAGAGGTGGTGTTCAGTGATGCGTGTCATTACCGGGAGTCATCGACAAGTCACATAAAGTCCCATCGGCCATTTAAAACCCTGGTCCAGAAGACAATAGACGAGGCGGGTGGGCAGAGGTTCACAGGTCGCCCCCACAGCGCCAGTCTCACGCAACAATCGAGAGCTCTCAATAAGGTCGTGGAGAACCGCCGGGTACAACAGGAGGACAAAACAAAAACGTTTGACGTGCGATCCTGCCCACTCCTGTCACAAGCACAATCTGATCTGTGTGGTGGTTTGAAGGCTGTCGGTTCGGAACTCTTCAATGTGTGGACGTCCAACTCACTCACTCGTTCTTTGACTTCCCTCGTATTATTCCATTATTCTCACTCTACTGACTTTTGTGACCCCCTAACCCTTTAAACCCACACACACACACACACACACACACACACACACACACACACACACACACACACACACACACACACACACACACACACACACACACACACACACACACACACACACACACACACAAACACACACACACAAACACACACACGCATATTATTTGTTCTATATATTCCTGTACAGAGAAACATGTGTAGGGAGGCGTTAAATCCGTATCAGTGGATGGATTGTAAAAGAAAATGTATCTCCTGTATATTTCCCTCATTTCTGCACATAAAGATAATTGGTTTGTTAATTTATACTAAGTTATGAACGAAGGTATCAGTTATATGTTTACTTACCTACAAAAGTTAACCTCTAGTTTGATTATTTTTAAAACAGTCAGTACATAATATATATTCCATAGTGTTTGATTAATTAAGGTTGTAGCAACACACGTACCATCAACTACAGGTAAATGAGGACCATCCATATCACTGTAGAACTAAACTATGTCGTCTTAAAAACTATTATGTGTGTATCTGTATGTATGTGTGTGTGTGTGTATATGTGTGTATGTGTGTATCTGTATGTGTTTAAGTACAGCAATAACACAAAACTTTAGATCTCCAGAGGTTTTACATTGATGGGTGTCATTTTTATTTGGCTGTATTGGTTCACTTGGGAAATGAGAGTTAATAGTGGTGATGTGGAGTGATGAGGGCTGTGGTGGTGGTGTTGGTGATGGAGATGGTGGTGGTAGCTGTGGTGGTGTTGGTTATGGTGGTGGTGGAGAGAGTGGTCGTGGTTATGGTGGTGGTGGAGAGAGTGGTCGTGGTTATGGTGGTGGTGTTAGTGATGGAGATGGTGGTGGTGGAGAGAGTGGTCGTGGTTATGGTGGTGGTGGAGAGATTGGTCGTGGTTATGGTTATGGTGGTGGTGGTGATGGTAGTGGTGGTGGTGGAGGAGGATGAGTCCATTAGTGAGGTGATGGAGTGTGGTGGTGAGTGTGAGTGAAGAGCAAAACCAACATGATGGTGACGTGTTCTTATCACCTCCTTGTTCTGCTCATGTTGGTAATATCGTGTGTTGTTTGTTTGTTTGTTGGTGGGAGTTGGTTAAGTGGGGAAGTTTTGTGTTGGTAAATCTGGAGCAACTGAATCCTCCAAACTAACTATTCTAAGCAACATAACACAATTATTTCTGCTCTTCTGGTCCTGTTTCCTAGCATACTTTGGAGGAATCAAGGCACTCCAATGTACCAAAAAAGAATTAAGCTACCACCTTAAGGTTATGAGTCGACTGGAATATTTATAATGACTTTGAATTGGCAAAATACTACTTACTAGATTTGTTGTGGAATGTTGTGAAAATGAATAGGGCTATATGGGATTTACGCCTTGCCGATTGAGGAACCTGTTTTATATAGGCTAATAAAACAAAGGAAGGGCGAGACTCGGGATGTGGAAAGGGGCGTGTTGAAGTGACAGACAGACAGACCTTACAACTCACCTCACCATTCCACTTGAGCTGAAACTTTAATTAAGGGGGTATTTCACTTTTGTGTTACATTGGAGTGAACTGATTCCTCTAAAGTAATGCCAGGAAACAGGACCAGATGAACAAAAATAATGATATTCTGTTTGTTGTTGTTGTTGTTGTTGTTGAAGTTCGTCAAGCTGTCTGACCGAACAGCCCCGTATGGTGTTCTGTTGTTTGGAATAGTTTTGGAGGATTCATTTCCTCCAGATATACCAACACTGTACATACATACAGTGTATCATCCTTCACATTTTTACCTTCATCATCCTTTGTTGTTGTTATTGTTGTTATTGTTGTTAATATTGTCGTTGTTGTTGGTGATGGTGGTGATGGCGTTTTCTTCATATTTCTTCTTGCTGCTCCTCCTCCTCCTCCTCTTTTTCCTCCTCCTCCTCTTTTTCCTCCTCCTCCTTATTTTCCTCTTCCTCCTCTTCCTCCTCCTCCTTATTTTCCTCGTATTCCTCCTTCATCCTCATCCTAGCCAGCCATTGCGTGTTGGTGTAATAAAGGATTACTAATAATGGTTGTGTGGGTCTTACTGTCTCTTACACCCTTTCTTCCCTTTAGTTCCATTTCCTTCTCATTCCCTTCCATATAACCCTAACCTTCCCCCCCCCCCTTCATTCCCTTATACATACTACCTACCATCCATCCCTCTTTTCCATTCCATCCCAATATCTATCTCCTTTTTCCTCTCACATCTATCCCCTCTTCCCTCTCACATCTATCCCCTTTTTTCTCTCACATCTATCCCCTCTTTTCTCTCACATCTATCCCCTCTTCCGTCTCACATCTATCCCCTCTTTTCTCTCACATCTATCCCCTCTTTTCTCTCACATCTATCCCCTCTTCCGTCTCACATCTATCCCCTCTTTTCTCTCACATCTATCCCCTCTTCCCTCTCACATCTATCCCCTCTTCCCTCACACACATACAACCCCTTTCCTTTTACTTTACATACACTCCTAAACCTCCTTAATTCTTTCCCATCCCTCTTCTCCCCACATTCCTTCATTCCCCTTTCTCATCCACACACACACACACACACACACACACACACACACACACATACATAACCCTTTTCCTCTCTAGCTCCCTTCCGTAAATAAACCTTCAAACCGGTCCGTCCACTCCCTCCCCTCCCCTCCCTCCCTGCCGTTAATCTGATCACCATTGTCACTCGGTAATCGTCAGGGAATATTAGCTGTCCATTGTGTGTCTACAGATGTGTTTTGGTCATCTCTCAACACTCGTCCCATCACATCCAGTTTTCTCTCCCTTTTCCTGTTAGTTTTATTTTTAGCTTCATCGATATTCTGATTTTGTCGTACACTTCCTTCTGCCAGCATTAATTCCCCCACCTCCACCCCCCAATCTCCTCCTCCTCATTCTTCTTTCTATACCCTTTATTGTTTTCGTTCCCCCTCTCCTTTCCTTCCCCTTCATTTCCTCATGTTCTCTCTATAGTTTCCCCCTTTCTGTTTGTCTGTTTCATTCCTCTGTCGTTTGTTTGTGCCAATAACTACTCGTATATTTATTCTTCCATTTCTTCCACACCTCTTCCCTTTCCTCCACCTCTTCCCTTTCCTCCACATCTCTTCCAATTCCTCCACTCCACATCTCTTCCCTTTCCTCCACTCCACACCTCTTCCCTTCCCTCTCCTCCACACCTTCCCTTTCCTATTCCTCCACATCTCTTCCCTCTCTTCCACTCCACACCTCTTCCCTCTCCTCCACTCCACACCTCTTCCCTCACCTCCACTCCACACACCTTCCCTCTCCTCCACTCCACACTAGTTCCCATTCCTGCACATTTCTTCCCTCCTATACACACACACAGACACACATTCTCGTCCCCTGACACCCATTGTAAGAGAAGCCTCCCACAAGTAACGCGTCCCTTCCTGCTAATTGCCGGTGACACTTGTTGGTGCGGGATCAGGTGACGGAGACGTAACGAGGTCGACACGCGTTATGGGGTCATGGAGAGGTCAGATCACGTGAAGAACAAAGAAGGAAAGAGTGGATGAGAGAAGTTAAAAAAGAAGAAAAGAGTGGAGAAGAAAAGTTAAAAAAGAAGGAAAGAGTAAAGATAGATGTACAGTATATAGATGTGTGTGTGTGTGTGTGTGTGTGTGTGTGTGAGAGAGAGAGAGAGAGAGAGAGAGAGAGAGAGAGAGAGAGAGGCGGGGGTGATAAAGGGATGTATGGGTAAGGGAAAGGAAGAGGTGTGTTATAAAGAAAGAGTGGAATGAATGTGCGACGAATGGAGAGTTAAAATTAAGGGGAACGGTAAAAGGAAGTGATTTTTAGTGAAAGAAGAGAACGAAAATGCGAAAGATAAACATTAAGACTTATATTATGGGACATTTATTGTCTGAGATGAATAGAAAAAAAAAGGAAGTTGTAGCGAAATGTACTAAATGAAATATAAATATCTCTCTATATATATATTTGAAGGGGAACAAAAATATCTTCAAAATTGACCAGGAATACCACATACCCGACCAATTTTGGGAGGTAATAGTTCCATCCCGAAGGACTAGGAATACGTGTGTGTGTGTGTGTGTGTGTGTGACGGGAAAAGAATGAGGGTCGAGTGTTGCGTATTAGTTAACGTTACGCAAGAAAACCAACAACACTCTTTCTTCCCACGTGCGTCGTATGGGGTCAGGTCAGGAGGGGTCAGTGACGTGGGTAATTGGTTGAGTGATGAGGTCGGGACGAGCTGGGAGACTCATACTGCCCGCTTCAGGTCAATTGGGGTCACGGTGACGGATGGAGGACTGACCACAAACTGAGTGAGATGGCAAGGAATCTTTTTGTGTATGTGTGTACAATTGCCTGCACTTATAACTGGTACAGGAGAAGAAGACTGACAACGAAGACTGTACCAGTTATAAGTGCTGGCAACTGTACATGTGTAAAGAAAATAGGATCCTCTAAACAACTAAACAACTATATTACAACTATTAATATACAACACAAAACGGACTTTGGATGGAATGGTGAAGAGGTGACTGAATATGGAAGGGTGCATGATGTTTTATAATTCAAAATATGAAATAATAGCCAAACCTCATTGAAAACTATATTAAAATGCTTACCTCAAAGGCATACGGTTTGCTTAAGGGACCCTGCATGTGTTGGAGTCAGAAATTTGGAGGTATACGAGTCCTTCAAATATTTTGTACTTTATTCGTAGCCACTCCAAGACACCCATCACTCACTCACTCACTCACTTGTGCTCCAAAATGCTTCTCCTTCTTCTCTTCCACATCCGTCTCTCACTCTCACGAACTTAACCTGATGGTCAAAACACACAAAAAAAGTTGAATGCAACACAGCCTGCGTAGTGATGGGATGAAAATAAACACCACCAACAACAAAACAAAACTAATGAAATGTTTGTTACAGTAGGTCAGTCCAGTGTTGTTGTTGTTGTTGTTGTTGTTGTTGTGACCTTGGGAACGTCATTCATCGGTAGGGTAACACGACACTTGCCAGAGTCATCTCAAGATATATTTTTTAAGTCATTTATTTACAGTTTTGTGAGATGGGTCAGCAGCCGTGGAGGGGGGGGGGGGAGAGGAGGGGGGGAGGAGGAGGAAGGGAGGGTGTGGATGGGCAGGGATAAGGAGAATATGTTGTAATAGGGGATAGTGAAAGTGAGCATTTTGGTGTGGGTCAGCAATGATGATGAGAATATGGAATAGGGGATAGTTAAGGTGTGATTGAGGGTGAACAGGAAGGAGGAGAATAATGAATGGGGGATAGTGAGTGTGAATGTGAGGGTAAGAGCTAGAGTGAGAGTGAGAGTGAGTGAGAGAGAGAGGGGCGGTCACTGGACAAACTGTGGCACTGTGTCGCAGGTGTGACTTTTCGCGGCTCCATCCTGTGGTATGTGGTTGTCCCTCCCTCATCCTCCCTCACTCTCTCTCTCCCAGACCCTCCTCTTCTCTCCCTCACTCTCCCAGACCCTCCCCTTCTCTCCCTCACTCTCCCAGACCCTCCTTTTCTCTCCTTCACTTTCCCAAACCCTCCCCTTCTCTCCCTCACTCTCCCAGACCCTCCCCTTCTCTCCCTCACTCTCCCAGACCCTCCCCTTCTCTCCCTCACTGTCTCTTCCATCCCCTCACTTTCTCCCGTACTGTCTTCCAGCCCATCACTGTCTCTCCAAACCCATAATTTCTCTCTCACTGTATCCAGCCTCTCCCTACCCCTTACTATCTCTCCCAGCCCCTCCTTCTTGCCTCACCTCCTCTCTCACCCTGCGTCGTTTCCCTCACTCCCTCCCCTTTGGCCTCTCACCGTCTCGGACATGACCCTCCCTCCACCTACACTTCTCCTTAAAATTTCTTCCCCTCAAATTTATGTTCTCTTCTCCTATGGCTCTTCCCATCCCTCTCGTCACTCACTCACCACTGACACCACTACACCCTCGCCCTTACACTCCTTTCCTTCTCGTCTCACCCCTTCCCTTCTCGTCTCACCCCTTTCCCCTGTACTCCCTCACCATATACTAGTCCCCTACCCCCTACCCAACCCCACCAAACCCCACTGAGACACTCTTGTTGCGGGAGTTATTATCATGTTGACCCTTAGGCCGTGATTGGCTGTACCTTATGTATGTAAGCTAAATAAAATAGTTTGACGTTAACCAGGACAAACATGCAATCAGAATCTTAAGACAAGTGAGTTAAGGGGGAAAGTACTGTACAGTGTTGGTAAATATGGAGAAACTAAATCCTCCTAACTATTCCAAGCAACAGAACACCGTTAGTTTTGTTCATCTGGTCATGTTTCCTGGCATACTTTGGAGGAATCAAGGCACTCCAATGTAACAAACTAAAGTGAATTATGCCCCTCAATGCACCACCACAACAACACCCTGACACACCAACACATTATTTTACACATACTCAACCCACCACTATATACTTGCTTCATTTGTGCTTGTTTCACACCTCATAGTCTCTGTCTCGCCTCTGCTTTATCACACACACACACACACACACACACACACACACCTCCAGACAAGGAAGGATCTCAACATCTCCTTTTTTCATACTCCCAATCTCTGTGTACTGATATATTTATTTATTTATATACTCTGAACCCGTTAGACTCACAATGTCATATAATTTTGTACATCACATTTTAGTCTCGTCCATTGGTCAGGCATGTATTATTATAAGGCTTTCTCGTAACAACTATACCTTCATCGTCATCACCACCCTCACCATCAAAACAAACACGAATTCATCACTCAGCCTCACTACTAGGCCTCACCATCACCACCATAACTCACTTTATCTCTCACCATCACCATCAATTCACTTTCCTCACCATCAAACTATATACTGCATGTACTTTACTTTACTCACCCTCACAAGCAACTCACTTTCATCCCTCTCACCACCCACCCACCCAACTACTTCTCTCTCTCTCTCTCTCTCTCTCTCTCTCTCTCTCTCTCTCTCTCTCTCTCTCTCTCTCCGTAACCGCGACCAGGAAAGCGTGGGGAGGGGGTGTGAAAAGAGGGGAGGGGAGGGAAGGGGAGAAGGATGGATGGATGGATGGATGGAGTAGTGCATGAGGTGGTACTGTAATAATGTCTTTCACTCCCTTTGGGCATCTTAAGGCTTCCAGGAGGGGCTGTATAATTTTTAGGCTGTATCATCTTAGGGCTGTATCATCGTAGGGCTGTATCACCGTAGGGCTGTATCATCTTAGGGCTGTATAATTTTGAGGCTGTATCATCTTAGGGCTGTATAATTTTGAGGCTGTATCATCTTAGGGCTGTATAATTTTGAGGCTGTATCATCTTTGGGCTGTATAATTTTGAGGCTGTATCATCTTTGGGCTGTATCATCTTAGGGCTGTATCATCTTAGGGCTGTATCATCTTAGGGCTGTATCACCTTAGGACTGAATCATATTAGGGCTGTATCATGTCACTCTTAGGGATGAGAGAGAGAGAGAGAGAGAGAGAGAGAGAGAGAGAGAGAGAGAGAGAGAGAGAGGACCTAAAAAGAGGGGAAAGGAGGACCCGGTCGGTGAGGGGAAAGGGACAGTCTGCGGCGGCTAGTTTATCGTTTCATGACTCCCGGGGGAACCAAGGCAGCTCCAGTGGCCCCCAGGGTGACACACACACACACACACACACACACACACACACACACACACACACACACACACATACACACACACACACACACACAAACATGCACGCATACAAACACACAGACACGGACGCATACGAACACACATACACAACAACGCACGCATACGAACTCACACACTTGTACACACATACTGTACACACACACACACAGTGAAAGTAAGAGAGTGAATGAGTGAGTGAGTGGTGGGTGGTTACAATTGTGGAAAATGGGAGTGGATGTGAGTAGTAATATAGTGGGAGTAGGAGTGGTGGCAGAGAATAAGAGTGGTAATTGAAAGTGAGAGTGGTAATTGAGAGTGGGAGTGGTAGCAGAAAGTGGGAGTGGAAGTAGTGGCAGAGATTGGGAGTGGTAGTGATAGCAGAGTAGGAGTGGTAACAAGAGAGTGAGAGTGGTAGCAGAGAGTAGGAGTGGTAACAAAAGAGTGTGAGTGTGAGTGGGTAGCAAAAGAGTGTGAGTGTGAGTGGGTAGTAAAAGAGTGTGAGTGGTAGTGGGTAGCAAAAGAGTGTGAGTGTGAGTGGGTAGTAAAAGAGTGTGAGTGGTAGTGGGTAGTAAAAGAGTGTGAGTGGTAGTGGGTAGTAAAAGAGTGTGAGTGGTAGTGTGAGTAAAAGAGTGTGAGTGGTAGTGGGTAGTAAAAGAGTGTGAGTGTGAGTGGTAACGTGAGTGTTCCTTGAGTCAGCCAGCCTTGCTAATGATCCCGTCTGTCCTCTCCTGCCATAAATGACCTTCCTTCCGCTACGGTAACAAGTGATAATTGAGAAGAGAGAGAGAGAGAGAGAGAGAGAGAGAGAGAGAGAGAGAGAGAGAATGTAAAGGACTGTTAAGAAAACATGCTTGAGAGAGAGAGAGAGAGAGAGAGAGAGAGAGAGAGAGAGAGAGAGAGAGAGAGAGAGAGAGAGAGAGAGAGAGTGTGTGTGTGTAAAGGACTGGTAAGAAAAAATGCATGAGGGAGAGTGAGTGTGTGTGTATAGGACTGGTAAGAAATGGATTAAACTCAATATACGACTTTTGTTATTATGAGATTATCACAGTAAAACAAGAACAATATGAGTTGGCAGTTGATAAATTATAAGTGTGTCTGTTTGTCTGCATTTATTGAAGAGGAGGAGGAGGAGGAGGAGGAGGAGGAGGAGGAGGAGGGAGGGAAATAGGAGGAAGAAGAATGGACAGAGAAGTAGGAAGAGGAGGAGGAAGAAGAAGAGGAGGAGGGGGAGGAAGAGGAGGAGGAGGAAGAAGGGAAAGAGAAGGAGGAAGAAGAGGAGAAAGAGAAGGAGGAAGAAGAGGAGAAGAAGAAGGGGAAGAGGAGGAGGAGGAGGAGGAGGAGTGTTAAAATGAGTGAGGGGTGTAAAAAGAGAAAGAGGAGGAGGTAGTGAAGGCCGAGGGGCGATGGGTGGGTGGCAGCAGAGGTCTTCGAGGGGTGAGAAGTGCCAAGAGAGAGAGAGAGAGAGAGAGAGAGAGAGAGAGAGAGAGAGAGAGAGAGAGAGAGAGAGAGAGAGAGAGAGAGAGAGTAATATATAGATGGAGAGAGAGAAATATTTAGATGGAGAGAGTGAGAGAGACTGAAATTGAGAACGAGAGTAATACATTTAGAGAAAGAGAGAGAGAGAGAGTAATACATAAATGGAGAGAGAGAGAGAAGAGAATATGAATAGATGAGGATGGGAGGTATAGGGAGTGGAGTCGGAAAGAACTAAGCCACTTCTTCCTGAACCCCAGCATAAACACTGACCACCTCCCCCATGTGTTCACACCACCCCGTCACATATGTCTACCTCCTCATCTTATACCACCTCGTCACATGTGCCTATACCACTCCTCTCCTTCACATGCTTACAAATAAATATACGTGTGTGTCTCCTCTTATACCACCTCGTCACATGTGCATATACAACTCCTCTCCTTCACATGCATACATACATATACGTGTTTGTCTGTCTATCCTCACGTAATATACAAGTTTTCTTTCTCATATGTGCCTATACCACTCCTTCCCTTCACATACATACATACAAATATACATATTTGTGTCTAATCCTCACGTATCACACAAGTTTTCCTTCTGACATAATTATACTGTACAGTATAATAATAATAATAGTTCTGATCTCATTAAGTTGATACTGTATACTTCACATTCCTACGTGTCACTATCATCACAAATGGTTCTTATTTAACATGTTTTTTTCTTTTAAGGATTAACAAGTGAGGTGGTTCAAGAGGATTTGTGTGTGTGTGTGTGTGTGTGTGTGTGTTATATCGGTGAAGAAGAGAGAGTCAAGATGATGAAGAAGAGAGAGAGAGGCAAGGCGAAGACGGAAGAAGAAGAGTGAGAAAGAGAGGGTGAGGGAAGGACTGGGGGGAGTGGGGGATGAGAGAAGGACTGGGAGGAGTGGGGATGGAGGGGGGAGAGGGACTGGAGGGGGGAGAGGGACTGACCACGCCTCACACATGTTTACCCACTACCCTGATAACAACAGTTTCCGGGACACGTTTTAAACACTGTAAATCTCAAAATTGTGGGCAGGGTCCGTGACAAGTGGGAGAGAGTAGGAGGAAGGAGGGAGAGGAGGGGAGGGGAAGAGAAGAAGAAGATTGTGAGTGAGGAGGGGAGAGGGAGTGAGAGGAGGGGAGGGAAGGGGGATGAGAAGAAGCTTGTGAGTGAGGTAGCAGGGAGGAGGAGAGAGGGAGGGAGAGAGGAGGGGAGGGGAAGAGAAGAATATTGTGAGTAAAGTAGCAGGGAGGAGGAGAGAGGGAGAAAGTTGTGAGTAAAGTAGGAAGAAATAGGGGAAGAGGAGAAGATTATAAATGAGGTAGCAGAGAGAGAAAAAGGAAGAGAGGGGAAGGGGAGAAGACTGAATGAATGAGATGGCATGGAGGAGGAGAAGAGAAGATTGCGTATGAGAAGTGATAATCAAGCCTGGAAGAAAAGGAAAAGGAAGGAGAATATGGAAGAGACGAGAGAGTAAAAAAAAAGAGTAACCACTTTCTGAGAATAATGCGTATTTTTATAGAGACAGACAGACAGACAGACAAAAGTGAAAGATGTGTGTGTGTGTGCGAATGTGTGTATTTTTTCAGACAGACAGACAAAAGTGAATGTGTATGTGTGTATTTTTTTCAGACAGACAGACAAACAAAAATGAATGTGTGTGTGTGTGTGTGTGTGGTGTGTGTGTGTGTGTTGAGGGATGTAGGGGGGGGGGGGCGAGTGACACCTCCGGCAGTGCCAATCTCGGGTGCCTTTGTTTCCCGGACCCCCTGACGTCTCAATCTCCACCACTGCCGCCCTCCCATTACTGCCTCGCCCCCTCACACCCTCTCACTTCTCTCCTCGCCCCCTCACACCCTCTTCTCTCCCATTCCTTTCACTTCTCGCCCCCTCACACCCTCTTCTATCCTCTTCCCCTTACACCCTCTTCTCTCCTCTCCCTCTCACAACCTCTTCTCTCCTCTCCCCCTCACACCCTCGTCTCTCCTCTCCTCCTCACAACCTCTTCTCTCCCATTCCTCTCACTTCTCGCCCCTTCCTCTCACTTCTCTCCTCTCTCCCTTCCTCTCACTTCTCTCCTCTCTTCCTTCCTCTCACTTCTCTCCTCTCTCCCTTCCTCTCCCTTCTTACCTTCACCTCCTCGCCTCCAAAATAATCCCTCTTCTTCTCTCTTCCAACACTCGCACTTCTTGCCTTTTCTCTCCTTTAACTTCTTTCCCTCACCTCTCCTTTCCTCTCAAATATATTAAACACACTTACTTTCATATATATTATTACGTATGTACAACAAATAGGTGTGTGAGTAAATTAGAAAAAAAGTGAATAAGTAACAAAAATAATAATAATAATAATCAAATAAAAATAAATAAATCAACTATATTTTTTTATTTTTGTTTTGTTTTTTGTCGTCGTGGCGTTTGTGTGTGTGTGTGTGTGTGTGTTATCAGTCCCTCCATCTCTCCTGCTCACCTCCACTCCATTTTTTATCTTGTCCCCTCCCTCCCCCCCCCAATGGAGGTATAAAGGGCTCCCCCCCCCCTCCACCCCTTCCCTCCTGCAATAGTCAGCACCTCGGCTTGTTGCAGTTATCAGTGGCATGTTGTCATCTTGCTCAGCATTATGTGGCCCCGCTGACCTCACTATGTAGACTTGACCTTACTTCACCTGAGAGAGAGATAGAGAGAGAGAGAGATGCCTGCCGTGGTGTGTGTGTGTGTGTGTGTGTGTGTGTGTGTGTGTGAGAGAGAGAGAGAGAGAGATGCCTGTCGTGGTGTGTGTGAGAGAAAGAGAGAGAGTGACTGACTGACTGACTGACAAGTAATCTGACTGTATAATTATGTACAACAACAAAAAAATGAGAAAGATTAATTATTAAAAGTTTTATAAGAATGCACGTGTCTGTAGTGTATATGAATAATTATTTTAAAGGTGAATAAAAAAATATCCTAATTGTGTAATGGTATGCACAAATTAATTAGTGTTGTTGGTTTGCGAGAATAAATAAGAAATGCGATGCGGGCACATTAATTAAAAAAAGAAGAAAAATTCACTTTGGACTATGTATGTAATATGTGAGAAAGGGAAGATGAGTGTGAGGACAGGGTATAGGGTATAGGTAGGACAGGGTAGGGTAAGGTAGGTAGGATAGGGTAGGGTAAGGTAGGTAGGACAGGGTAGTGTAGGGAGGACAGGGTAGGGTAGGGTGGGCACTCGGCAGGTCATATATCGTGGGTGTCAAGTGTCGGCCACACACACACACACACACACACACACACACACACACACACACACACACACACACACACACACACCTTCACCCACTCTCCTGCTTGATATCCTCCATCCTGACGGGCGCGATAATTCCTCATCTCACACTCCCAATCCTCACTACTCACTCCCAATCCTCACTACTTACTCATTCTACACATCACACGTCTCGACATGACTCACTAGCTCTTGTTCACATCCCACCTCACAAGTCACTCCTTCTCCTACGTTTCATCTTTACACGTCACATCACCACATCCCCTTTATACATCACACGTCAGAAGGCATCCCTCTCCTCACATCCCTCTCCTCACATCCCTCCTTTATTTACATCACTCGTTTAATCTCACCTCACATCATCACACCTTGCTATTGGAACTGTTTGATGGCAAGATTATAATGAACTCGCAACCTTTAATTTAATGACAAGATCACCTGCAACATAAATAATACCAATACCTCGAGATGACACCTGCCTGTACCAATCATGCACACACACGTACCCAGATAGTAAAGCAACGAGGTGAGAATTCTTTAAGTGTGTTGTATATGTGTCTCTCCATCAGGCACCTCAACTCACACATTGTTGATAACACACGGGGTCGTCCTGTGACCTCGAGAACACTTCAGGGTCAGGAAGGGGTCAGGTGGTATGCTGATCTAGACAGTACTCAGCCAGAAGACAAATATAGACATTCTAGAGGTTTTTTTTATGTAGGTTTTCTCCAATGTGAAGTAGCCTAACATTATAGGGTGAGTGACGATAACAGTAACTGAAATATTACTTGCTATATTTATGGGTGCTTTGTTCACAAACTGTTGGGTGGATAATCTTAAAAGTTTGCAAATATAGGACTTTTATATGTCTCGTTAATGCAGCCCAACTCCAGGCATTGTTTATTCCATAACTGCTGACTCCTCTACGAACATGCAACGTGTGCTGATGAAGCATTTCTGGCTGCCTGTACTTCACCTGGTAAACACACAGCCAGACAAGTGAGGGTGAACAAGGCCTCTCCTGTAAGGGGAACTCAGATGCAACTGGGCCATAAAATCAAGAGAGTATTCAGTGAGGGATGCCAGGAGAGAACCCATGAGAGGTGACCAGTACAAACAAATGCAAGCCATGAACCACCCTTATGGACCTAGGTGCTATAGCTCTTCACACATTATGCTATCTGTTTACATCTTGGTGTGTGGCGCAAAGCAATGAAAAATTTATTTTACAAATTATCTTTAGTTATATATTCAGTTGCTATTATCATTTAATGGCGAAATATTTCCAAATAATACATAGTCTGTTGTTCAACTTAATTTATCATTGAAATCACATTCATTAAAATATATGATAATCATAAACAAAAAGAAATAATGTTGCAGTAGGTATCGTCAACAATTAATTTTAAAGTTTATTTGCACAACTCCAAGAAAAATCATTGTCTTAATAATAATGTAAAACACTACTTTGTGAATAACTAGAGAATGATGTAATGATGCAGTGTAGATAAGATAGACGAGGATATCAGGTGCATCAATCAAGGTGTGTTAGTGGTAATGGTGAGGGGGACGTGACCGCATGTTAAGGTGGTCAGTCTTTTTTTGGTACATTGGAGTGTCTTGATTCCTCCAATTAAAGTATGCTAGGAAACATGACTGACCAGAAGAGTAAACATAATGATGGTGTTCTGTTGATTCGAATAGTTTGGAGGATTCAGTTGCTCCAGAATTATTACCAAACCAAAATGTCCCCCTCAAATTGACCCCAAATATCATAAGGACAGATGCAGCGGTAATCATTGCTTCACGGGGAGTCAGTCCTTGTGGTGAGGAGGGGTATAGTGGTGATGTGGTCTGATAGTGGTGAGGAGGGGTATAGTGGTGATGTGGTCTGATAGTGGTGAGGAGGGGTATAGTGGTGATGTGGTCTGATAGTGGAGGGATGATAATGGAAGTTGTTAATGGATGTGATGGTAATGGTGGGCTCCGATATGGTGGTGGTGGTGGTGGAGGAGAGTTGAGTGTGGTCTAGTGGAGTCAAGGGCTTACTGACTGACGCTACCCCTCTGTCTCTGCCACCATACATATATACATACATACATAATACATACATACATACATAATATATACATAATACATACATACATACATACATACATAAATGTGTATATGATAAAGACTTGGATGTGATTCTCAGTCATAGGATCAATGTGGTTTTCTTGTGATAATTTAAAGAATCTAATGTTGCTTCAAGTATAAATTATTACATATTATGGATGGCTGAGACTTTATTTTTGTCGCTTTATTGATGCCATTGTCAAGCTTTGGATGTCGTCAGCTGTGATATCCTCCCAAGAGCGAAAATGGGTCTTACATTCTCCAGAAAATGCTGCTACAAAAGTCGTAATATCTTGGTTAAGGGATAATAATGACTTCCTGAACTCCTTCCTCCTCCTTTTCCCTTGTCCTGGCCACATTCCTTTGCTCTCGTCCCTCTCATCTATGTAAACAGGCGTCATCATCACCACTATATACCACCTCATGTGTAGTGGAAGTCTGGCAGGTGTATACAAGGACCCCTACAGACACCCAGCTACCACCACCTCTCCTTGTCCCTCCTTCCTTTCTTCTCTCCCTCACGGTACTAACCCTTTCACTCTCCTCCTTCACCGCATTCCTCATACATCCTCCTCCTTCTTCTTTCCTCTCTCGTAGTACAAGATCTCGGTGTAGTTTCCGTGGCCGCTAATCCTTCCTTCCTCTACAAGTCTACATCCATGGACGATCCTTCACATCAGTGTTTTCCTACATTTTCTTTATTTTCTGAATGGCTAATGACCTAAATGATTGTTTTCTTATCAAACTTATTTCACACACACACACACACACACACACACACACACACACACACACACACACACACACACACACACACACACACACACACACACACACACACACACACACACAATAGTACAAGTGCCCTGTGCATGTGTTCAATATGTTTCTATACCCATTGTGTTGGAGACAGTTATATTTCTTTCCTCATTGATAACTTCTTTCTCTTTCAGCAGCCTTCGTCTACTGGGGGACAACTTCACTGTGAACTTCCTTTCTGGAGGATGGGATGATAAGGTAACGTAAAGTCATTGTATTGATTTTTGTTTTCTCCCTGTACGAAACTGACCCCTGATGGCTTCGGTGCCGGAAATATATCATATATATTAGATATATTATATTAGAAACATGTTAGATTTTCTGAGATCATGTATACGACTGAGAAAGCGTAGTCAGGTAAGTCGTATTTATAGATAAAATACGAACATGATGAACATTTAAATAAGAATATTCATATGCAAACAGAAATGGACGTACGGTACAAACTCACCAAATATGTAGCAGATAATTGAAAGGGAAAGTTACGAAGGAAAGGAATGAAACTCCATAAATAAAACATTATTATTACATAGAGTCATTTGGCAGCCACTACATGGAGACGCTCGCTGCTAACACCTCACAACTCATAATACAGTATTTTGTTATGGAACTTCTCACTCGGGAAATGACACATGATTACAAGGGACAAGGCGTAGCAATAGATTCTTAGAGGGAGAAAAGAGAGTAATCAAGTGGGTGTAATGAGTGAGTGAAGGGAAATGAACAAGATTAGTTGAGCATGTTTAAAGAGTACAGAAGAGTTATGGTGTTGTTGTTACTGAGGAAGTAAGCAAGTAAGTAAGTAAGTAAGTAAGTAAGAAAGAGTAGGTGTACAATAGTTAGTAAATTCTGCCCAAGTGTAATACAATGTTTTTCATATAGGAGTGTACAATGAACGAATAATGTAAAATACGACATGACTGTGTAATGAAAATGGAATGACATTTTGCACACGTATTGACTCATAACATCAGATGTTTTCTATGACAGGAATGAAATACTTTGACTTCCCAAGCTTGAAAACTTTTCCAATTACATCAATATCCAGGGGTTGTTTTTCTCTTGGATAATAGTAATGTTTAAGTGGACCCCCTCCTGATTTGTGTTACACGTGTGTCCATATCCTGAAATAATTTAAAAAAAATGTTGTGTGGAAACAGTAACATACAAAGAGGATAAAGAGGATAAAATAACATTATACAAATCTTAAACAATGAACAATACATCTTGATCAAGTACGTAAATTAGTCCTCGTATAATAAGGTGATATAAAATAGTTCTCATAGTATGGTGATATAAAATAGTTCTGATAGTTACTAAGGTACATGGTGTAACAAGGAAGGGAGACTGAAGTAGTGTAAATAATATGTATGTGAAAGGGTCGTGATTGGGTGAGGGAAGAGGAGGCCACGTAGGGACAAGGTACAGTATAGCCAACAAAGTCATGGAATATTCAACACAAGTCTCCGGAAATGTTGCCACCTGATGTTATTGTTGTCCTTGAGGGGGAAATTCACTTTGGTTTTAGACTGGAGTGCCTTG
>JAWZYT010001468.1:217500-320000 GCA_034508575.1 Petrolisthes manimaculis | reverse complement strand
GAAGAGAGAGAGAGAGAGAGAGAGAGAGAGAGAGAGAGAGAGAGAGAGAGAGAGAGAGAGAGAGTAAAGGTGGGAGTGAATGATTAAGTGACATGTAGGAAGAGTAGAGATATAAGCAAGAAAAGTGAGACACAAGTTCAAAAGTTATCGAGTGAGTGCAACCATGGAAATATGAGGCAAGAATTGAAGCAGGTGCAAAGTGTGAGGCAGGAATGAGGCAGATAGATATGTAGGAAACTGAAGTGGGGCAGGCAGAAAGGGAGGAGGAAGCAAGAGTGAGGCAGGCTGTCAGAGAGGAGTTGAAGGCAGGCAGTTTGGCAGTGTGAGAGGAGAGGTATAAGGCAGGAAGGCAGTGTGAGAGGAGAGGTATAAGGCAGGAAGGCAGTGTGAGAGGAGAGGTATAAGGCAGACAGGCAGGCAGGAAGGCAGTGTGAGAGGAAAGGAGAGGTAGGTATAAGGTGGTAGACGCCCACACTAATATATGCCAGTAACCGAGCATAGCTAACTTACCCTCCTTCCTGGGTGTGTTGACCTGAAGGTGACTCCCGACACTGAGGCACTACACACCATACTACACCATACCATGCATTACACCATCATACTACACCATACCATTGTATTACACCATCATACACCATCTCACACCACACCACTCTACACCACCACACTATCCCATCCTACACCACACCACACCATCCCACACCACACCACACCGCTATAGATCAGTAGGGCACTAAACTATACACTATATATCACACTATATCCTACCGGTAAATCAATTCACCATGCTTCACAGTATTCCATTAGAGGCACCACGCCACACACACACACTATCATATCAAACACTATTATCTCTTCACAATCACAATAAAAATCACCAATAAGTATACAGTACATCTTATAATTTTGGTCGTCATGGAGTTTTTTTCATTGATTTTGTTTTTCACATCTTCTTTCTGATCCAATAATAATAAAAAAAGTTACTAATTTTTGGTCTTATATTATGATGGTATATTTTCTATGTAGATTAATTAATAGTTTCTAAGTGTTTGATTCCTTAATAATGGTGAAGTAAATAATTTCTAATATGGTCCACAGTCATGGGGGCTTTTAAGTTATAGAAGTGTGAAAGAATAACCAAAACACTACAGTAGGTTAATTTATACAAGTTAGAGGTGTGAAAGAATGACCTAAACACTACAGTAGGTTAATATATTCAATCCCCAATGTCCAGGACCCCTACTAACTATTATTATTACCCTCAATGTCCAGGACCCCTACTATAGTATACTAACTGTTACTATTACCACTACAAACCAATGTGTCAGGACCACCCATGGACAGCTCACACCACCACCAACACCAACAACACCAACAACAACACCACCATCACCACCAACACCAACAACACCATCACCATCACCACCAACACCACCAACACTACCAACACCAACACCAACACCACCATCACCATTATAACAACAAGAGTCAGAGAGAGAGAGAGAGAGAGTGAGGGAGGTACATATGAGGAGGACCCCTGACTGGCTTCTGCTATTATCACAGTCACGATGATAATGGCCCGCTATCAGTCTCTGCCTCATTATCACACCTGTTACCTGCGTCCTACTTTACCTGGCCTGTCTGCCCCCTCCCCCCCTGACCCCATGCCCCCCCACCATCTCCTCCTTTAATATTGTACTGTAGGAAGGAGTGAATACCTTACCTATAGATAGCGTATGTCTTTTCCTTTCTATAATGTGTATTATTATATTTCACTTTCTTTCTCTATAATTTCTTTTACCTGTATGTCATTTTGTTTCTGTCCTGTTTGTATTTGACTTTACTTTCTTTCTCTATCATTGAATACTTTAGCTACTTTTTCTTACTGCCTCTGTTTCTTTCTGTTGTTCTGTCTGTTTATCTGCCTATTATTCTGCATCTAATCCAAGGCTTAGGAAAAATGTAAGAAAAGGGATACAACTATGAACTATTTATCTCCTCAGGGTATATAATAATTTTGAAGATTATGATGGGAAGTTGTCCAATTCATTCGCATCTCCAGTTCCTTGAGTCATTCATATCCATCACTAAAGTGGGACTGACAAGTTGGAATGTTACGGAAATATACATCATTCATCCTTATCTCTCTGTGACGGTGTTCGCTCCATCTGTATATCCTCTGTCGCAACCCTTCCTGATATCACAACTCACTCACCTGTAGTCGGCTTCTCTCTGGCTGAGGGTAAATGTCACTATCAAACAACACAATTGCTTTATTTCATAGACTAATAATACGTGACTCCAAACTCCTTCATTTCATAGATTAGTTTTACATGACTCTACTCTAATTAAAGACTTTCACTGATCCATCACATCTTTATATAGTCTACTTGTACTCGAGTTTAGTCAATACGAGGCTATATATATAACAGCTATAGAAGGACAGACAATATACCTTCCCTGATCCATCATCTCTTTATATATTTGTACTCGAGTTTAGTCAATAGGAGGCTATAACAATGGATACATACCCTCGTCAGCTATATAGAACAACAGACATCTTAGACCGTCCCTGATTCATCCTGTGTTATACCTGAGGGTGTAAATAGTGAGGTGGGAGGAACCACTAGGGAGCCACGAGGGGGTCTCAGTGTGTGGTACCCCCAGTCCTCACTCCCCCTCCCCAGCCCTCACCCCCCCCCCCCTCGGGTCTGGAGGATACGGCCAGGCAAGAGGTCCGTTTGTGCCCACCGCTCCTGAAGGGCGACACACAGGCAGGAAGTCACGGAAATCACTGCTTCTTGGGGAGGGGAGCTGGTCTCTGTGTTGTGGTGTGGTGTGGTGTGTTTCGTGTGTGTCTGTGTGTGTTGTGTTGTGTTGTGTGTGTCTGTGTTGTGTTGTGTTGTGGTGTTGTGTGTGTGTGTGTGCTTTCGATGCAGAAGGTATAAAACTAGTAGAGGTAAATTACTTCCTCATTCCCTCCATCACGTAATGACAATCAACCTCTTTAGAATTTTATATGACGACGAGACAACTGTATATAATTATGAGAACATTCAGAACGGAATATAAACCATGAAAATATCACCTCTTTGTTCTTTATGCTTGTTATATTTGTTGTATATATACTCCCAGACAAAATTAATGAAAGTAGCTTCTATATCTATAATGTTGTGTAGTTGATATATACAAATTAGCACCTGTATCCCTGAGATGGCGTTCTGTGAAGTGGATGGGATGAAGAGCGAGGATAATATTCTGGGACTGTATATCACACCCCGTTCTCGGAGGCACAGCACACGGTCAAGTCAAATGGACATGCGTGTTAGTTCTGCCCACCACTGTAATCGCCTCCTACTGAAATCACCCCATAACACTATATACTGACGAGGGCGAACCATACACCTCACCTCACACACGACAACAATATTCACATTCTCGTGACTACAACCTGCATGGCTACATAAAATATTTACTTTCCAATGACTGTCCTTATAATTATTCAATGAACTAATATTAAAATCTTTAATTGAAACTTGGCGTTCTGGTTAATTGGCATTGTTTTATTTCCGTAGTGGCCGGCCAGCTGCTTGGTGTTGTGTTCGGATGCAAGAATCTAATTTTCAGGATATTAGAGCGGCGAACCTTCATCTCTGTCGGTGGCTGCAGAAGATCCCCAACACCTGTTTCAATATTAATTAAAATCTAAATTGACAATAGTTAAGCGGAACTGATGTTTGCATTCGTCATGTCCTATAACTTATCACTTGTTATTGTGAACATTAAACTGGCATTATTTTAGGTTTAGATTGAAATTGTCCTAACACAGGAGAGAGTAAAGGGAGATGAGAGGGACAGGTAGGAGGGACGATGGGGAAGCTGTGACTGTATCTGATCCGTTCCAGGTCACCTTAACATTACCGGGGTCGGGTTAAATGACTCATTGTTGTATTCTTGTGTTGGAGATGATGATGGTGGTAGTGGTGGTGGAGGAGGAGGAGGTGTGTGTGTGTGTGTGGGTGTTGTAAGTACTGTATCTGGGGTATAGTGTTTGGGTGTATGTCATGTGTGTGTGTGTGTGTGTGTGTGTGTGTGTGTGTGTGTGTGTGTGTGTGTGTGTGTGTGTGTGTTGCAGGTACTGTATCTGGGGTATAGTGTTTGGGTGTATGTCATGTGTGTGTGTGTGTGTGTGTGTAGGGAATGAGGGCAGTAATGATACACGTTGTGTCTTACATTACAACACACACAGCAACACACCTTTGTTTGGGCCCTGAGGCTGACAGGTGTTGAGGCCTTGGTTGGTGGTGGTTGATCATGTACATACTGTTTTATCATTCACTTTTGTTACATTGGAGTGCCTTGCTTCCTCCAAAGTATGCCAGGAAACAGGACCAGATGAACTAAATTAATGGTGTTCTGTTACTTGGAATAGTTTGGAGGAATCATTTGCTCCAGATTTACAAACAATGAACTTCCCCCTTAATGCTATTACACGAACCATTAGAATTGTATACTAAATAAAAACTACAAAAAATATTCCTCACTGTGTTAAAACGATAATTATTACTCGGTGATATTGAGGGTTAATATTAGATTCCCCCAAACTATGTAAGAAGACAGTATATATACAAGTAGGGGTCTGTTTTGTTGTTTTCCTTGGAGGTTTATGTAGCCCTCATATCACAGTAGTTACAAAGTATCTTTAAAACATAGGCATTATTATTATTATTATTATTTTTTTTTTTTTTTTTTTTTTTTTATTATTATTTTTTTTTTCACGTCCTTTACCTCTCCTTCAAGGCACTTTTTGAATTGACTGTCCACACTTTCATTGGAAGATTATTAAGAATCAGAATTATTTACTGATCTATTCATCACGTCCTCTCAGTTTTGGTCACAATCCATTCTTCTTCATCATATTAATCATAATTTTGTTTCATTGTTGAGTGACATTGCTCGTAATTTCCAGTGAATGGTTTTCATTGGAAGTCTGGAATAAATAAACTTCCAGGAAAAAAATTCAATAACCTTTCCGTGGGTGTTACTAATTTACAGAGCAGATTCCTTCTTAGTTCTTAGAAAATGTTGACTATTGAGGGTTCCAGTTATCCAATAAATGGTCCTCAGTTCAAGCCTTACTCAGTTACGTAATTATTATATTTGTCATTACCGAGTATTATGTATTTTTTATTTTTAATCTTGTATTATGTTTTTTTTTTTTTGTATTTTGTTTGTATTATGTATTTTTGTATCTTGTATTATGTATTTTTGTATCTTGTATTATGTATTTTTTATTTTTTTATCTTGTATTATGTATTTTTGTATCATGTATATTATTAGGACTAGACTGATTAAAGAATATTTTTGGGAAATATATCGCTTAAGGTTGTAATTCTTTTTTGGTACATTGGAGGACTTTGATTCCTCCAAACAGGACCAGAAGAGCAAAAATAATAGTGTTATATGGCTTGGAATAGTTTGGAGGATTCAGTTGCTCCAGAATTACCAACATTGCACTTCCCCATTAAAAAAACAAAACAAAAAAATCCCTGGCTTAACTTGCTCTGACCGATTAGGCCTGTGAAGCAAGTCAGTCCCAAAGTTAATAATGACAATGGGATCATTACTATCACTATCAGTAATCTTATCTTCCCATATCATTATTATCAAAGAACACAGATTTGTTTTTACTCAATAAATTTGGGATAAAAATAATCAGTAAACAGTTACTTTTTATTAACAAAATATAATTTATTAACGGGTTATTTACATTTATTTCACTACCGACCATAAGTTAAAAATCAATACAGATAATCCATTGCACAAAACTCACACCTAGTGGCTGTTGCCGGATATATATACTGAATGTTTACAGAAGTCTCACAAGAGGCGCAAAAGGACAAACATGGAAAACCTATAAAACCTTTACAGGTGATGATGACCCAAGTACTCTAACAAACACTCCTTTACAACACAACACCAAGTACCCCTGGCTCCAGCGTCCCTTCCTGACCCCCTCCTGACCCCCTCCTCCACCCTTCCTGACCCCCTCCTCCACACCACCAAGTACCCCTGGCTCCAGCGTCCCTTCCTGACCCCCTCCTGACCCCCTCCTCCACACCACAACACAACACCAAGTACTCCTGGCTCCAGCGTCCCTTCCTCCCCACCACCACCACCACCATCTCCTATTGTCCTGGACATCAACCCTGCTATATAATGGAGGCCTTGTCTGTCGTCAGTCACTCCTCAGGGCTTCACACTACTGTACATACCAGCCTTCGTGATTATCTGAGACATCCCTGGTGGGTGGAGGAAGGTTCACCCGATCTACCCTTACTGGACGGCTGGTTGTTCAGGCACACTGCCCCGACAAAACACACAGTGAAACTCAGAATGGAGCCTCTTCATTTAAACAAGAAGTCGTGAAAAAACATGAGTGGGAAATTAAAAAAGAAAGTATGGCCAATGTACACTTGCATACAGTATATAGGGCAATAAAACACGAAGTAAGTTTATTAAAATCATATCACAAGTCACGAAAAAAATTGTAAACTGGACATTATTATTATTATTATTATTATTAGATCCCACCCATATCTTGTTGATGATATTACGTTTGAAAGAAGTGGCTTCATTCTCAGCTTCACTGTGAGCGTAGATGGAACAGTCTGACTCCCACTAACTGCCGTCAAGTAAGGATAGAGCAGATCAAACACACCCTCCAGGAATCATAAATACCGCTGTATATACATAGGGGTCGGTCCTGTCTATGTAATACAGTCGAGGACAATAATGCCACTACTTATGTATCATCTCCAGTAGATTAAAGGATACATCGATCACTGAAGTGTTTACCTTTGTCGTATATTTTGATATTTACCTGAATAAACTTTGGCTAAGTAATTGTTAGATAAAGGTATAATCTGAATTAAGCTGTGAGAAATTATTGCCCTCAGTTGTACTATTGTATACATTCTGCCTCAACACTGAACGTAAAGTCAGGCTACCACACGATGGGCGGGATGTCAGCAGGTGGTGGTGGTGGTGGTGGTGGTGGTACTGCTACTCCACACCCACGCGTTATTTTCTTCTACTTTCTCCACTTATCACTCCACCTACTACTCCACTCGCACTCTCTTAACTGTACACTCACTACTGCCACCATCCCTAGAGGTGGTCACTTGGTCTTTGTCATCGTCATCTTCGTCCATGGCATCATCGTCCACCATTATGTCGTCAGTGGTGGAATCTGTTACTTTGTCCACAAAGGATCTGATCTCATCACTGAAGAAGTTGGTGGAAGTGTCGACACTGGCGCTGCTGGAGTCTGGAGCCTCTGGTGAGTCTGGTGGGTTGGGACCTTCCAGTTCGTGCTTCTTGAGGTGACGGTCCAGGTTGGTCTGTTGTCCGAAGCATCGATCACACAGTGGACACTTGAAGGGTTTCTCTTTGTTGTGAATGTTACGGACGTGACGCTGTAAGTTGGACGAGATGCTGAACGAACGCTCACAGTACTTACACTTGTACGGCTGCTCGCCCGTGTGAGTACGTAAGTGACGTGTGAGGTTGGCTGACCTCGGGAACACCTTGCCACAGAATTTACAAGAGTACCTGTCCTTGGCACGTGGCATGTGTGTTGCCATGAGGTCATATGGGCGGCTGATATCACCATATGGCCTCGCCGTGGTTGACATATGTGCCTTCAACATGTCAAGGCCAGCACTACGGTTTAGACCTAAACCCATTCCGGCCATACTTGTTGGAGGGAAATATGGTGGCAGTAATGGGTAACGAGTGCTGGGCAGACCACCTCCAGGTAATAGCGGACTTCTCTCAAGGCTTCGGTCCAAATTGCGGTACATGTCCAACAGGGCAGGGTGTAAAGGCCGAGGGTATGCCAGTGGCAACTTAGAAGGTGTTTCTATTATGCAGGGTGGCTGAGGTGGCGGTGGATGGGAGGAGGTAGTGGTGGTGGTATCCTTCAGCAACTCACTGATACGCAGGAATGGATGGTCAACTCGTGGTCTGGGTTCAACCACTGATTTAACCTCTGGTGGGGCTGGTGAACGTAGCCTTTCCTCTGCTGAATCACTGCTATGTGAGAGGATATCGAACCTGCCGAGAAATAGTTCGTCACGTTCACCTTCTTTACGTCTGAGAGTGAGGTCTAGTGGCTGTTCTCTCTTTTCACCGGGTCCCCTTGTGGACTCTGCAGGGGGTTCCTTCTTTACGGGTGGTTCTGGCGTCCTCCGGTGTAAGTCTGGAGACAGTCTGTGTTCATCAGGAACGTCGTTGGTTTCTGATCTGCGTGGTGACTCCCTCATTGGAAACACTGATGCCTGCTTGGGAGAGTGTGAGGGAGAAGTGTAAGGTGGTGGCTGCAAAGATGCTGGTGATTCTCTCACTGGAGACTCAGTGGATTCTGGTCGAGGTGATATTACCATACGACTACCGGAGTCATTACTCTCTTTCTCTTCTTTAGTTGTTGAACATGGCTGGTCACGTGGACTGTTGTTTTGGAAGGGCAGAAGAAGTGATGAGGTGAGGAGTGGATGTTGTGGACCACCAACCAAGGAAGGGATGGAATGGAACATAGGATAATTTGATAGAAGTGAAGGTGGAAGAAGTGGCAAAGGAGGGCGATGATACATCATGAATGGGTTTGGTGGAGAGGAGGGCATGTTTGCCATAGACAGGCCAGTGTGTGCTTGTTTATTATCCATCATGGAGGGTGGGCAGTGTTGCAGGGACAAGGTGGGTGCTGTGTCACAGAAACGTTTGTGTTTGGCCAATGAAGTCACAGTGGAAAATGCCTGACCACACTTGGTACATTTAATCTGCAGGCGACAGTCAGCATGCATGCGTTTGTGGCGACACAAGTTGCTGAATTGGGTGTAAGCCTTAAAACACACTTCACATTGGAAAGGCTTCACTGAAGAATGAATGTGAGTGTGTTGCTTTAGGCCTGAACTAGTGGCGAAAGTCTTGCCACACTCTGGGCAGGCGTGAGAGCGGGCACCAGCATGTTGGTTACGGATGTGTTTCTGTAGTATCACGGCGTCTGTGAATACTCTAGGGCAGTTCTCACAAGGGTACCGTTTGTATTCACCGTGTACTGTCTTATGCTGAATGAGATTGGGTCGCCAGGCAAAGGCTCGAGGACAATAGTCACATCGGTATTGTCCAGCAGCATACCCATGGGCAGTCACCAAGTGGTCATCCAGTCTGCAAGAAACAAAAAGAAAAATAATGTAAACAAAGATAATTAATGAGGTTACACTAGTCAGCGCAGTTCGGAGAATAGAAAGGTTAAGTGACACAAGATTAAAATTATATGATAACCAAATAATTAATACTGTGTTGTAGTATTTGTGTTTATTATCTTACATGGTCACAACACAACACTTACTCGTCATAGTCTGGGAAGTTTTTGTCACACTGGAGGCAACGAAACCGAGCCAATTCATCATCATCATCATCGTCATCATCATCACCCGTGTTCTCTGATCGGTCCTCGGGTGACCCAACCTGTATTTGGTCATCTGAGGTGAAGAAACAAAAAAATAATGTCAACTCAAGGACGAAAGAGTTTGATAAATAAATAATGTGAGTTGTTCTTTTGCTTTCAACATCAAGGGACTGTGTAATGTAGTAAAAATAATTGAGGTAAATGAGTCCTTCAAATATTGCCACGAAATACCTCCTATAGGGAAGGAGCGTGTTTCGTGACATAATTAGGAGGAATCAGAAGCCTCTAATTCTCATACACAATCATAGGGTCCTTAACGTGATTGTGAATTTCAGATCCATAGTTATTATTATTAACATTGTTGTGTCGTTATTTGATATTACAACGTGAGATTGAATTCCTTTATTCAGAGTGAGTTTCTATATCCATTGATGCCTTCACTCACCAGAAGCTGATGCATCCAAGTCAATGATGGCTTTACGGATGAGGAGGAGTTCTTCACCCACGGGGATGTCTCGTGTCGCTTCGTAAAAGATCTGTATGAAGACAAACAAGAATACTATTGATAAAACTTATAAAGAAATACATACATACATACATACATACATTAAGCGAAGCTAATATTTACAAAAAGATGTTTCAACCTTTTTAACGACCATACTTTCATAACGTTATGCAAAGTATAATCTATAAAAGGATGTCTCAACTTTTAACGACCAAACTTTCATACATAACGCTACTCAAAGTAATTCCATAAAAAACAGAGAAGAGAAAGTTTTGCTACCGACCTGTCCAGCCAACAGCAGGTGCCTGAGGTTACCGAAGACTGGACCAGAGGCGACACAGATGTGCCTCAACCAGTTACCCATCTCACCAGCATCAAGCCAACCACGCAGCCCAGACCTTGCCGAGACAACCTGTACATGGGGAAAAATATTGCTCGTTAGTTCATTGTTATTAGTTGTAGGAATGGTAATGATATGATGCTGTACAGTAGGAAAAAAAATCATTGTTCATTGTTTGTTAGTGGTAGAAGTGGTAATGATCTGATGTATAGTATAGAAAAAAATATTCGTTAGTTCATTGTTTATTAGTTGTACGAGTGGTTAATGATCTGATGTTGTTTAATAGGAAATAAATTATGTTAATGAAAGGAAACAAATATAAATACAAGGATCCATTAGTTGTGGAAATGGACAACACATCTCCTGATATCTAGAAATAAAGTTTAAATATTTTTTTTTTTCATCAATTTGTACAGGAATACAATTTGTACCCACTGTGTATAGATATGTGTGATTAGCACTGATTATATTTTGAAGGAAGCATTATAAGATACATTAAGATACATTATACCCAGTCCTGTTGATATGGAAACACACATATTGTAATTAGTAGTTTGTTTTGTGTTCTTATGTTTGTTGGTTGTATGATGATATTTGAGTTGTAAGTGTAAAGAGTCAGTTACGCCAAACCCATACACAATATCTCTTCTGCTAATTCTCCTTACACACACACACACACTCCTGATAACTCCCTTCACACACACACACACACTCTCCTTCTGCTAACTCCCCTCACACATACACACACACACTCTCCTTCTGCTAACTCCCCTCACACACACACACACACACACTCCTTCTGCTAAATCGATCCCTTTACACACACACACACACACACACACTCCTTCTGCTAACTCCCCTCACACACTGTTTTTGTCCTGACGCAAGATAATAATAATAATAATAATAATAATGTCCCCTTTACCCTTGTCCTTGCCCTTCCTTCTCCCCTACACACATATCATCATACGACCCGACACATGTATGACAATCAATTAACAAAGGAGGTCATAAAATTGGGATTCCACAAGTGAGGCAGAGACGCGGCACAACAAACAACAAGTCTTCATTATTACTCTCCTTCTTCCCCCTCTCTCTCTCTTCCCCCCTCTCTCCCTCTTCCCCCCTCTCTCCCCCCCTCTCTCTCTTCCACCTATGTATCTCTCTTCCCCCTCTCTCCCTCTTCTCTCTCTTCCTCTCTCTTCCCCCCTCTCTCCCTCCCCACCTTCTTGATCATCTGGCCTTATCTTTACCACCCTCACCTCCAACCACCACCTTTGTTAGTTGTCTTATCGTGTGTATCCTGGGTACTGCTGATAGGTGCAGGCCGGGGAAGAAGAGGGTCACCGTGTCATCTACTATATACTCGCTTATCTACACGTCCTTTTGTTTATGGCTTGCTTGGGATGTGAGGTGGTGCAGGGTTGGCTTAAACTGATTTAGCAGAAATTTCTATGTTTATTCCACAGCCATATTCTTGTAAATAATGCTATATTAATGTGTCTGTCCCCCGTAAATAAATATACCTTTATAATTATATAAACTTCGAAACATCCCCCAAAGAAAATATTTCAACTTAATATTCCATCCAGATACTATACATATTATATACAATCAACATTTCCATTGTACTTTAACCAACACCTTTCCACACAGTATATTTGAACAGTTGTTAATCCCTCATATTCTCAACTCCCCAAAGTAGTAATAATGTTACGACATCTCAGATATCTGGTACAGTACCTCCTCACAACACCTCTACTCCTCCACGGTACCTCCTTACAACACCTCACATCTAGTACCTCCTCACAACACCTCTACTCCTCCACGGTACCTCTTCACAACACCTCACATCTGGTACCTCTTCACAACACCTCACATCTGGTACCTCCTCACAACACCTCACATCTGGTACCTCCTCACAACACCTCACATCTGGTACCTCTTCACTACACCTCACATCTGGTACCTCTTCACAACACCTCACATCTACTCCTCCACAACAACCCTAACGAGCCGCATCTCTCTGTTGTTATCCGCCGCGAGATACGTAAAAGTGTCATAAAAGTGACAAGAACACTCGATAAGGCAGATAACAGCCTTGTAAAGTGTGAGGGAGCTGGCAGAGAGCAGGAGGGATTATGGAATGTGATGTAATGAGAAGCTTACTGGGAGCTGGACAAAGATTAGGGGATGAGGAGAAAAGCCCTTGGAAACGAAGATGGATGGATGACAGAGAACATTAAGAAAAGAGAACATACACAAAATAAGATACGAAACAACCGGTTGCCTTGTAAACATGATTAAATGGAGTATAGTGTATATTTGTGTATGTATTTACTTTCTAGTTTATGTATTTGTATGCAACCTAAGAGATAGTATGTATTATAATATTTTTCAGCTGACAACACTACGACCACCATATTAATTTATAAGTGTCTGGAAGAACGATTAAATTTACTCATATTTTTGGTGTATAGATGAGAAGGTATGGCACTGAGTTCATATATAGATGGATAAAAAATGGAGATCAATCACACGGTTGTATTGCTCATCGACGTGTAAATAGTTATAGTTCACTACTGAGAGAGAGAGAGAGAGAGAGAGAGAGAGAGAGAGAGAGAGAGAGAGAGAGAGAGAGAGAGAGAGAGAGAGAGAGAGAGAAAGAGAGAGAGAGAGAGAGAGTCTTGTCAACCCAACCCATCACATGTAATATTGTTTCCAACGCACCTATATACCCAAGGCAGTGAACAAGGCCATTTATCTCTTCATATCATCCACCCCAAGTTGCTAAGAATATATTATTATTTCACACAGCAGTCCAAGTCATCTTACAACACCAGACTATAAGTGAGTGAGAGACACCAACCTCTAAACACTGTTCTTATTGACTTACATGACTGATACCCGGTGTTGTAAAATGAAACCAAGGACACACACACACACACACACACACACACACACACACACACACACACACACACACACACACACACACACACACACACACACACACACACCACCTTACTCATGGGGTGAACTAATTTGTGCCTGGGCATGCACAGGGGAGGGTACCCAGTCCGTCACCATACCCACTGGTCCTCCCCGGGGCACGTTCTGACGCTCCCTTTACAGCGCCAGCACGGTCTGCCCCAACTTTGCCCCGTCCCATCCCGCCCCGCCCCCGCCCCACCAAATGGAGTAGAGAGCAGGTACTCACTTAGCTACACAACAGTTCCACAGTTAGAGAAATTAAGTGTAATATTACTTAAAATCTTTTAAGTGTGTAAGTGTAATGTGTCTGAACCTTTCTTTGTTTTTGTTTTTTCTTAACGTTAACTAAGTTGTGTGTAATTGGAGGTTTTCTCATCATCTCTTCACACCTCATTTCCCTTCTCGACTCTCTCCTCATATCTGTCCCTCGCTCACCTCTCTTTCCTCTTCTCTCTGTACTCCATCTCTTTCTCCCGCCTTTGGAACTCAGCTCCTTTCTCCTTCTCCTCCCCCGCTTGTCCCTCTGTGCCCTCCCCTCCCCTCCCCTCCCCTCCCCTCCCTATACCCATCCCTCACGCACGTCCCTTCCCCCTGTCATCAGTCAATGTTTACAGTTCCTGACCAGTTCTCTGTCGGTATGGCTGTATGTCTTTTGGTCTTCGTTCCGAGTCTTCAAAACCCAGTAATTGGCTGTATGGTCACAAAGCCTAGCTCTTGTAGTGTCCATGCACCTATATTTAATTCTCAGTCAGCACTACTGCATGTAAATAATGAATGTTATACACGAGAAAGGTATATACATGACTATGCATTGCAAATTGTTCCACCATATTTTTCATAGACCACACCTGGCTAGCTGTATGCAGTGTTGTTTACAGGTGTGGCTGGCGTCCCTCTGACCTCATATACACGGTGCATAATGTCAACAAAGCTTCACATAATATGAAAACAGGATGTCAGTGAGGCAGTGCTGGTTGGTGTGGTCTGGTGGTATGTCTGGTAGCCTCAATATTGTTAGCTATTCTCCCTCCCCCTCCTCCTCCTCCCCTCAGTCAGTCCTCCTCTTATGATATTATGTGGGTGGAGGGGTGAGGTGTAGATATGCGTGTCTTTGTTGTGTGTGTGTGTGTGTGTGTGTGTTACAGTACAATGAATATCGACGAGTTCTTCATGAGACGAGGGAACCGTACCTATACTTTGTCCTTCACTCTACACCCATCCTATATATTTTTCTATGATTGTAATCGTCGTTATATCGTGAGTCATTTAGTATTGAGTGCATATATTTACGTGTGTGTGTTGGTTCCGAGTGCATTATTTTACGTGTGTGTGTTGGTACCGAGTGCATTATTTTACGTGTGTGATTTGGTACCGAGTGAGTAAGTGAATGAGTAGGTTGTGGTACGGTTGTCCTGTCCTTCTTGCTGCATGTGTGTGTGTGTGTGTGTGTGTGTGTGTGTGTGTGTCATAACTTTCTCCCTCATTTGGTCTGCCTCGTGATTAGTGTGTCAATATGGTAACCAGACCACCACCAATATTTACTCTCGGACTTCATCAACACCGAATGCAGCATCAGGACTATTTTACCCCATCGTTGGCCCCCCTACACACACACACATACACGCATACACACTCAAGCACAAACACATGCACGCACTCTCTCACTCTCTGAAGCACATACACTCTCTCTCTCTCTCTCTCTCTCTCTCTCTCTCTCTCTCTCTCTCTCTCTCTCTCTCTCTCTCTCTCTCTCTCTCTCTCTCTCTCACACACACACACACACACACACACACACAGAGTATATGCAAATAGCTATATCCACATACACACAGTGCCGGCGTGTCTATGAGTGCAGTGTTATGGCTTCCCACCAGACACTGATGAGGACTGAGGTAACCCCGTAAAAACCCCACTCCATACCCAGTTGTGTCCCCCTTCCCCCCCACTCCATACCCAGTTGTGTCCCCCCTCCCCCTCCCCACACGCACCTCATTATCTGCGGTGAACCCCCTTCCCTCTCCCCCCCCCCCCCTCCAGTGAGTCGTGATCCCCTCACTTCAATTGAGTCCACCACTACACTAAGAAAAGTATATATATTCTCTCTCTCTCTCTCTCTCTCTCTCTCTCTCTCTCTCTCTCTCTCTCTCTCTCTCTCTCTCTCTCTCTCTCTCTCTCTCTCTCTCTCTCTCTCTCTCTCTCTCTCTCTCGTTATGGAGGGGTGGAAGTTACAGAAAAATTCCCGTTCTCCAAAATATTTATGTATGTTAGTGTTTGAGAGTAACTGCATTAATCGTTCCTGCATGTTGTGACGAGGAGGGAGGTTTGTCTGCTGTTTGTCGGAATCGGATTGAATTTAATGGCTGTGGTGGTTCATATCTTTCTAGTTGTCCCTTTTCATTACTTCCTTTTTAACTATGTGTAATTTTTCCTGTTGACTTAATTTATATTTATATTTACCGTCTAATATGATTGCAGTATCACAGTATCATCAGTGTTGCAGCCCATGATACTAATGTAATATATTCACATTTACATTACTGATCATGTGTGCTGTAATCGAAATATACTTGAAATACTTCATCTAATATTTTTTTTTGTTTGGCGTCCCCTACCCCAGCACATCATAAAATATTCACTTGTTAATTTGGTACCCATAAACAACGTTTTAGAAGACACTACAGTCCTCTACAACAAACGGAACATTATCCCACCCACATCCATCATTCTTCTTTTAAAGCGACATGTACACAGATAGACACTCCTCTACAACAAACGGAACATTATCCCACCCACATCCATCATTCTTCTTTTAAAGCGACATGTACACAGATAGACACATACTGTATACTCTCAGTGTTATTGTTGTTGTTATGGTTATCGGTGGTGCAGTAAGCTGAGTGTATGAGTGTATGATCCGACCCTCTGTAGGCTTGTTGTGTCCTTGGTGTCCTGAGTGAGTGTAGACCCTCTGCTTGTTGTGTCCTTGGTGTCCTTTATGTTGCAGTCTGGTCGTTACCCTCGCCTTGTTGTTTGGGGCCCGAGAACTATCCTGAGACAAGACAAGATTAGCGTCGCCAGGTCCTGTCCCCTTGTTTTGGTTTGGTAGCCGTCAACACCACTAACCAAAACAATGTGCAAAATAGACCGTAATTTTGTCTTGTGTCGTACTTCCGTTGTCCTTATCTCTCTTATTATTTTGGCTTTTATTTATCCCGTCTCATGATTCCGTTTGTTTTTTCTTTTTACTCGTTCATTGTCTTAACTTGTTTTAACTTTTTATTCGTTCATTATCTTGGTTTTATTTTACAGTTTCCTCTTGCAATTATCATCACTAACTTGTCCCTCCACTAACTACAACCACACATCCGGATCTGTACGACTTACTAACTGCCGCAGCTCCCCTCCTGAAGAGCTTACTCCAGTTTACCACTAATCTGCGCAGCGGGACCCGGGGATTACGTCGGGAATAATTTGGGGACTTTATTTCCCCACCCGTGCCCGCTATTGGTCCCGTCACATCTCATCTCCTGTGTGGCGGGTGACGGCTGCCTCGCCTCCCGATCCATGTAATGTTGGCTTCCCTCTTTTCAATTATCACTCTTCTTTGCTGTACGATATTCCACTCGAAGGTTTAAGCAATCTATCTTTTAGCTATTCCAGGGAAAACCAATGAGCGAATTATAGATAAATTTGCTTTTTTATGTGATGTTGTTGTTTGATGGACTCATGTGGTTAGAGTGAGTGATGAAATCGGAGTGTGGATTGGTTCCCTGCGTGGGTCGGCCTGGGCTCGGGTAATCCCTCACGGGTCCTCGCCTCCACACAGACACCGGCCGCCACCTCCCCGCATCTCTTTCACACAACCTTTTCACAAAATCCCTCCGCCTCACTAACGCCTTTCACGCCAGAGTCCCCGCGCGAATCATTCCCTCATCCTTTTCCCCGCCTTTTTAAAACCGCGTGTGGATTCGCGCCAGGTGTGTAGGGTGACACTGAACAAACATGGCGGACAAAGGGGTAGAGAGAAACCCAGGATGGTTATGTCTCTGTTTCCAGTCCCTCCCTCCCTTCCTCCCGACGGACGGACGGACGGATGGACTGGCTGGATGGCTGACGGACTGACTGGCTGACTGGATGGCTGACTGACTGACTGGGTGGTTGGCGTGCACAAGGCAGATGTTTGGTCTTCACACCCTATAGTCCAGTTAATGTTATGGAGTATTACACTGTATACTGTACTGTACTGTATACTGTATGGGAGTCTCGTCATTCACACACCAATACTATATAGTGTGGAATAGGAAGCAAAGTATTCTATTTATATTATTCGATATGTAAGAGAAAGTTTGTATCAGTAAAAACAATTTGGTCTTGACTGTTTTGGTGTGTATATATGAACTGGCCAGAAAAATAGAGCGATTCCCCCAAGTCCATCCAATTCATGTCCCTCTACAAGACGTCTATTTTTCTTCTTTGCTCTCCAAGTCCAGGTACACGGAGGAAGAAAAGGTCCGAACAATCATTACGAAGAATTTCTCAAATCTTCTTACCATCGTCACCTTTTCAAAGACAAAATGAAAAACGATTGAGGAGTGCCCACACCTTCCCCGTATAGAGAGCGACCAAGCTGACCGTCTGGACCGAGGTAAATCGTCTTAGTGAGACTGCGTTCTTGAGGCTCTTCCTTACCTTCCTTGTTCACATTCTAAAACGGTTTGGTTCATGAGGATGGAGATAAGATGAAGATTATTGAAGAGAAAATGTGACAAGAGAGTGAAGTAATGATCACAGACACAGTGACGTCAGAGTCTGTAAATAAGGTAGAAGAGAAATGAAAAAGTAAAAGTATATACGTGTTTTAGTGATATCCTGGATAGAAGTGAACGAAATTGTGACATGGTGATGGTGGAACCTCCCAGGAACCAACAGATGGGAAGGGACGAACGAAAAGGAAGACGGGGGAAAAAGGCTAAAGGGACCCGCCATGATGCCCAGCCCACCAAGGATGCTGAGAAAAATATTTGTGGTATTATTAGCCTTCCTTAAATCGACGTGGCCCCACAAACCAATATATTACTTGTGTTATACTTTGCCACAACAACCCCAGGACCATCAAACATTTCCTGGACGGTCTAGACACTTGATTACAGTGTCAGTGTGGCTCTGGAACAGTTAATTTACCTGGGCATTCCGGGGATTACGGAGCCACAGCATTTTCAGTCCCTCGCCGCGATCCTCCATTGAGAGGCGTCGGTGTGGAAGATCCCATTCAACCAGGATCTGGCGGGTCCCAACGCGCCGTTCTACTGCGACCCCAACAAACATTTTCATTGATTTTTTTGCGCTTCTTGATACAATATTTTATGGCCTCAAGACGAATAAGTTGTTGGCTTCTCAGTTCATCGTGTGAATAAAAATGTCTACTCGAACTTCATAGTAAAGACACTGATTATATAATTCCTTGATGGAGAAGTAGAAGAGGGGCGCCTCATAGGACTGTCCCCGTCACTGATGTATCTATTTAGATCCCGGAGTCCCTTTCTCTGTCCTCTAACCTTGGGTCCTGAGGGGGGGGGGGGTAGGAGGGGAAATAGGGGGCACCGCTCACACACTACAGGGGCGGGACTCACAAGCTGTTTGATGGCTTACCAACTCTCACTCATCAACTTTTTTCATAGACCCGTGGGAGTTTATGAATTTTGTTTAATATCTATTTAATCTGATAAACCATGAAAGAGCCAAGAGTGTTTTATTAACTTGAATTACATTAACTTTTAAGATGAACATAGACCACATTGACATTTCAGCATCTATATATCTCTCCAAGGAAGTTCACTATTTACACAGATACTGATATTATTAAACTCAATGAAGAGGACCCCTTGGAGTTAACGATACCTGTGTCTGGGATTCAGGATACGAGACCCCACCAAGAATACTAAGCCATGTTTGTAAACACCGATGGACAGGAGGTGATTACCCGGGTTAGCAACACCAGCCCGAGAGAGAGAGAGAGAGAGAGAGAGAGGAGAGAGAGAGAGAGAGAGAGAGAGAGAGAGAGAGAGGTGTGTGTGTGTGTGTGTGTGGGAGTGAGTGTGACAGAGAGTGAGAGACAGAGAATGAGTGAGTGAGAGAGAGAGAGAGAGTGCGTGAGTGAGTGAGTGAGTAAGAGAGAGAGTGTGAGAGAGTGAGTGAGAGAGAATGAGTGAGTGAGTGAGTGAGTGAGTGGGTGGATGACCCGACCCATCCATCCATTGTTAACTTCAACCCCAGCCTCCCCTACTTGGCCCTGACCTCTGCCTCTTGTTTGTTTGTCATGGCAGCTCCGTCCTCCCTATTATACTGTCTTTCTGGCCATGTTGTTTGCCTGTCTGTCAGCTGGAGTGTTCGCTGGTGGTGGCTGTATTGGTTTATGGTACTTGAAACTACTTTGGTCCTCTTTGATCCCTCTTAGTATTCTGATATTTATATTCTCATGGGTATTGTTTTCCCACTTAAAGCCTTTTTCATTTATCCCAACTTGTTTTCTCATATTTTGCTAAAGCCTTTAGTCTATCCACGGGTTTTAATGTTAGATGAAATACAACAGTAAGACAGTCATGAAGAGAGAGAGAGAGAGAGAGAGAGAGAGAGAGAGAGAGGAGAGAGAGAGAGAGAGGGCAGAGGCAGTCAGAGCTTCACAATAGTAGCTCATCATTCACCCTCCGTTCATCCCTCCCTCAGCCTCCTTATCTCCACACCTCACATCGATACCACAGTCCACACACACAGGTAATCAAGTCGTCGGATCCCAGGGTTATAAAGTCGTCATGTCATATGTATCGTCTTTATATGCAAGAATCCCCACCCCCTCGTAGTCAACCCCAACAGCCAAGGAGTCACAGCATCGGGGTTGAGTCTGTGAATGGCTTTGGATTCACACACTGGTATTCCATTGGCCAAGAATGCTACTGAATGCCGCTGCCACAAGAGGGACCAAGCTAGCGGCCACATTTTTGCTTTAGTGATGTAGCCCAATCATAGATGAGGTGGGTAGGTAGGTGGGTAGGTAGGTAGGTAGGTAGGTGGTGGTGGTGTGGTGGCCGACATTCACACCGGAAGTTGATTTTTACATAAGTATATTTTGCCCGGGAAAAGGTATACATGAGTTTATCGATAGTTTGCGTGATTGCCGGTCATCCTTGACAAATAAATATAATAAATAGCCCGATTTTCGAGTTTATCACAATAACAAAGTATACGTTTTCGTGGTGTATGTTGCCATCATAGGTACACAATACAGAGTTGTGTATTGTATGTGTATTGATAACCTGTTAGGGATGAGTCAACAATTGTGTGTGTGTGTGTGTGTTTGTGTGTGGTGACGAACACTATCATTGCCAACACCAAATACTGTAACATGATGACAGGGGTGTAAACGTTTCTGAGTTATCGTCAAGCCGTGTGTGTTCAAAGCAGCTTCCATTATTATATATACGGTATTGTGTTGTGAGATATATATAGCCACAAAATACTCCATATCCCGTGATCACTATTTCACGGTGAGATAGTCATGTTTACTGTTACCGTGTGGCGTATTTTAACAGCAGGAAAAGTTAATAGTAAATAGTTAATAAATAGTAATGATAATGTTAATAAATGGTAATGGAAATATATTGTAATGGTAACGTTAATAAATGGTAATGTTAATAAATGGTAATGGTAATGGTAATGGTAATAAATAGTAATGGTAATGTTAATAATGTTAATAATGGTAATGTTAATAGTAATGGTAATGGTAATGTTAACAAATAGTAATGTTAACAAATAGTAATGGTAATAAATAGTAATGGTAATAAAAAGTAAAGGATAATATTATATGACTGTGTTTGTATATCGTATGTATGTATGTATGTGTGAGAGAGTTTGTGTGTATGTATGTATAGGCTATTTGTGATATCCTCAGCATTATGGTGGCCGTGTGTATGTATGTATGTATATCCTCAGCATTATGGTGGCCAATGTGTGTGTGTATGTATGTATGTATATATGTAATTTCCTCAGCGTTATGTTGGGGAATGTATGGATGAAGTGTATATATATATATGTATGTATGTATGTATGTCTATTTGTGATATCCTCAGTAACCAAAACATCCTCATCACTAAGAATTCCTCCTCACCTCCCCCCACCCATTCACCCCCCCCCCCACCCATTCACCTCCCCCCCCACCCATTCCCCCCCCCCACCCATTCACCTCCCCCCACCCATACATTCACCTGACGCCGCCCATTAATAAATAATTTCTTCCCGTAACTGGAGGCGATGCATATTTTAGTCTAATTAGTGGGAAGGTAGAGTTGAATCACCTTATATACAAATTTGAGTTGTAAGAGATGGAAGGGGGATAAGGCAAGGCACAGACCATACTCTCCCTATATATATATAAGACATACATACATACATATATATACATACATACATACATACATACATACATCTCGCTCCCTTTCCTTCCCCCCCCCCCCTCCCCCAGTCCCATATTCTCTTTTTGTTTCCTTCGCTCCTTCTCCTTTTTTCCCATCTATATCTTTCTTCCTTCTCTCATTCCCCCCAATTTTTTCTTCTCTCATTTTCCCTTCAATCTCTTTGTTCCTTCTCTCATTTTCACTCCCAATCTCTTTCTTCCTTATCCTTTTTCACTTTTCTCTTGATGCCTTATCTCCTACTTCCCCCACTTCCCCTCTTCTCTTCCTTCTTTATCTCGTTTTCCCTTTTCTCTTTCTTCTGTATCTCCTTGTTCACCATTATACTTCTCTCCTCCCTTTCCCCACTTTCTCTTTTTTCCTTCTCTCATTTCCCCTTTTCTCTTTCTTCTGTATCTCCTTGTTTACCTTTACTTCTCTTCCTTTTCCCCCTTTTCTCTTCCTTCTTTATATCCTTTTCCCTTTCTCTTTATTCTTTATCTCCTAGTTCACCGTTATACTTCTCTCCTTCTCCTCCTCCTCCTCTTCTCCTGTCAGTCCTAAATGTCTCTCTTCTCTGTCTCTACTCATCACCTAATTCAGAAACTCTCACCCTTATACACTCCTCTGTTTTTCTTTTCCCTCTCTCAGTCGTACATACCTCTTCCCTCCCTCCCCCTCCTCTCTTCCCTCCTCCCTCCCTCCCTCCCCTCCTCTCTTCCCCTCCCTCCCTTTCTCTCTTCTTCAAACCTCGCCCATTCAATTCTAGTCAGTCATTTCAGTCCTATAAACACTCCAATTTCCCACTCTACTACTCCCCTTCCTTCTACTCTACTCCCCTTCCTTCCACTCTACTCCTCTTCCTTCCACTCTTCTCTCCTTCTTTCTACTTTTCTACTCTTTCTACTTTTCTCCTCTTTCTACTTCTCTCCCCTTCCTTCCACTCCTCTCCACTATCTTCCACTATGTTCCACTTTTAATTCTCCAACTTTTTTCCACTTAATTCTCCACTCTCCTCCCACTCCCTCTTTCACTCACCATTCTCCTCTCCTCCTCCATGCACTCTTTTATTTCTGCTACCTCCCATCTTCATCTTCTTTTCTATTCTCTCATTTCTACAGCTTCCTCTTTTCCCCCTATTTCATTTCCTCTTCTCTACTCTCCTTATCCACTACTTTATCATTTATACTCTCACTCACCTCCCCCCCCTACTCCTCCACATTCCCTCATCTCTGCTATGCTCTCTTTCTCCTAATCCTCTCCCTCCCCTCCCCCCCTCCCGCACCCCCCTACACAGTGAGAGGGGGGGGGCTGACTTCTGAGGCCAGCGTTCGGATCAGACCATTAAACTGAGTCAGGTTGGCTGGAGGCGAATAAAGGAGATAATTATCGAGAAACTCACGTAATGAAGAGAACTAGGACAGAGAGAGAGAGAGAGAGAGAGAGAGAGAGAGAGAGAGAGCAGGGAGGGAGAGGTGTAGAGGAGGAGAAGGAAAGGTAGAACGAGAGAGAGAGAGAGAAGGGTTGTGCGGTAGAGAGAACGAAAGAGAGTGAAAGAAAATAAGCATGAAAAAGGAAATAGCAGAGTTTGAGGGAAAGTGAACGAGAGGTGAATGGTTTTATGGATGGGTGTATTGAAATGATGCAAAGTGGAAGGAATAAAGTGGTGGAGAAGAGAAGGGGGACTGAGTGACGAGGAGGAGGAGGAGAGGAAACGTAAAAATGAGAGAGAGAGAGAGAGAGAGAGAGAGAGAGAGAGAGAGAGATACAGAGAAGGAAAGGTAAAGACGAAGAGAGAAAAAAGAGGAGGAGGAGGGAAAACGTAAATGAGAGATGAGACAAAAACAGAGAAAGAATTGTTAAGAGTGAGAGAGAAAAAGATGAAGAGGAGGAGGAGGTAGAGAAACGTAAATGAGAGATAGGTGAAGAGTAAGAGAAAAATGAAAGCAAATGATAAAGCGGTGAATGGAGAGAATAGAACCAAGGAATAATAGATAGGAGACACCACAATAGATATATAAAACATAATGAAATGAAATGAGAGACAAAGAGCGAGTAGAGAGGGGAAGGAAATGATAATAAAAATGATATGGGAAGGGAAGGGAAGGGAAGGGACACATACAGGAGACTGAAAAACTCAATAGAGATGTGAATAAATCCAAGATAAATAAAAATACAAAACAGAGAGAGATAAGAATAGAGAATGACGATGACTCAAGAGAGATAACAGATGTGATAATACGATAATAACATCCACAGAGACAGAAGCGTGTAAAGAGATATATAGAGAGATTAATAAGCTAAAGAATTAAAATATTTACACACTGAATGCAAAATGATAAAGAAATATATAGAGAGAATAAGTGGACATAGTGATGGAGTTTGATACTGGGGATAATTTTGTGTGGGTTTTGTATGAACGTAAAGGAAATACTCTTAATGGCAAATTGTAGGGTTATTGATTCCTCCAAACTATGTCAGGAAACAGACGACCCCAGTGTTACATTAATAAAGAGGGTTTGTTTGGTGGCATAGTTTGGAGGAATCAGTAGCCCTTCAATTTATCACAAGAGTACGTATCCCCTTAACACCATTATCACCCCCTTGTAATAGATAGATAGTCCTTCACTTCTATAGCATTGTTGGTAATTCTGGAGCAGCTGATTCCTCCAAACTATTCCAAGCAACAGGTAGATCACTATTATTATTGTTGTTGTTGTTATTTATCTGGTTCTGTTTCGTTGCATAATTTAGAGGAATCAAGATAAAGGTATATGAGTGTGTTGGAGTACTGGTAGTGAGTGTGTTGGAGTACTGGTGGTGAGTGTGTTGGAGTACTGGTGGTGAGTGGGTTTGGGGGTGAATGGGTGAATGGGGAGACAATGAGAGATAATAGTGAGGGTGGGAGGGACGAGGGGGAACTATTGTAATCCCAGTGTAAAATGAATGAGGCAAGGGAACCATCCACTCTTCTCTGTACCTTCCTTTCTTCCTACCTTCACTTCCTTCCTTTCTTCCTCCCTTTCTTTCTCCCTTCACTTCCTTCCTTTCTTCCTCTCTTCACTTCCTTCCTTTCTTCCTCCCTTCACTTCCTTCCTTTATATTTTCTTTCACTTCCTTCCTTTCTTCCTCCCTTCACTTCCTTCCTTTATAACTTCATTTCCTTCCTTTATTTCTTCATTCACTTCCTATATTTTCATTCAATTCCTTCCTTCCTCCCTTCACTTCCTTCCTTCCTTCCTTCCTTCTATCCTCTCTTCATTTCCTTCCTTTATTTCTTCATTCCCTTCCTTCCTTCCTTCCTTCCTCCTTCACTTCCTTCCATTAGTTTCCTTGTGTTTACTTCTCCTTTGGTCTATTTGTCTCCCTTCCATTTCCTTCAGTTCCTCATACATAAAATATACTCAAATCTCTACTATTTTTTCATCTCATTAGCATTCCAAAACAAAATCTTCTTTCACTTTTTTTATTCTCTTCATCAGTATCGTTCTCTAACCCCCGTTCTTTCACGTTCTTCCTCTTCTATCCACATCTATCCATGCCCCTCCCCCTCTCTTTCTCCTCCTCCCCCATCCCCCATCCCTCATTTCCATCTCTATCTATCCCCCCCTCCCTCCATCCCCATATCCACACCCTCTATCTCCCCATTTCCATACCCTCCCTCTATCCCCCCTCCCCTCCCCCTCCCCATATCCACACACCCCTCTATCTCCCCTACCCCCACCCCCACCCCCCTCTCCATTTCCATACCCTCCCTCTATCCCCCCTCCCCTCCCCTCCCCATATCCACACCCCCCTCTATCTCCCCTACCCCCACCCCCTCTCCATTTCCACACCCTCCATCACTACCTTAAGCTTAATAACAGCCAGCATATGGTTATGTCAGGTCATGAGGATGCTAAACAACCCTCTGAGTGCCGGGGGAATATGAACCTTACAACCAAGGGGGCAATAAGGGCGAGTTTACCATATAGATCGTTCACTACTCGTCCCTCCCCCTCCCCCCCCCCCATCTCCTCTGTAAAATGACGACAAAGCGACGAGCGGGGGCCGACTGTGTTGTGGCTGACAGTTATTTATGTGTGTGCATTGTCAGGAGGGCCAGCTGACATCTATATCTACCCTCCACACTGACCCCTGACTCCTGCTACATACACACACTCGCTCGCTACTCCTAGACCTCAAATACTAACAATATATATATATTCTCTCTCTCTCTCTTCTTGTTCCTCCTTTTCTTTCTGATGTTTTATGTTCTTTTTGTCTCTCTCTCTCTCTCTCTCTCTCTCTCTCTCTCTCTCTCTCTCTCTCTCTCTCTCTCTCTCTCTCTCTCTCTCTCTCTTCTCTCTCTCTCTCTCTCTCTCTCTCTCTCTCTCTCTCTCTCCTCTCTCTCTCATTTATCCTTCAGTATCTGCATAATATCTAATCTTTGTTTTGTTCCATATTAATCGTTGCCTAATCATCCCTTTATCCTATTATGATTATTCCCCTTTTACCTCTCCTTGTATATCCTTCTTTCATTCACTTCTCCATCCCTTACATATATTTATTATTTACATTATTTTTCCCATCCTCTTTGTTTACCCATAGAACCTATATTTACATTTTTTTTCCCACGATCATTCGGTATTCATAGTCATTTTTCCCCTCCTTCCCATTGCTTTCCTTCTCTCCAATCTCCCTCCATCCATCTACTTTATCTTCCTCCTCTTCTCTTTCCTCTCTTTCATACTGATCAGCCTCCCATCTCTTGCCTTCCCCTCCTCTCCTCTCCCCTCCCCTCCCCTCCCCTCCCCTCCCTCCTTTAACCTCCCCCAGCCCTTCTCATTCGTCCCCCTTTCTCTCTCTCCCCCTCCCTCTCTCTCCTATGATACTCTCCCCCCCCCACACTCGCCTTTTCAATTAGCTTTCCTCTCTCTCTTTCTCCTCATCTTTATTTCTCCCCTTCCCCTCTCCATATTTCCCCTCTTCCACCGCCATTATGCCAGATCATGGCGACATTGAATATAAATACCACAGTCACCTTCATCTCTCATGTTTGTATACTCTCTCTCTCTCTCTCTCTCTCTCTCTCTCTCCTCTCTCCTCTCTCTCTCTCTCTCTCTGTGTGTGTGTGTGTGTGTGTGTGTGTGTGTGTGTGTCTATAACTACTGCCTCTCTATATTATTTGGATTATAAAAATATGAGGAAGAAGAGACTTGAATAAAATTGAGGAAGAGGAAGAACTTGAATAAATACATCAGTTCAACGAGGAAAATTGAAAAAGAGAAGAAAATGAAAGAAAAGATAAAAAAAATAATGAGGGAGTTGAAAGTATTAATTAAGGTGAAAAGGAAAAAAGAGACGAGTGGTAGGAGAGAAGAGAGAGAGAGACAGAGAGAGAGAGAGAGAGAGAGAGAGAGAGAGAGAGAGAGAGAGAGAGAGAGAGAGAGAGAGAGAGAGAGAGAGAGAGAGAGAGACAGAGAGAGAAAAAGAGAGAGAGAGAGAGAGTGTCGATAACTTGATTCATGGATTATAATATTGAGAATGGGGGAGTGGTGGTGATGTTTGGGTTTAGTGACGGAAAGGGTCAGGTTTTTTCTCCTACTGTTTTGACATTATTTCAATATTTATAAACTTTGCCTCCATATGAACCAAGCAGACTATAATATACTTAAGCCCTTACCAACCATGCAGATTATCAACATTCCACTCGTATTAGTTTATGTGAATAGTGTTAGAAAGTTATTGTAAGATATATATGCCTTTTGTTTTGTTTTTTATATTGCCTTCATTTTATTCACTTTTTTTTTATTATTTTTATTATTATTATTATTATTATTATTATTGGTCATTATACACAGGGAAATTTGAGATGTAGAGCAATATTTTTCTTCAGTCATACATTTTGCGTTCGTGCTCATTTATCCACCATGCACGGCCCCCTCCCCACAACTCAGTACGCCCCCCACCCCACAACCCAACAAGCCCCCTTCCCCACAAACCTTTACGCCCCCCTCCCCACAAGCCTTTTTGCCCCCCTCCCCATAATCCAGCACGCCCCCCTCCCCACAACGCAACACGCCCCCATCACCGTGTAAAGTTTGCCTCTTCATTGCTGGTTGGGGAGAGAGAGAGAGAGAAGAGAGAGAGAGAGAAGAGAGAGAGAGAGAGAGAGAGAGAGAGAGAGACAGCTGGCTGGCCGGTAATGCGTTGGATTATCTCACTCCTACATCTACTCTGTCAAATAAGCTTGATGGATGACCCCCTGAACCCTCGCTGTCCTCTCAGAAACTCCACGCCACGCCTTTCTTCTTTACACTTACATACATAGACAACATACAGTCCCGTTAACATCGTGTCTAATATTATATGGTGGTGGTGACGTTGATTTTTTGGTTTCCTCGTCTTACTGTAGTGTTCCATAGCTGTCCTCACCTCAGTTAATTAAGGGGGAAAGTTTTGTGTTGGTAATTCTGGAGCAACTGAATCCTACAATCTATTACAAGCAACAGAACACCATTATTTTTGCCCATATGGTTCTGTTTCCTAGCATATTTTTGGAGGAATCAAGGCACTCCAATGTACCAAAAAATAATTACCACCACCTTAAAGGGAGATTCTTTTGTTGCAGTGCATTGGAAGGTCTGTGTCTGTCCGAGTCCTCCAAACATTACCAGAAAACAGGCACCTTCAATGGTACTAATAGGGGATTTGTTTCGTGGCATAGTTTGGAGGAATCAGAGTTCTTCCAATTCATCAATAAAGATTATAGTTTGGAGGAATCAGAGTCCTTCCAATTCACCAACAAAAGAACATTCCCTACACATCTTGGTCTCTTTTTGGTCTCCTTTCTCTTCGGCTTGTTTCCTCCGTCGTGCCTGTGTCCCTTAACAGTTCTTTTATTTTTTATTTCTACGTTCCCTTCCTGTGTTCCGACTCTCAAGTGATTCGTCCATTTCATTATTGTTTGCTTCAGACACACATTATAGTTTCCATCCTCTTTCTTGTTTACTGTCATGATATAAAAAGTTGTTCCTTTGTCCTCCCTCTCCCATCATCCTCTCCCCCCCCCTCTGTCATTTACTAATCCTGAATCAAACTAGTGTAAATATAATTGTACAAGAAGCAAGATCCCTCAAGCAGACGATATCAGGGAAAAACCACCTGAGAACACATAGTAGTCACCAGAAGAACACAGAGTAGTCACCAGAAGAACACAGTAGTCACCAGAAGAACACAGAGTAGTCACCAGAAGAACACATAAGAAAACAGACTAGTCGCCAAAAAATCTGTTCCATTCTGCTCATCATATGTTGCCTTTCTTTTTTTTATACCCCCCTCCTCCCTTCCCTTCTCCGGATTTGGTGATTTCACGGTGTATGACCCTTCGACCCCCTTCGTCCCCCTCTGTGGCCGGCCGGGGACTGAAGGGAGAGGAGGGGGAGGAGGGGAGGGGCCAGACTAGCGAGGGGGTGTTGGGGGGATCACAGAAGGGGCATTAAACTAGTCCAGGGTAAAGGCTGGGTAGATTAGGGAGGGCATGAGACTGAGAGAGAGAGCGTGGCTGGTTGGCTGAACGTATCGAGAAAATGGAGGTGTGGTTTTGCCCCTCTCAACAAGTCGTCAGTATAGTATATATATCGGGAGGATCTTTTGTTGCGTTAGACGTGATAATGAAATACAGAAGAGAAGAGTAGACATTGAGAATATAATCACTTCCATGCAACATTTTACAGTACGTGAGGAAGGAACGGAATGAAAGATACACATACACACACACATTCATTCATTTCTAGCTATAAGTTAGAGAAGTTAGCAAAGGGAAGGAAAGGAAAAAAAAGAGTCTAGGTGGATGAGACGAGACTGTGGTTTGTTTTGGCTAGCATCACGTTGTGTCGCTGTATACTCTCAGTGAAGTGTCAGGGTCAAGGCGAGGCGAGGCGAGGGAGTTGTGGTGTGGTGTACATGTGTACTTAGGGTGGGGAAAGGTAAGAAGGAGGGTGAGGAAAGGTAAGAGTAAGGGTGAGGAAAGGTATATAAGAGGGAGGGTGAGGAAAGGTATATAAGAGGGAGGGTGAGGAAAGGTAAGAGAGGAGGGTGTACTAAGGGATGAGAGAGGGAAGTGTACCTACGGAGGGGTGGGGGGTGGGGATGGGAGGAGATACAGATAGGAGTATGGAAAGGTGAGTGAAGGATATTGTTTGGGACAAGTTAAGAGTCCTTTGTTGGAGGGAAAAAATGAAAACTCTAACAACAGATATAAGTTTCCAAGACACAATTATTATAATATGAAAGAAATTAGGATATGAAGGATTTAATTCATACAAGAAGAGAGGGACATCTGGTGGATAAGGTAGAGAGAGAGAGAGAGAGAGAGAGAGAGAGAGAGAGAGAGAGAGAGAGAGAGAGAGACAGAGACAGAGACAGACAGAGAGCGAGGAAAATAAACTGATGCATATACCCTCTACATGCGTCTGTTCATCTCATCCATTCGTTCGTTTCTCGTTTCCATTCAGCTGTTTATTATTACCCTTCCCTCCATGACCTTAACACCTTCCCCTTTCCCTCACCCCCACCACAACACCACCACCACCACCACCACCAGTATAACAAGAGTCAGATCAGATAGAATAATCAGATCAGCATCAACAGTATTCACCACCCTTCCTTCCTGCCCTGCCTGCCTGCTCTGCCCTGCCTGACCACATCTGTACCCTAGGGAAGGAGGGAAAGGGGACGGAGAAAGGAAGCAAACGGGAAAACGAGAAAATACGAAATGGAAAGGAAAGTATTTGAAAGGGGAAGGAAGACATGGTAGAAGACAGAGTTATGGGAATATGTAAATCTTTGATAATTATCTTTTTATTCGAGTCGTGGTCATTTTTGAAAGCTGTAATAATTATCGTCTGCAGTTTAAAATAACTCGATTATAATTTCCTCGACTACTTAATAAAGCTCTCTGTATCGTCCACACAAGATGCCACACACACATACAGCTCAGATCAGTAGAGGAGTCAGTCAGTCAGTCAGTCGATCATTCAGTCAGTTAGTAAGTCAGTCAGTTAGTCGATCATTCAGTCAGTCAGTCAGTCAGTCAGTCAGTCAGTCAGTTAGTAAGTCAGTTAGTCGATCAGTCAGTCAGTCAGTAAGTCGGCTCTGTGTCTATCAGCTGCCGGAGGACAAGCTTATCTCACTCTCCCTACACCCCAAACAGTCAGCCTCCACGCCCCCCTTCCCTCCCAGGGTGGCTTGCGGGGCGGGGCGGGGCGGGGCAGGGGCAGGGGCAGGGGTGGACCTTTCGTTAGCAACCATTCACTAAGTTCCTCCTTATCGCTATCGTATCTGCCTTACCCCCTGATTTTTCCCCACTCATGTATATATATGTATGTATGTATGTATGTATGCGGGATATACACTCATGCCGCCATCATACATACATACCCTTTTCATTCCATCTGTGATATCACAGCGTCTCTCACATCACATCCCATACATATTCTCATACCTGTGTACTACTTTAATCTCATGTATATTTCCATCTTCTCTTGTCACCATACATACATACATACATACCCCTTCATTCCATCTCATTATTATCTTTCATACTGTAGCTTCTCTCATAACTATCTTATCCCATATATTATTGTGGCTTTCGTATACTTCTGTGCTGTTTTGGTCTCATAATTATACCCTTTCACATCCCTCTAAATTATTGTCACCCACTCATTACTTTTATATAATTATGAGTGTTGTACATCCCTTTAATAATTATAATGTACAGTCAGGGAACAAAGTATCAGAAAATTGTTGTGTGTGTGTGTGTGTGTGTGTGTGTGTGTGTGTGTATGTGTGTGTGTGTGTGTGTGTGTGTGTGTGTGTGTTAGTGTGATTGTGTGTGTGTGTGTGTGTGTGTGTGTTAGTGTGATTGTGAGTGTGTGTGTGTGCTCGTCTCAATAACTCAATCCCCTCCACCCTGGCCATCCACTCCACTCCACTCCACACCTATACCCAGGAAACGGGCGTGATATATACCCCCTCCCACACCCTGGCCACCCACCCACCCACTCCACACCCAGGTACAAGGCCCACCCACCTGTGTTTGTTCCTGGGTGAGGGCGGATGGTGGTCCTTCCTCTACCACCTTATCTTAACACCTCTCCTCCTTCTCGCTTCCTCCCACGGTTCACTTTTCCTATCCTACTCTTCATCCTCATCCTTCATTCTCTACTCCTCCTCTTCATCCTTCATTCTCTATACTCCTTATCCTTCATTCTCTGAACTCCTTATCCTTCATTCTCTATTCCTCATCCTTCATTCCCTATTCCTACTCATCCTTCATTCTCTACTCTTCCCCATCCTTCATTCTCTACTCCTCCTCTTCCTCCCACGGTTCACCTTCCTATCCTCATCCTCATTCCTTTTCATCCTCACTTTCTCTCTTCACCTCAATTTCTCTTCTCTCTTCATTCTCGCTTCCTATCATGATTCACTTCCACCTCCCCTTTCCTTTTCTCCTATCTTCTCGTTTATTTCAAGAATCTACTATTTCTCTTCCTCCTCCACTTCCCAACCCCCTCCTTCTCCTCCTCCACCTTTTTGCTTCTCCATTCCTCTTCTTATCTTACAGTAAATACCATCACAATCTTATTTAGCAAATTTTCTTTTATACTAATGTGGGATATTATTGATAGGAATGAATGGGATATATTATATGGGTTAAAGGTTGCGTCGGTAGATCGAGTTGTTATGGTGATTGGAGTAAAGATTTGAAAGAAGAATTGTTTGTATATGGGGAATACTTAAAAGATATATACGTACTAAAAAAAAAATAAAAGGAAATACGGTGGGAGAAACATTGGTAGAGTTGTTTCATCGTTTATTTTATTTTATTTTTATTGGACCATGGCAGCATCGAGTGAGTCTTCTTGTATACTGTAGTTTTATTTCTTTGTTTATCTCCTGACGCTTCCTGTTTCCTTTATAATGCATCCAGTGGCGTATACCTCTGTCTCTCTCCCTCTTCCGACAAGTAATTTACACCTCTTCCCTGCTTCCTTTTCACTCCTTGTTCTCAGCTTCCTTGTGTGTGTGTGTGTGTGTGTGTGTGTGTGTGTGTGTGTGTGTGTGTGTTGTGTGTGTGTGTGTGTGTGTGTGTGTGTGTGTGTGTGTGTGTGTCCCGTTTCTCAGGTCACTTCTCATTTCCCTTCCATTTTCCTTAGACTTTCGTTGTGAACAGTATACACTCAATCCTATATACCTGGTTAGTTATGGTCTTTGTTCCATCCTTTAGTCTATATATAATAGGGGTAACTTCTTTTAATTTAATAACACTGACATTATTATATTAAAGTATTATATTTATATTTGATAAAGATTATGTGGAAATATAAAATAAAGCACGAATAGAATATCATAGAGAAAGAATTGCTTAAAAATTACATATATGAAAATCTAGAGCACAAAATTTAGTGAACGAATTGTGATGAAAAATGAACTATATACAAGATGTGTAAATAAAGTGAATTAGGAGCATTGAATGAAGGGGACACAGGTGGGTGTTTGTAGGTCAGGTAAGGAAGTAGCGGTGTATTAGGAAGGTGGTGGGTTGGGGTGGGGTGGGAATGGAGGGTTGAGGAGGTGGTGGGTGGGTGTGGGGATGGAAGAGGTTGTGGGTGTGGGTGTGGGAGGGGAGGAGGTTGTGGGGGGTGGGGTGGGGATGGAAGAGGTTGTGGGTGTGTGTGTGGGAGGGGAGGAGGTTGTGGGTGGGTGTGGGGATTGAGGAGATTGTGTGTGTGTGGGCGGGGAGGTGGGGGATTGGGGGTGATGGAGAGAGGAAGAGGAGGTGGGTTGGTGTGGGGGTGGGGTTGGTGTGGGGGTGGGGTGGGGTGGGGTGGGGTGGGGGTGTATAGCTGGTGGACCTAAATCTGGCTCTGGACATCCAACTTCCCTCCATTTACAGTGTTTGTGAGTCCCGGTCGGCCGTAAATGATGACGTCTCTATTGTCACAAGGTGCTGACGCGTCCACCTCAACCCCCACCCCCCCATAAGACCTCCTCTACCCCCACAGCCTCACCCCTCACCCCACACGAACTCCTCTATACCCTCCATCCCCGGCCAAACCCACAACCTCTCTCCATACCCACACCAACCCACCACTTTCACTCCCAACCCACCACCCACACACCCACAACCTCCTCCATCCCCATATATACCCTCTCTCCCATTAACCCCCCACTCCCACCTTCACCCACACACACACCCACCCACCCACCCACCTACCCACCATCCTACCTACCTGCCCAATAAGCCTCCCTTCGTGTTTCCAGTTCTCTCATTCCATTTCTCTTCCTCACTTGTCCAGTCGTTCTCCCTCAATTCTTTTTTCCAGATTTGTACTTCTATTTCTTCTTTTTTTTTGTCCAGTCACCCTCCTTCAATATTTTTCTGATCTTTCCTTCCATCTTTTTTTCGATGTTGGTGTTGAGGGGGAATTTATTTTTGGTACATTGGAGTGCCTTGATTCCTCCAAAGTATGCCAGGAAATAGAACTAGATGAACAAAAATAATGGTGGCCTGTTGCTGGGAATAGTTGGAGGAATCATTTATCTCCCAAAATGCCAAAACTGTACCTTCCCCTTATATGACTCTTGTGTTTTGTATCAGGTGAATACTAACACAGGTGGGAGCTTCCGGTGGTGTGTGTGTGTGTGTGTGTGTGTGTGTGGTGAAGTGGGTTCGTTGGTTCGTCAGGTTTGTGGCCTGCCTGGTCCGCCTCAGTCAGTAAAACGTATTCAGAGTTTTGCTGGCGACACTCACAATGGGACAGTGAGGAGAGAGAGAGAGAGAGAGAGAGAGAGAGAGAGAGAGAGAGAGAGAGAGAGAGATGGGGGTCTGTGGTGATGAGCGGTTGTCCACACCCTCACCACACCCTCATTATACCGTGGCCATACCCTCACTATGCCTTAATAACACCCTCACCACATTATTATTATACCCCACCACACTGTTACTCCAAAGAACTTCCGGTAGCAACCACACACAAACGATGTATTAGAAAGTCAACACCAAGACAAAAGTTTCGCTACATATCCCCACTTTATAGGTTTCTGTATTTTTTTCACGGCTCCAAGGTAACTCCATTCATTGCCTACCTTGCCCTTCCATACCGTACCCTGCCTAGCCTTACATAAACACAACACAACCCTGCCCTATTTTGCCCTCAATTTCTCCTGCCCTACCTTCCCCTGCTCTGCCCTACCCTACCCTACCTTCCCCTGTTCTGCCCTGCCCTGCCCTGCCCACAGCCTCCAGTAAATCTTCCTTTCAGCAGCTCCCCGGCCACACCAGAATACACAGAACCCATCGGAAACAACAACTGAAACGGCCTCGCCTTCTCGCTTCCTTTTCAAGCGCGGGAAACCGGTTATTGGGGTGGAAGGGGCGGGGAGGAACTTTGTGCTGGGAAGCGAAAGGTTGTAGTGTGAGACAGAGAGACGCAGGGAAGAGACCGTGCGACCACCGGGAATCGGAACCGAACGAACGACGACGAGTGAGATAAATTCTGTATATAAGGAGAGAACCAGGACGGGAGAATAACGGGTTTGTTCACAGCTAAAAGAGACATCACACTTCCCTCAGAAAGAGCACCGTGTGGGTAAGGGGTGGGGGAGAGGGGGGACAGAAGAAGGACACTTTACCATACAGTTCCAGCAGCGTTTGGGGGGACTGAGTGTGACCGCGACAACAATGGTCCCCGGTCTGGTCCCCTACAGTGGGTCCCCGTCGTGGTCCTGATGAGCGTCGACAATGGAGGACTGATCCGAGACCCTCCATTGCTGGTCACGGTAACTGGGTAAACGCTACACAAACACGCAACACTTACACCTTACAATAACACGCAACATGTACTTACACAACCATGCAACACTTACACCTTACAATAACACGCAACACATACTTACAATACCACGCAACATGTACTTACAATACCATGCAACACTTACACCTTACAATAACACGCAACACATACTTACAACAACACGCAATACGTACTTACACTACCACGCAACACTTATTCCTTACAATAACCTGCAACACATACTTGCTCTACTTACACACTACACTAAAACGCAACACTTGTATACGCTACGCTGACAAACAACACATACTCCAACACCATACTGACCCATACTTTTATACGCTACACTACAACGCAACACAGACTTATACTCAACTACGCAACACAAATGGCAAGGACGGTAAAAAAAAAGAAAAAAAAAAATAATACTGAGGGCCATATAGAGTTCCCACAAGAGCCAAAATAAAATTGTGAACAGCAAACAACTACATATAAGTCAAGCCATGATTCCAAAATATGACGTCACAGGACACACACACGACTTTTGATTCTGATTGTACATAGAGTGCCTTGAAGGGGACGAGGATGGTATGTGTGAGCAGACATGACGACAGTGAAAAAAAAAAAATAATAATAATAATAATATAAACCAATCTGTGTAAATATTCATGGGGAAATGTGTGTAAATATTCTTGAGGAAATGTGTGTAAATATTCATGGGGAAATGTGTGTAAATATTCTTGAGGAAATGTGTGTAAATATTCATGGAGAAATGTGTGTAAATATTCATGGGGAAATGTGTGTAAATAGTCGTGGGAAAATCTGTGTAAATATTCATGGGGAAATCTGTGTCGTTTATGGGTTAAGTGGGTCGTGTTATGTCGAGGAAGTGGAGGCTTACTGATTCCTCCATACAATGCCACGAAACAGAAACTTCCCGTTACTATCACTGAACTCGTCTGTTTCCCAGTATAGTCTGAAGTACTCAATATCCTCCTCCCCTTAAGTGTGTGTGTGTGTGTGTGTGTATGTGTTGTGAGAGGACTGGATGGAGGGGTACATGTTTGTATTAAAGTCTCAAACCTCATAATTATTCTCCCACGCCTTCCCCATCAGCTACCTTCATCACCCCATCATCACACTCCCACACCTTCCCCTCATCACCCCATCATCACCCTCCCACGCCTTCCCCTCATAACCCCATCATCATCACTCCCACGCCTTCCCCTCAGGTCCTATCATCACTCTCCCACGCCTTCTCATCAGGTCCCCTCATCACCCCTGTCGTCTCTATATGCTAATGTACAATGGTTAATACGATACAGACCCTTGGATATATCACTCATAAACCTCCTTCACCCGACTACCTACCTACACCTTCCTTCCTTCCTTCCCTATAGCAGCATCCTTCACTGTGTACCTCCTCAACACAAAAGACCATCGATAAAAGCAACTGCCATACCTCATCTCCCGAGTCTGAACCAGTGATAAAGACATTCCCTGTGACTCCCCATTCATATGACTACTGAGGTGATTGGCCAGACAGCCCTTCCTTAGCCAGACCAGCAGGTACAGGTAGGTAGGTAGGTGACAAGGTGACATCCGAAGCTGATACCGTCTTTTGAGCAAACGTTTTTGGTCCTCACGAGGGAAGGTGACGGCGTCGGACTGAAGGGATTATACTAAAGAGGACAATGGGTGGGTCTTGCTATAGTGTGAGGCAGACAGGCAGCTAGGCAGGCAGAAAGGCAGGCAGACAGACAGACAGACAGACAGGCAGGCAGGAGGGAGGAGGGAAGGTGGTGGTGGTGTTGGTGTTGGTGTTGGTGGGAGTTTTCTTTCCCGTCAGGTCGTCTTGTGTCTCCTTACGATATTCTTGGATTTTTCTCAAGACTTCATCAATCATCCTCTCTCATCTTCACAACATCATTTTTTTTTATTATGGTATTGTGTCTACTGCTATTAATATGACTGATCATTATTTTCTGCAGGTACAGTTCAGAGTGTAATGAAGTGTAATCGGGTGTAATAAGATCCATTATGTTGTTGTATTATGAACAAGTGTGGAATGTTTTGTATAGTACAGTGACGGTGAGAGTTGTCGCAGAATAATGTTGTGTGTCATGTTGATATGTGGTACAGTCGCTTGCACACACACACACACACACTCAGTCACTTGGGTATTAATGTTTGTGTGTGTTGTAGACGAAGATTAACACACACTAACACATTTACTCTCATATACTGTATAATATATGCTTATATGATGTTGGTTATACGTGAAGGCGAGAAGAAGTAAAAGTGAAGAAAGAGAGAATGAGTCAATTTATAGAATAAGTGAAGGAAGAGGAAGTGACAGTGATAAAAGAGAGAAGAAAAAAGGAAAAAATATCGAAGGAGAAAGGAAGAGATAAAAGAGAGGAAGAATGAGTCAATATCTAGAATGAATGAGGGAAGGAGAGAGGAAGTGAAAGTGAAGAAAAGAAAGAGACCAAGAACCACACCGGGACAAGGAGAAGGAAGGAAGGAAGGAAGGAAGAAGGTTGTGGGTGAGGTGGGAGGGAAGAAAGGTGTGGGTGAGGTGGGAGGGAAGGAGGGTGTGGGTGAAGTGGGAGGGAAGGAAGGTGTGGGTGAGGTGGGAGGGAAGGGAGGTGTGAGTGAGGTGGGAGGGAGGCTGTCAAGATTTGGTAGGGAAGAGGGTGAGAGAGAAAGTGTGGTGTGTATTGGCGGGGATGTGGTGGGAGGAGGGTGTGTGAGGGTGTGAGAAAAAGGGAGGGCCAAGGAGGGAAGGGAAAAAGGAAAAGAAAAGAAAAGAGAGGGAGAAGGATGGTAGGGAAGGGGAGAAGACAGAGAGGACCAAGGAAGGAAGGGAAATGGGGAGGGAGAATCAGTACATGAGTAGGAGTAAAAGGAAAAAAAGAGGAGAAAAAAGAGGAAGAATAAAGAGGAAGAAGGAGAATGAGGTGGAGGAAGAAGAAGGAGGAGGAGGAGAAAGAAGGAGGAAATGGAGGAGGAATGAGAATGAGAAGAAGGAGGAGAAAGAAGAAGAAAGGAGGAGAAGGAGAAAGAGAAGGAGGAGGAAAGGAGGAAAATGAGGAGGAAGGAGCTATAGGTCTCACTCTCTCTCTACCTTGGACAAAACAGGATTATGGTTGAGACGTCACTGGAAGAATAGTGTCAGTCCTCCGTCTCAAAGAAGATTGTATTTAGCAATTTATCAAAAGGTACCGCCTGTGTGTGTGTGTGAGAGAGAGTGAGAGAGAGAGAGGGAGAGATTTTTTTTTTTTTCCACTTTTGACTACTTGGCCAGCTGTCCACCTGTATTTCATCACGTCTTCCAAACACATGTATTTATCTCTGTTCACGGTATACATGACATTTATTATTTATGATCATCCGTATTGTTGCTATAAACATCAATTAATCGGTCATTTGTGTAGTTTTTTAATAATACCACTAATGATAAATATAATACCATACAATATTATTATTATTATTATTATTATTATTATTTTTAATGATATATAGTAAGTTTAATTTCAGTTATTGGTTAAACTATGATAAGTCAGATCATTATAATTATAATTTTTCTCCATTTACTTCTTTATTATCATCGAGTATTCACAACATGTTGAGTATTTGTGAAGACGAGAGTTGATCATTAAATGAGGGGAAGGACTGGTATTATCCTCATTCTTGATAGCACTTATTCATCTCTTCTTGCCTTAAGGACCAAGTGATGTAAACAGATAATTGGAGTTGAGTGAGTCCTTCAAACATTGCCACGAAACACCACCAACATGGAAGGAGCTTGTCTGGTGGCAGGGTGAGGAGGAATCAGAAGCCACCAGGTCTCACACACACAAGGAGCTCTTAATCATCCCAAGCCGTGAATGTGATCTCATGATGGTGGTGATAAGATATTCAAAGGCTTGGTCATTACAGGGTGGATCTTTAGTGAGGTAACGAGGTGCCAGCCAGCCAGAGTGGGAAGGAGGCATTGGAGAGAAGGAAGGAAGAGAGGGAGGGAGGGAGGGAGGAAGGGAATGGGGACGGACAGACAGATATATAAACATAAATGAATGCATTACCATCTGCCGTAAACTCTATTTTATTACATATATTTATACATATATATATATATTTTCGTCTCTCCCTATTGTTTTTTTTATCTATCTCCTTACTCTCCGACCACTCTCGCTACCTCTTCCCTCTCTTCCCTTTCTTTTTACCCGCTCCTCATCCTACAACTCCCCCTAACTCTCCCCTCTCTGTTCCCTTCTCCCTCTCCTTCCTTCTTTTCCCCTTCTCCCTCCTTCCTTTTTTTCCCTTCTCTCTCTTCCCTCTCTTTTTTTCTTCTCTCTCCCTCCCTCTGCTCACCCTACCACCCTCCCTCTCGTCCCTCTCCACACCTCTTTACGAAGGATGAACAGCAGTTGGAGTGTCTTGTTGGTGAAAAGATACTGGAGTGAGGGCGAACACTCCTACACTCACTCCACCAGTCAAGACAGTCGCCACCCACACTCCTCATTAAGGTCGACATTCCCTTAGCAAAACATTGGATGGGTGGCTCTTGGCTACTATAGGGGGTTGTGGCCGCGGCGGCAGGCAGAGGAACGTCGTTTAGTAATCATTATCTCCTTTAATCATTCGTGGTCTATTTTAAGTGAAGATCGCTATTAGTGGATCCTGGAGGGTGTCTGAGGCTCAAGTGGGGCGGGGGAGGGAGAAAAAAACGAGGGAAATTAAGAAAAAGTGAACAAGTGAGAGTAGAGGAAACTTGTGTAGAAGAAGAAATGTGTGTAAAGGAGAGGATACGTGTGTAAAGAGAGAGGAAACTTGTGTGTAAAGGAAGAGGAAACGTGTGTGTAGAAGAGGAAACATGTGTGTAAAGGAAGAGGAAACGTGTGTGTACTAGAAAAGGATTATGTGTGTAAAGGAAGAGGAAACATGTGTAAAGGAGAGGAAACGTGTGTGTAAAGGAAGAGGAAACGTGTGTGTACTAGAAAAGGATTATGTGTGTAAAGGAAGAGGAAACATGTGTAAAGGAGAGGAAACGTGTGTGTAAAGGAGAGGAAACGTGTGTGTAAAGGAGAGGAAACGTGTGTGTAAAGGAGAGGAATCACGAGTGTAAAGGAGAGGAAACACGTGTGTAGAGGAAGAGGAAACATGTGTGTATAGGGAAAAAGAAACATGTACAGGGGAAAAGGAAATATGTAGTGGGGAAAAGTAGTTCAGGGAAAAAGGAAACTTGTGTAGAAAAATAAGCATGTAGGCCTATACAGGGGAAAATAAACCTGTGTAGAGGAAGGGACTGTGTTGTGTTGTGTTGTGTAGAGAGGGAAGGGGGACAGGTGGCTTTATTCACCAAGACTAATGATTTTTTTTCCTTTTACCCTCTATTAATACACGTGTTAGAGTTCATGTTTTTCCTTATCCTTTATATATATATACGAGATTGAAAGCAGTAGTACATTCTCCTTTATTAATTTTCTTTTGTACTGTTTCTATTTGCCGTACGATTTTTCTTTGATCTTCTTCTGTGATATTCCTCTGTAGATGTCCACGTTTTGGAACTATCTTATATATTTCTTCACATTTAATTATTGTCTATATTATATTTTCTGATACTTTATCCTGTTGTTTACTTTCCACCATATTTATCCTTTTTTCTCTCTCCTTTCTTTTTCATATCATTATCTTTATTCTTGGTTTACTTTATTTCCTCCATGGAGTGAGATCAGCTGCTGGAGGAACAAGTGTGAGACGTGTTTAGCCAAGCGAGACTCCCCCCCCCTTACCCCCCACAGCTGATACTGACACGACCCCTCCTCTTCACCCTCTACTTCGCCTTCTCCATGCAGCCCCCTCCTCACTTCTCAGCTCCCTCATCTCTCCTCACATTCCTCCTCATTCCTCACCTCTTTCCTTGCCACATCTCGGCTCCCTCATCACCTCTCCTCACATTCCTTCTCCTCCTCCTCACCTCACTTCAACTCCCTCCTCACTTCTTAGCCCCCTAGCCTCTCCTCACATTCCTCCTCCCTCACCTCTCTTCAGCTCCCTTCTAACCTCTCCCAAGCTTTCTCCTCAGCCTCTACTTCGCCTCGCCTTTCCTCTCCTCAGTCCCCTTCTCCCCTTCCCCCTCTTCACTAACGTCCTCTCTGCCTCCATAATACTCCTCCTAATTCATCACTGTCCGCTCATCTTCCTCGTCCATGTTTTGTTGTTCTCACATTAACTCATCCCGTCCCCTTCCATCTCCCCCAGCGCCTGTTAACACCCACGGAAAATCAACCAATTTGTAATGCCGAGTCTCCCCTCCCGCTCCAATCTGTTCCAAAATTCCTTAATGGTGCGGAAGCCAATATCTTCAATCAAACACAGTCAGCCAACCAGCCAGCCAGCCATTCAGCCAGCCAGCCAGCCAGTCGTCCATTTATCCTGGGTAGCCATTCATCCTGCCTGCAATCCACTTAGGGTTTGGTTCTAACAATTGTTGCATCAGTCTGTTAGCTGACGATATCTGTCTTGTACTCGGCTATTACGTACTCAGCTGTTCGAGTGTTTGGCTAGCTTAGTACTCACCTATTTGTTCGAGTGTTTGGCTAGCTTATCCATGTCATTAGTCAACAAATCCGTTATCTTTTTATCACAAACATTTTGATCAGTGAATACCGGTACGTTAGATAACCAAGTAAGTAAGTAAGTAAATAATGCGTTAATCTCGTCTCGTTATATGATTCTTACCGAGTATAAAGTATAATAATCTCTATTCTCACTGAGCCTTGGGGCCAGATTGTATTCAGGGTAATGGTTTCTTTACCCTTCTCTCCTTTGGTGGTGGGAATCTGTTTAATGGAGACTTCAGGACGCACGCAAAGAGACTTCCGACTCGCCCCCCTTCACCGACCCCCTCACCGACCCCTTCCAGATAAAAACCCAAGCGGAACTCACTCTTGCCTCGCTGGGAAGAAAAGAAGCCAGGATGAAGAGGAGGGAGGGAGATGAAGGAGAAGAGGTTGGGGTGGGGATGGGGACGAGGAAGGGGGGGGGTAAAAGCTACAAAAATAGAAACAATGGATTAAACAGAAAAAGAAAAACTTAAAGTATGATAACAGTAAGGTTTTATATTATAAGAAACAAAGAATACTTAAAGAAAAATAAAGAATATTTCCGAATAATAAGATCATATCAGAATCTGCTAAAAGACACTATGTAAGAAAACGAATACATACAGAATTTAAAGTGTTCTTCAGACTAAGAGAACAATATTTAATATTTTTAGAGAGGGTAATATTACGTAGGGAACAAGAGAATCATGACTCATATTCTCTCATTTACTCAGACATTTCCCACATCACCACCACCACCACCACCACCACCACCACCAAGCTACAACAACAACAACATTTATCTTCCCCCAGGCTACAACAACAACAACCCCTCCCTTCCTCCAGGCTACAACTACAACACCTTCCTTCCCCTATCCTATAGGCTATAACAACCCCTCCTCCCCTCCCCCAGACAACAACAACTACAACCCCTCCCTTCCATCCCCCTCACCCACTACTCGTTGCTTGGTTGGGGTCGCTTCATTTTTGAAGTTTTTTCCTGGCTGGAGCCTCAAGGAGAGTGGCAGGGCGGCGGACACAACAATGGCGACCCACCAACAACTTCCCAACTCAACCTTCCCTGCAACACCACACATCACTATTCCATCTGGCAAGGGGAGTTTTGGAAGGCCAGGCTCCGAGTGTGACCTACCGCTAATGGCTGCCGCTTCCTGGAAAGCTTAATGCCTCCCGCGTCAGACAATGGACGACCTGCCCTCCAGGCCTCGTCACAAAAGGACTCCAGTTTCGATTCGCGGCCACTTTAGGTCTGACGATGACACATAATGACAAGGGCCTCCGGTAAGACAATCCTGCTCTCTACCACAAACAGTCTTCCACTCTACTCTTCACTCCCTCAGTTCCCTACTTGTAAATGGAGTAAAATGGAGTACCGGTATGTGTCTAATGCCTTTGCTTTCTAAAAAACGCTGAGATGTTTATGAACTAGAATAACTATTGTTGATCACATCCTTCATACACATCTAAATACGAGTACAGGTAAACACAGTTAAAATTTCATTTTCAGATTTACCCCGTATATCTTTGTTCAAAATATAGTTCTCTGCCACATGTATCGAAATAAGAAAATGAATAATATGATATGTAGGAAGATTTCGCTTTGACCTCATTGAACAGAACAGTCAGGAACATACCGTAGCAAGGAACATTACATACCAAGTTAGTACTCACCTCCCAGGCGAAGCTTGGATCTTTGGCATTGGCTGTCCATTTGCCGAGGAATGGTCCGTATCTGGTGCCTCGTGTGATGGTTTGTTTAGTCCACACACCCAGACCCACTCCCGAACCAGAGGGTCTTAACTCCAACTCCATGGGTACTGTTGACAGCTGCTGTGTTATGAACCTCTGAGCTGCAGCACTCAACTCTGCTGCTGCACCTGCTGCGTTCATGTTGAGGTCGTGGTGACTGTTTGGGTTGGTGGGCGTGGGTGAGCTGCGGTGGGCGTGGGGTGAAGAGAGAGGCTCACGGGGAGACACTGATCCACCCTCGGAGTCGTTTTCACTCAGGTCACACAAATCACGGAAGGATCGGTCACCTTCCTCGCCTGGGACTGCAAAAGATCAAAACAAACACACAGGTTAGCAATGACGAAACTTTATAGGCTACCGAGACATTTGTCGTGATACACACACACACACTGGTACCTCACGTTCTTTATAATTATCTGTTAATGAGTGACATCCCCACTGGCGGAACAAAGGACAGGAGTAAAGGCAGATGCGTGGTCCCAGCCGGTCTCACACGCCAAGCGGCAACTCCACACCTTCTCTGACGCACCACTGTCACTCGCTCACCCATCATCACACCAATTATCACATTCATCAGAAAATTAACCAGCAATTATAACCTCCTTAGCCTGGCGTGGGCAGGGATAATGCGCGTCATCTGGCGGGGTGTGAGCTAACCCGAGCCTCATTGTACCAAGAGCGCCCTTACTCCACTCTATTGTCTTACTCCATTATGTTGACCCTCTCACGTGACGCCAAGCGGGATGGGGACCAGAGTGACGCAAGGGAAGGGGGAAGGTGGCACGAGCATTAATTAACGATAATGTGGGAAGATGGTCATGGATAAAGAGGAATAAACAAAACAAAAGCAGGAGTGTCCAGGAGAGCAAGGATGACTGACAGTGTTGTGATAAGATTCAGATCACCTCTGATGAATGTGACAGATAATAAAAAAAAAGTATATAAATATCGAGGTACGGTAAGATAATATTATGATATACTCGTACGTTGATGACGAAGTATATAATCATTAAGGAAAATCAAATATTTAATCGTTTAAACAAAATGGGTGATAAGAGAAACTGTATTATGAAACTATAAGTAAGGGAATATCAGTATCTATTTATAATGGTAGTAGCAACCACTAAAACAATAAGTATATGTGTTGAATCTATAAGGAAGTAATTATTTATACCTTCTTACCGGATATTTTTAAGATTTTGGAAGCTGTGTTACATTTGAGATACGGAAGTTAAAGTGTATCACGTGTCATATTATGTAATATAAACTTGTATGATTTTATACAGTAATTTGTGAATGAAGTATATTATTTGAAAAAAATCTTGTATGAAACTCCCACTTTGAAATTACTTGGTTTTGAGAATAGTTAGGAATGGATTAGCATAATATGAACTAATGACTAGAGAGTACAAATGGTGAATGGGAAGAGGCTATGGCAGTTCTCTCTTCCCTTTATAAACTTCATGTAATTGGCTCGATTTATGGTAATTACGTTTGTACAGAGCTGCGAGAACAAGAGCTCCTGATAATAGAGACTAATTAAGATGGTAATTATCAGAAGTCTGTTTTGATAATGGTGATAACAGCATGCAGTAATTTCAGTCAATAAAGTTAATCACCAACTCACTCAAAGACATTATATACTTATAAATACACACAAACTCGTATTTGTTTGTTTGTGTTTTATTTCCAGGTGAATGTAACAGACCAACACAAAATTTATATATTCACATACTTATTATTGTATTATTATTATTTTTATTCCTTTGTTTTCTATATTTGTGCGATTTTATGATAACCTCATAACTTAGGAACAGTTTTGTCATTGGAGTTTTTTTTTTATTAATTAAATGAACAGAATATTTTTTTTAAATTGATGTGTTTAGTTAACGACATAATTATCAAAGATGGGTCAGTAAGTTTATGTAACAATTTCTTTGTGTTGAAGTTTGTACGAAAGTTTTCCATTACCGGTAATTAAAAACCATATTTCGAACCGCACACCTCGAAATAATAAATAAATAATTAACCAGTTCTTTAATGGACCCATGCAAGGCTCGTGTGGTGTGTGTGTGTGTGTGTGTGTGTGTGTGTGTGTGTGTGTGCATGTGGTGGGCCAGAGTGTGTTGTGTTCGCACCACTAATATCCGGTCTGGTGTTCCGGTCTGGTGTGGGTTCTTGGTATGCATGTGGGGGTGTATAGGGTATAGGCGTGAGGCGACGTGCGTGGTGGTGGGAGGTATTGTAGTGCTGTGGTCCACACTGATGAACACTTTGTCTCGCTAATCACCCAACACGACACTCTGCAGGGGACCACCACCACCACCACTATGACCTTATTACTACTACTACTACTACTACTATACCACTACTACTACTAGGGAGGGACAGACAGGGTGTTGAGCTGAGGAGGGAAAGGAGTACACAACCACCATAGTACACCAATGAGAAACGAATGGAGTAATCATTGGTGGTTATACAAAGGAATACAAAGGACATTCAAGCAGCAATAAATAGTCTTATACTGGTTGGTCCTTTCGAGGTTGTATGGTTGTATAGTTGTCATACTGAGACAGAGTGGACCGTCATATTATAAACAGTGTATTGTTTGTGTAAAGGGTCTGTACTTGAACTTATTCACACACACACACACACACACACACACACACACACACACACACACACACACACACACACACACACACACACACACACACACAGGTACAGGTCATCCTCAAACACACACCATGACCACCCAACCAAATATTATGAGGACCCGAAAATGGAGCAAAGCGATTTTGGATGAGAATTAATGGTGGTGATGATGATGATGGTCATAATAGTGGTTGGTGGTGATAGTGAAGGTGGTGATAGTGGTGGTGGTGATAGTGGTGGTATTGATAGTGGTGATGATAGTGATGGTGGTAATGGTGATGGTAGTGGTGATAATAATGAGTTGTAAAATTGCAGGGTTATATAAGAGAGATGGCAACATGTGCATATATTTATAGTACCGTATTGTGAAGTATAAATTAAATGTATTGAAGGAAGAAATGATCACTAAGGAAGTTAACATAAATTTTTACTACTAAATAATTACTAACATTAATTTTGTGTGAAGCTCAGGTTGTTTGTTGGTCGTATGGGTAAAAGAATTATGGTATATGGTAATGAATGAAGCAATTAGACAACATAAATAAATAAATAGTATATGAGGATTATAATTATGATGAAGTGAATATTATGGTATACTGATGGGAAGAGAGGGGAGAGGAAGGGGGGATGGAAAGGGAAGGGGAAGGGGGGATGGGAGGGGAGAGGAAGGGAGGGGAAGGGTGGGAGAGGGAGAGGGTAGAGAGGAAGGGAGGGAGGGGGTCAGTATTTAGCCAGTACCACTCACTCCACCTTGTTTACCTGGCCTGGGGCTATGTGAGGACGTGTCTCCAGCCTCCCTCTATAGCCTCACCACTCATCCTCACCACCACAGACCCCCTCACCACTCATCCTTACTCACCATCCCCTCACCACTCATCCTCACCACCACCGACCCCCTCACTACTCATCCTCTCACCCCTCACTCACCACCCCCTCACCACTCATCCTCACTCACCCCCCCCTCACCAATCATCCTCTCCCCCTCCACACACACACACACACACGCATCAACATCATATCAAGAGACTCATTCATTGCCTTCATTCCTCTTCACTTCTGTCTGTCTGTCTGAGTGAAGAGCATCAAGTAGTCAGTGTGAGAGATAATCAATTAATCACAATCACTTATCATTATTTTCTCTTGTATTTGTTCCCTTTAGTGTGAAGATAAAAATAAATCATGACCAATAATAAAAGAAAAAGGAATAAAATAATAATATAATTCTAATAAAAGTCTTAGTTAGCCACACGATGATAAAAGAAAATGTCCCTTACGTTGAAAATAGACAAATCACGTCAATAATAAAAGTAAAGTAAATCTGCCAGAGAAATAAAATAATAATAAAAGTCTTGAAGTAACTCTTAGGCCCACGAAGATAAAAATAAAGATTCCTAAGGTTGAAATTAGACAAATCTAGTCAATTACTATAAATGGACATTTAATATTAAGGGAAGATTCTATTGTTGGTAAATTGGAAGGTCTTTGATTCCTCCAAACAATACCAGAAAATAGAAGTCCTTAATGGTACTAATAGTGGATCTGTTTCGTGGCATAGTTTGGAGGAATCAGAGACCTTCCAATTCACCGAAAAGAAATCTGTGATTTAGTCAGAAAATTGGAGTTAGCTGAGTTCTTCAAATATTGCCACAAAACACACACACCTACCTATATGGAAGGAGTTTGTTTCGTGGCATGGTCAGGAGGAATCAGAAGCCTCCAATTTTAGTACACGATCACAGGGTCCTTCAAGGGATCAATGACGCCTGACTATTACTGAAGATAATTATTAAAGAGAGAAACAAAGACCAGGATATGGAATAGTTGACAAAGAGCGGTACATACTTACAGAAGAAAAAGAAGACAAAGAGGAGACAACACACACACACGCATACAGAGAGAGAGAGAGAGAGAGAGAGAGAGAGAGAGAGAGCAAAGAAGGAGGGAGTAGAGACAGACAACAAGGGTGTACGTGCCCAAGAAGACCCAGGTGTTGACAGAGGGAGAGGGGCCGCGTCGCAGCTTGACGTCCACACATATACAGCACAGTACATACATCCTAGTCCTACTCCTCCTCCTCCTTTCCCTCCTCCTTCCTTGGACTATTGGCTGCTCGATCTGTCCTCATCATAACACACACCCACACAAAAACCTTCCATCTGGTCCCAATACAACCTCCCCATCCCGAGACATACATGATATATATATACAGTGCAATACATACACCTTCCTCCTTCTCCTCTTCCTTCCTTGGACTATGGCTGCCCGATCTGTCCTCATCATTACTCACACCTAAAAAAAACTTCTTCCTTGCTGATCCCGGTACAACCTTAATTCCCACCCCAAGACCTATATACAGTATTTCTTTATAAACCTCATGTACTCCAGTCACTCTGTATGTTCTCACTAGTCTGCCTTGTTGCATTATTAAAACGACACATCAGTATATTCTGTGTAAATTACAGGCATATTATGTGTCCTCAATAATAATCGACTTTCATACATACACTTCAACCGACGACTCAAACGTCTCGTAAATAAAAAAAAAAGTGAGGGACAAGATTGTAGCTCCTTGGATATCTGTCTGTCTTCCTGACCCCAAACTGTCTGTGTCCACTTAATATTAAAAGGAGGAAGTGCAGTGTTATAGTAAATCTGGAGCAGCAACTAATTACACCTATAAACTATATATTCCATGTAAGCTATATACAGGCCACTATCTTTTCTGTTAATTAAGCTGCATGGTCCTGTTTCCTGGTATATACTATGGAGGAATCAAAGCACTCCAATGCTATCAAAAGTATACTATATGGAGGAATCAAAGCACTCCAATGTTATCAAAAGTATACTATATGGAGGAATCAAGGTACTCCAATGTATCAAAAGTATACTATATGGAGGAATCAAGATGCTCCAATGTATCAAAAGTATATTATCTTCTCCTTACCATTGCCTTCTCTCCCTCCCAGCCTGTCAATCATACCTCCCTCCCCTCCACCCCACCACCCACTAAGGCTCATTCACTCACCTGATCCTTATCATTCCGACCTGTACTTCTTTCCACCTCAATCTGTCTATCTGTCTGTCTGTCTATCTGTCTGTCTGTCTGTCTGTATGTATGTATGTATGTATGTATGTCTTGTTGATTTCCCTCCCTCCCTGCAGGTGTGTGTGTGTGTGTGTGTGTTCTATACCCTCCATGGTATCTTATCATTTCCTTATCCTTTCCTATTAGTCATGATCCCTCCACTTCGCAGGGCTAGGTCTCTCTCTCTCTCTCTCTCTCTCTCTCTCTCTCTCTCTCTCTCTCTCTCTCTCTCTCTCTCTCTCTCTCTCTCTCTCTCTCTCTCTCTCTCTCTCTCTCTCTCTCTCTCTCTCTCTCTCTCTCTCTCATTTCAAACTATATGAATAATAATTAGTTTAATATGATTATGAGAGATTCCTTCCTTCCACTTTTCTCGACATCAATACTATTAAGTGCATGGGTGTGTAAGGTGTATTGATCGAGACTGTACACCCCAGGGAACAAACCACCTATAAACCTACTCTCGTGATGTCAGTTTTGTGTTTTTATTTTACTTTTAAACTCGAGTGTGTGTGTGTGTGTGTGTGTGTGTGTGTAGAGTAAAGTAGGGGATGTGTAGAGTGGTGAATTAGGGTGTGTGTGGTGTGCATGGTGAGAGAGAGAGAGAAAGAGTATGTGTGTGTGTGTGTGTGTGTAATGAATGGGACTAGCCTGGTGGTGATTGATTCCTGTGGTCACGATTGTATTATCAGCAGAGGCAGACATCGGAGTAAGACCTGCTGAAGGTGTCTTAGATCTTACACTCTCCTACTATTATATACTACTCTGTCAGTCTACACACACACACACACACACACACACACACACACACTGTTTCACCATGCACACACACACACTGTTTCACCATGCAAACACACACACCCTGTTTCACCACACACACACACACACACACACACACACACACACACACACACCGGTTACAGGACGCTTCAAGAAACTCACACACAAAACAAATAAATAAAAATAAAATAAATAAAGAGTAAACTGGAGAGGGCCACCCGACGGGGAGTGTCGTGTTTCAGACCCAAGGTATCATAAACCGACACTTGTCACTATATAGGCCTAACTAACAACATACAAACTAACTCACTCACTCACTCACTCACACTCATTTCACAACATTTTATCACGTTTGTTAAAGGATTGAGAGACTTAATGGAGTGATATTATGCTTATGTAAGTGGTTATTAAAGTAGTTTGTTTTTTAAAGAACCCTGTGATGTAGTCAGATAATTGGAAATGAACGAGTCCTTCAAGTATTGCCACCACACACACACACACACACACACACATACACACACCAATGGAAGGAGCTTGTTTCGTGGCATGGTCAGGAGAAATCAGAAGCCTCCAAGTTTCACACACGATCACAAGGTCCTTAATGGTCTAGTAGTAGTAGTAGTACGGTAGTAGTAGTAGTAGTAGTAGTAGTAGTAGTAGTAGTAGTAGAAGTAGTTGTAGTACGGTAGTAGTAGTAGTAGTAGTAGTAGTAGTAGTAGTAATTGTAGTAGTAGTAGTAGTAGTAGTAGTAGTAGTACGGTAGTAGTAGTAGTAGTATGCTATATAAAGTGGTTAACACTGTTTAGGTAAGTAGATCATGTTATATAATTCGTCAGTACATACGAGAACAAAGTGGTAATAATGAACAGATAACGTCGCTCCACACTACAACACGGGATTAACGCCACTATCAAATATCATTCCGGCTTGGGTTATCATGAGGCTCTGAGAAGATTGTGGATGTATCTAGCGGTGATGTGTGTCGCAGGTGTCATGTGTTGGAACTATGACATATCTACCTCTCATATCACACCTCTCACATCTTCAGTACACCTCTCACATCTTCAGTGCACCTCTCATATCTTCAGTACACCTCTCATATCTTCAGTACACCTCTCACATCTTCAGTACACCTCTCACATCTTCATCCCACCTCACTTACACACATATTATGGTGCTGAGTGTTGGTGTTGGTGGGTGCACATGAGGTGTGTGGAAAGTCATGTTGATTAGTAATTACTTTTATCATTGCTTCATTTTCGACATATGTTATGGAAGATTATTCAGGAAGTACAGGAAGTGGTTTGTTATTACACTCTTATTTTCACTTTCTCCTCTTTTTCTACTTTCCCCTTCTCTTTATTTTCCCCCATTTCTTCCTATTTGCCCCTGTCCCTCCTGACTCTTGTGCTGCAAACCTCATGAACAAGTGGGAGACTGGCGTGAGAGACGTGAGGGAGTGTTCGCCTCTGACATGGCATTAATGACCGCTTATACCCTTATGTTGGCGGCACCTTTGTTCCTCACTATCAAACGATCCGACCACCTCGTTGGCTTGTCAGGTCCACAGCACATCTGGATCGACGCGAGTGATGAGGGAAGAACCTTTTATGTGAGAGACAAGATTGGGTGGTGGTGGTGTTGTTGTTGAAGTTCCTCAAGCTGTCCGGACGAGCAGATTGGCTGTAGATGAACTCGCTGGGCGGAGGCAATGTCAGGGACCGAGAAGCACATATAGGGACTCGTGGATCCCTTGGGTGGGTGGAGGGAGCGTCAGATAGTGGGCGGAGTGGTGTGTCAGGCGGTCCCTTCATTGTCTCAGTGTGGGTGTGATTCATGTCTGTCTTTGTCAGCAGGTGAATTTATGAAGATTAAAAACTATAATGAGATCATGCAAGTTCTCATTATGATCCTATGGACGTTTGTTGTCATGTTTGTGTAGAGTATAAGATCACACACACATGGCCAGACTAGACTCGTGTTATATCGTAATTGATTTTCCTACCAATCGACTATCATCTAGCCAAAGTTAGAAATTTCCAAGTAAACCAGGAAATCGCACAAAGAAACCATGAAAAAAATAAAAGTCAAATCTGCAATCCAGTCTCTGGGGTCACTGAGCGTCACTGCGGCCCCTCCATCACGTGGGGTTGTGGCGACGCTGACAGCTGTTTGGCAACCCATCCAGGGCGAGGAGCTGCACCCACAGTCAATATTTTGGGTCCCAGCCGCTGACGACATCCCTGTTCACCTCGAGTTTTGTCGTGTCACGTGTGTTGTCGTCTTGGCCAGCGACTACACTCGTACAAAATGCATGTACCGCCGCCCAAACTAGGAACTACAATCCAACAATCATAGTCTGGTGGCCTGTTATGTTATAGTGTTCATATTACCAGCATCATTTTAATTCATTCTGAAGGATTAACGTACGGTATGAATAGCAATAAATGTTTCCAATTGAGCAGTAGAGAAATTAAAACCTACAATTCTTAATTAAGGTGTAATGAGGAGATAAGATAGGATAAGCCTTGTAGCCTATATTTGGTTTACTGCTCTGATTATAATATGTCGGACGATTGGAAACTTCAACAAGATCTGGGTAAATATTATGGCTCGTGACTGCTTGTACTTGAACTAATAAACCATACAAAATTGGTGTGGTCGGCACCTGTTGCATAGTTTTGTTGTTGTTGTTGTTGTTGTTCACGTCAAGGTCCCTCTGACTCAGGTAAACCCATATCACTCTTACCCACCACTCTCTCCCTACATTCCTTTCTTCCTTCCATCTCGGTCCCATATTACTCCTACCCACCACTCTCCCTTCCTTCATTCATTCCTCCTTCCTTCCTTCCATCTCAGCCTCATATCATTCCTACCCACCACTATCCCTTCATTCCTTCCTCCTTCCATCTCAGCCTCATATCACTCTTACCCACCACTCTCTCCCCTTCTTTCTTCCTTCATTCCTTCCTCCTCCTTCCTTCCTTCCTTCCATCTCAGCCTCATATCACTCCTACCCACATCACTCTCTCCCTCCCTCCTTTCCTTAGTTCCTTCCATCTCAGCATTGGGTTGGTTTGCATTAAAAGTGATTGTTTATGAAGCAAATATGTTATGGTCGTATATATAGCTGTTTTAACTTACACACACACACACACACACACACACACTTCTTATACTCAGCAACATTATATAGTCCTTTGTCCAGCCAACAGTTTGCTAATATATTTTTTTAATCTGGTCCTGCATCCTGACATACATACACTGAAGGAATCAAGACTATAATGTATGTATATATGTATGTATATATGTGTACCAAAAATTATTATAACTCCTTTAAAAGCATATCTGTTCCAGAGACTGAAAGATGGATATAATTGTTATATTTTTATATTACCGTAACAATATATTGCAGTAAACACCAGTATATATATAAAAAATAAGCACACATTGTAAGTTGTAAAATATTTAACGAAAGCACATCATAACTTTAAATACTTGACCAATGTGATAATGTATCTTAATTCGCACGACTGAATTAATTAGTCGATATATTAGTATTTTAAGAGATAATTCCCACATCATTACTACGTTTAGTTTATAACATGTAGGAGAATATTGATATAATGATACTAATTTTAAGTTTGGGACAAGATAAAGTGTTACGTGATTGAAAGGAATATTTAAGAAAATTTGTATATATAAAATCCAGTTTGAATTTAGCGTTATACTTTATTGTCATATATAGTAACTAATAAGTGTTTTGTCCTTCTCGTTTATATATAACTATGTTAGATCTAATTCATCTTCATTTAATAATCCTTGATTGAAGATTGTATGTATGTAAGTATAATATATATGTAAGTATATAAGTATAAAAAGTGCTGAAAATCACATGGTTTTTTTACACGTTTTAATTATTTTAATAATATTTCTTTATCTGTGAACGTAATATAGGACACCGGTATATATTTATGTTTTCAGTATATCTTATAATAATTATACACATATACTACATTACTCACTTCCATGGAATATATACATTTACCCCCCCCCAAAAAAAAAAAAATATATATATATATAATATATACACTCGTCTTTAAGGTGTTTGGATGATGATGGAAGTACAGTATACAGAATATTTCACGAGAACTTATATATTATTGGTATATTTATTTTTTGGTAACTGCGATGCGAAAATGGCGTGAATCGGATATACCACAGAGAAACATTCACATAGGAAATACTGTACATAGGAAAATGGAGTGAAATACATAGGAAGGAAAATGGAGTGAAATACATAGGAAGGAAAATGGAGTGAAATACATAGGAAATATAGAGGAAAATGGAGGAATCAAGGCACTCCAATGTAACAGAAGCTAATTTCCCCCGTAATTATTAAAACTTTGTTAGGTCCGATCACGCTAATATTGTCTGTCTGTCTGGAACCACAACACGCTAACCTTTATTTATAACTTTACCCACAACACCATATGGTACAACACAACACAGAAGGCCATAAGTTCCATTAATAAGGTGGTAATTCTTTTTTGGTACATTGGAGTGCCATGATTCCTCCAAAGTATGCCAGGAAACACGACTAGAAGAGCTAAAATAATGGTGTTCTGTTGTTGCTTGGAATAGTTTAAGAGGATTCGGTTGCTCCAGATTTACCAACCAACACATAACTTCCCCCTTAATTAAGTAACCTATATTATGATCGTGTGTGTGTGTGTGTATGATAATTATTGGTGACTTCCGATTCCTCCTGACTATTACCACGAAACAAACAAGCTCCTTCCATATACGTGATCGATGTTTCGTGGCAATATTTGAAGGACTCATTCACCTACAATTTTCAGACTAATACCACAGGATCCCCAACCAGAAAAAGTCGATATAAATAAATCATAAATGTTCGAAACTGGTGGTTGTCGGCTCGAGTTAAGGAACTTTTGGGCGGCAGTGTACAGTCGGCGGCAAAAGTCGTGTCGCCGCCACATCTGTCAAGTCATGAAGTACACACACACAATATGGAAAAAAAATTATAAGCTTCACAAACTTGTAAATTGAAAACCCAGAGTAAAACGTTCACCAATTTGTCACCTGGATTTTGTAGTTTACTTTAGTGAATGTATTAATTCGATGAATATCCTGTATGTTGTATGTTACGTGTCCTTCAAGAAAAACGCTAAGTGAGGTGACACGACTTTTGCCTCCAACTGTACACCTGTTACTTATACTGTATACTACTTTTCAAAGGTCACAATACATCCGGGGATATTTCTATGTATAAACACAGTAAGTTATTGAAAAGCATAAACAATAAATAAATTAATGAGTGGTTTAATGATTATTATGTGGTTTTTTTACGTCGTAATTGTCGAACAGAAATCCGTAGATGTGACTAACTTTTTTTTTTTTTTTTTTTTTTGTATGATTTGCGGTCAGTCAGGCAATATGAAATGTAAGTCTTAATTAATAAACTTTATATATAGTCAGTGAGATACTTACAGTTATTGAATAAAATAAAAATAGTAAAAGTATAAATGTGCGGAGAAATGAAATAATGGGACGAGTAAGATAAAAAAAGAAGAAGGAATAGAATAAAATCAGTAAAAGAAGTAAAGTGCGGTGAAAAATCAATACCGCTATAAATAAAATAATAATAATAATAATAATAATAATAATAATAATAATAATAATAATAATGAGACCAGTGTATAAAAATGTGACCAAGTGGAATATAAGTTACAGAAACTTCATATAATAATTGGATGATTGTATATTGTTATGTTACCAAGTGGAATATAAGTTACAGAAACACCTTATAATTATAATGAACGAGTGTATTATATTACGTTACCAAATGGAATATAAATAACGAGTATAATATATAATGTTATGTGACAAAGTGGTATATTAGTTACAATAATAGAAAAATAATGGGACGAGTGCATGTTATGTGACAAAGTGATATATTACCCTAAAATAAATACGAGTTATAACAAGTTCATATAACACTCGGCAGGCGGTAACAACAAACAACATTATAATCAATAATACCATTACAGTTTGACGAGGGAAGAGGAGTAATAATTTTTTTGCACACATTACAACAACAACAACAACAACAACAACAACAACAACAACGTATGGTAATCAATATCATAATGAAATGAAAAAAAAAAAATCACGCTTTAATGACAAACAAAAATAAAAAAAATCTGTATAATTATGGTCTGTGTTTGTTAGTTTGTGAAGCAGTGAATATATATTTAGCGTATTAGTTTTTATATTATGTAGTATTTATATAAGTATAAGAGTTTTTTTTTATTAATACAACGCAGTACAAGACGATAATATTAGGAGGTAATAATTAGTTAGAGATGTCTACTTGTTATATATCCCTATCAGAGAATATACCATAAAGGACAAATAAGAGAGAGAGAGAGAGAGAGAGAGAGAGAGAGAGAGAGAGAGAGAGAGAGAGAGAGAGAGAGAGGGGGGGGATAAACGAAAAACAGAGCTACCGAAATTTATCCACACACACACACACACACACACACACACACAGAGGATAGTAGAGAGACAGAGCTACCGAACTTTACACACATACACACACACACACACACACTCTCTCTCTCTCTCTCAGTCTGGCACCACCAATCGATTGCCGTCAGCTTAACGAAATTATGCGCCAGTTATATCCGTCTCCGGTAATTATGGTGTTAAGGGAAGGAGTGAACGAACGAACGAACTTATTGGTGTGTGTGTGTGTGTGTAAAGTTCGGTAGCTCTGTCTCTCTACTATCCTCTGTGTGTGTGTGTGTGTGTGTGTGTGTGTGTGTTGCATGGTGGACAGACGGAGGGGAGTGTGTGACATTATATAGGAAGTGTGTGTTTGTGTTTGTGTTTGTGTGTGTGTGTGTGTGTGTGTGTTTGTGTGTGTGTGTGTGTGTTGGACAGATGGAGGAGGGTGTGACATTATATAATTATAGGAATAAGTTATAGATATATAAAATATATATATAAATGGGAAATAGATACAGACATTGGTATTAATTTAAGGGGTATAGGAATAAAATCTAGACATTGATTAGGAAATAGATATGGAAAATAGGAAATAGATATATAAAATAGGAAATAGATATATAAAATAGGAAATAGATATGGATATTGGTGTTGGTATTAATTAAAGAAGTGAGATGGAGGGTTTAACAATATAAAGAGACATACATACATACATACATACATTTGGGACATTAAAACGCTGATTATGTTCGTATACCTTTTGACTGTATGATTCAGATTCCGTTTGAACGCAGATTTATTATTATTATTATTATTTCGATTTTTCGTATTTGATCTGTACCTGTTTCTGTATAAATATATAAACGCGGATTATTATTATTATTATTATTATTATTATTATTATTATTATTCGACACACGAATTTTATAAAGTTATTATATTATTATTTTATTATTATCATACACAATCACAAGTTTTTTTTGTATAATAATAACAACAGGACTGTGAATTTATTTGGGGATGGAAGCTGGATACAGGTGGGAATTAGCGATGTATATATATTTGGGAGTGGGGGGGGGGGGATGAAATTGATTAAACTTTGCATTTGTCATGTTTATATTAAAGTGGAGAATCTCGTGTTGATTAAATGGAAGGTTTATTTATATGGTTCCTCAAACTATGACAGAAAACAGACAGATGGTCTTAATATTACTTTAAATAATGAGGGGTCTGTTTCGTGGCATAGTTTGGAGGAAGCAGTATATTAAGGTCCATCAATAATTTATCCTCAAAATAATCTCCCGTTAAATTTAAGAGGGCAATAATATATAATGAACTGGAACCGATAATAGGTGGATGATTCAACATTAGGTGATTAGGCTATTTATTTTTTTATTTTTTTTATTAGTGTGTATTAGAGGACTTCCCATGTATTGATTACCCTGTTTGGAACACCGAAGTCAGACGTCTATTAAATAAAGGAAGCAGCATATACACCCTTTCAATTCACAAACAAATATACCCATTCAATTCGGCAACATAATTATTTAACCATTCGATTCACCAACATAATTATGTAGCCTGTAAATTCACCAACATATATAGCCTTTCAATTCACCAACATAATATTATATACCTCTTCAATTCACTAACAAATATAACCCTTCAATTCACTAATATAATATTATATAACCCTTCAATTCACTAACAAATATAACCCTTCAATTCACCAACAAATATAGCCTTTCAATTCACCAGCATATTGTATATACTCATTCAATTTACCAACAAGTGAGTTTATTTCCTCCTTGAACTTAGTATTGGCGGCGGTACCTATAGTAAGAGAGACTGTATGTACTGTACTGTATACTATCAGAGACAAACAAAAGTCGTGTGGTGTGTCAGTCTCGTCCGATGATTTGATATAACTCGTGACACATAATCAAAGGTCCCAACACACAGTAATATCCGTGTCCTATTTTGTTAGCCCTGTACCGTATATTATAACGAATGTTCACGTTTTCACGACACGAGTTTAGTCTTTGATAGTACAGTACACACGATCAGAACAAAACTAAACTATGGACTATATATGAGGAGTCTGATGGTTCTGTAAATGATTGGCACAGTTCACACTCATGATGAAGTCCCTAGAATAAGTATAAGTATAATTAGTTATAGGCTATTTTCCAGTATCTATAATATATCGTCTGAGGTGTTACCATATTTCACACGAGAATTGCACCTATAGTTTTATTTTTGTTTTGTTTTATCGTGTGTAAAATGTCTGGTGTTATACTAGTAGCCAAGTGGGTAAGATTTCCCTCCTCCTAATGGTATACAAAATTTCGTTCCCTCACATAGCCACAACTTACATGAATCACCTGTGTGTGTGTTTCGAACGACTTAATTAACAACATGAAGGGTAGACGGCGAACTGCATATTGCGTTCACTTCACATCAGACAATTCGTTCATATTGTGGCTGGATGAGAGAGAGAGAGAGAGAGAGAGAGAGAGAGAGAGAGAGAGAGAGAGAGAAAACTTTTGTGCATCTTAGTGTGTGTGTGTGTCATTGTTGAGGATAAAAGTAGTGAACAAGTTACTTAATTAGTGAGTACTGATGGAGGGAGCTAGGCAAGTATTACCTTCCTATGCTGGTTTGTGCTGCGTATTCTGAGTTTGTCTGTACATAAATGTCTTGGACGAATAGTACTTCCTATGGTTCCAAGCCACAAGAGGAGTGAGTGGAGCTGCTGTATAATTATATTCCTGTGATTATAGAGAAGGAAGGAAATAATAATTGTATCTCTGGTCGTTCTGTTGTATCAGTTTGATCGGAAGTGTTTTCAGCCTAATTAGCTCAACGGAGATTATTTTATACATTTTGTTTTCTACTAATGATGAACTTTGCGGCCTTTGTCACTGAAGAATGACGCTTTCACAGAACGAGTGAAGTTATTAATTTTACTGTATATTCTAATGCATTATTCGAAAGACTAACGTTGCTTCTCTGGAACATACATACAGGAAAGGTACGGGGAATTGATGTCACTCGCAGATGTGACAATGATTGGTAAACCTGCTCTAAATAATCTACATATGGAAAATGTTATAGAGAAATAATCTGACCTGTAAGGCACATGGTCGGGTACAACTGCATGATGTTGGAGGAATGGAGGTAAACAAGACTTGTCAACACAGACTTACCTAAGTTGTCTTGAGGCGGAGGGAAGAGGAGCGACGTCATGCCTGGGCCTCTCTCTCTCTATCTCTTTCTGCCTCTTGTATGATCGCTGCCCAGGTATATTATTCACTGACACTGTCGCGTCACTCACTAACTACTATCCTTGCCAAAGTTTATGGTGGCACTACACGGGTTTGTGTCCTTTGCCTTCAGGGAGGAGAGCACATGTATGTCACTGGGCAGAGACTCGACGATTCTCAAGGGTGACTAGAGTCTGTCGAAATTGAAGATGTGAAGCAATACAGGACGCGGCAGGACACTCGCCACGTCCTTCCAAGTCCCGGCCGCGAATGAATCTCGGCAGAAGAAACGTCTTGTGCTCATCTCCCGGCGCGTCGCAAGGGCGGAGCGAGTGTGTGAGGGGAGGAGCCAGGCGAAGAGGGGCAGGCGCATCCAGGTCCAGGCAACCAATCAGTGCCCTCGACACAACCCGATCCGGTGGCCACTATCGCTTTACCAGCATGTAAAACCACCTCTATATTGAAGTTGATTCCTAATGGAAAGGGACGGAAATCACGTACTTGGGTGTTCATAACCAGGTCCGCATGTGAGGCCTCGGATCCACACAGACTTTACCCTCGTCCCCTCTGTCCCCTCATTTGGTCTCTCTCTCTCTTTCTCTCCTCATTCTACATTCCCTCCCTGTCCCTATTTAACTCTCCCTTCTCTCTTCTCATAACCTCTCTATTCTCCCTGCCTCCTCCTCCTCCTTCCCAAGTTCCCCCAGGCACCCAGAAGTTCTCTCGAGACAGCTCAGTACTGTACAAGAGGCGCTGGTAATGCGTCCTCCCGGCAGTCTTTAGCAGCCTCGTTATAAATTCGGCCTGGGATTGGTGGGGAGGTCCTTGTTGGGGCATCGCACGGCCCATTACCCACAGCTCGAGTAGGAGGAGTTGTGTGGAGGAAGGCTGATGGGGTTAGGAAGGGAGGGAGGGGATAGGGAGGGGTCGTGGTGAGGCTGATGGTGTGTGGGAGGGAGAGAGAGGGATGGAGCCAGGGACGATGGATCATTCAATATTTGCAACGGACCGAACACCACCAACATCTCCTCTAAATTTCCAGTTACTCGCCGTCTGAGACCAACATTTCTGACTCGTGTGAATGTGTGTGTGTGAGTGGATGTGCTGTGGTATAATTGTGGCTGCTTGCTTCTTGGTTCTCCTTTTAGCCTATGTATACTTCGTCGACCCCACATTTTCACCAGGTTATTCCTAATCCTTGTTTTAGTGTTCTTGATGCACGCCACCTTGTCCCACCCTCCACCCCCCACCACCCTACACCCTACACCCTCCTCCTCCGCACCCCAAACCCTACACCCTGCTCCTCCTCCTCCTCCTCCTCCTCCTCACCACTCTACCATGCCATGCTAAAGAGCTCGTCTGTAATAACCTCCACTTTATGTCCACTCAGAGTCCATTACCTTAAGTGATCAATAGAAGAACACGTCCCACCCTTAAGACTCGTCCTGTTGCCACAAATGCCATATCTACGTATACCCTCAGCACTCTAGCTACTCATTGATCCAACAACGTAATGGATGGACATTTTTGAGTGATATCTGTGTAGCTTTTTGTATTACTTGTAACAAAGTGAAACGTTCAGTGACTTGGGATTATACACGTGGACACGATAATTATCACACTCGGGAATCGAACCCCTGACCAACTGAGATATATTATAACTCCATCCTTGGGCAGTAAATTCTATTATGCCATTAATTGTTTAAAGGCTCATTCAACTTTGTCTTTGCTATAATACCCGACCTTAACTCGTCTGATTCTAAGGCAGCAGAATTGTCTAACTTAATGGGGTCATGTGCTGCTGTAGACAATTTACATGCTACTGATTCCTCCTTAGTATATGTAATAAAACAAACTCCCTCAGGATACGTGCATGTATGATGCTGCTTCGTGGTATAGTGTGCAGGATTAATAAATAAACACAATTCGTCAACTAACTCTTAATAAATAAACCTCAATTCGTCAACTAACTCTTGCCCCCTTATATGTATGTATAGCTTTTCACCATTGTTATCTTATTGTACCTTAAATCTATATAAATGTATCATCATAACTGAGAGAGAACAAGTGCATGCACACACACACACACACCAGAACATGCAGACAGAATAAAGTAAGTGTTCATTATAGACTTAGAACAACAATTAAACACTATATATATTTCAGAGACACCACACTAAACTAAGCCTACTGCATGTATATATATTTCCCCCATCAACCAACCACACGCACTCCAACGTAAGAAACCCCATAAACAGTATATATATAGGTACGTAATGGAAGTAGGTCGTTTTATTAGTCGTCCCTCCACCACGCACCGACACTGCACCAACAACACTACCACTACTAACACTACCACCACCATGAGAACAATATCTGGGTCGTAGTGGGAGTGTGGTAATGAGGTGAAAGAGGACTCGTATAAGCCATGCAGCCTGGTTGGGGGAGGAGAGGGGGACAACGATAGGAAGTGGGAGGGGGACAGTGTTAGGGAGAGGGAGGGGAATTTTAGGGAGTGAGAGGGTTTTGTTAGAGAGTGGGAGGGGAATGTTAGGGAGTGGAAGTGGATTATTAGGGAGTGGATGGGGGGACTGTGTTAGGGAGTGGGAGTGGAATGTTAGGGAGTGGGTGGGGGGGACTGTGTTAGGGAGTGGGAGGGGGACAGTGTTAGGGATTAGGGGCATGAGTGGGTATAATGTATGTAGGGAGGGGGGCAGAGAGAGTTAGGGATTAGGGCCATGCATGGGTGGATACATGTAGGGAGGGGGGACAGAGCTATAGGGATTAGGGCCATGAGTGGGTATATGTAGGGAAGGGAGGGGGGCAGAGTTATAGGGATTAAGGGTATGGGTGTATGGGTATAAATGAGAGGTGCTCGTTAACTTTTAGTATGGTCTTATATTGGTGTGGTTGTATAATTCCCTTATCATCATCATCATCATCATTTCACCCTTTATATTTAGTTCTACGTTTCATAATCATAATTCTTATTCTTGTTGTGGTGCATTTCGTTCCCATGTGTTGGTAATTTGTGTGCATGGGTTCTCTCTTGAGGTCATAACATTGATCAGCTTGGTTATAACTATGAAATACATATGATTATTCTTGTGATATATAATAATTCTCTATTCTGTAATTCATGACTATTTATTTATTGTCGAGAAGTTTTATCAGGAACATAAACTTCTTGAAGGTATATGAATTGTACTCTCTCTCTCTCTCTCTCTCTCTCTCTCTCTCTCTCTCTCTCTCTCTCTCTCTCTCTCTCTCTCTCTCTCATACTAAACACACCATGGCAAACCATCGTCTGACACCCGACCCTGCCTGACCTGAGCCTAGTGACCTCATGTGGCACTGGACACACACACACACACACACACACACACACACACACACACACACACACACACACACACACACACGATCACCATAACTCTTTCTATAAATATACTAGGAAACAGGACCAGAATAACAACAAACAACAACAAAAATTGTGTCCTGTTTGTTGCTTGGAATATAATAATGTATAAAAATTATATAGTTTAGAAGAATCAATAATTGTTGCCTAAAGATTTACCAACAACACATGCATGATTTACCCCCAAAAGGAAGTGTGAGTGGGTGGGTCTGTGGTTGGGTGGAAAGTCGACTAATATTATGGTCACGTGCCCTGAGCTGTGAGTGACTATGACCTTGATGGATCACCTGTCCACCTCAGACGCCCCGGGTTGTGTTACCTGTTGTGTCCAGCAGAATAGAGAGGTCAGGTCAGGAGGGAGGGAGGGAGGAACGGAAGGTGAGAGAGAGAGAGGAAAAGAGGGAAAAAGTAAATGAGGGAGGGAGGAACGGAAGGTGGAGAGAGGGAGGAAAGGAGGAAGATAGTGAGGTAGGAAAAGAGGAGGAGAGAGAGAGTGAAGAATGAAAGGAGGGAGAGAGAGGAAAAGAGGGAGAAAGTAAATGAGGGAGGGAGGGAGGAACGGAAGGTGGGAGAGAGGGAGCAAAAGAGGGAGATAGTGAGGAAAGGAGGGAGAGAGGGAGGAATGGAGGGAGAGAGGGAGGAATGGAGGGAGAGAGGGAGAGAGGAATGGAAAGCGAGAGAAAGGGAGGAATGGAGGGAGAGAGGAATGGAAGACGGGAGAGAGGTAGGAAAGGAGGTAACTTATATACTGGTCATGGTGGTCAGAATAACAGCGTCTGGTAAGGCAATTAATTAAAGGAAGAGTACATACACTTTGGGTACATTGAAGCGCTTTGAGTCCTCCAAAGTATGCCTGAAAACAACACCAAATGAAAAAGAATAATGGTGTTCTGTTGCTTAGAATACTTTGGAGGGTACCAGTTACTCCAGATTTACCAACACTGTATATACTTAAGAGAAAAAAAAAATCTGGTTTTGTCAGGCTCGTCACTCAAGATTTGGGGAAGGTAAATATAAACGGTTTCATCCCGCTGACTAAATTTAGTTATGTATCTCATTTCTTTCAGTACAATTTACACATTTTCATTTATATGTTTGTTTGTATTTAGACATTTATATTCGTATTTCTTCAAGATCCAATATGAACTGTATATAATTATGTAGGGCCATGGAAGCATCGTTATTATTATTATTTTTATTATTTTTTTTTTTTTTTTTTTTTTTTTTTTTTTTTGGTAGGGGGTATCATTATTATCCATGACTTTTACCATCCTCTTCTTTATTCCAAATGTTTGAATCAACATTTAAAACCTATTCACTAGCTGTGTAAACTTGTCTGTCTGTATGTATGTGTGTGTGTGTGTGTGTGTGTGTGTGTGTGTGCGTGTGTTGGTATTACTTCTCTCTCCTTGTTTTTGTTTAATTAATAGGAAACTTGAGACTATTTTATATACAGGGTACTTCTTCATTTCCTTCTCAGTAATTTCTCTCTGATTCCATAATTATCATTCCTCTTATTTTAGCTTTCAGTCTCTTTCTTGCTTTACCTGCACCTCCTCTTCAATGTTTCCCCCTCTTGACCCACAACTCCACAAAAATCACCTTTAAACCAACAACTCCTTAACCTGAACCTCCTCTTGATCCCCCTTCTTTAACTCCCCCCCCCGTCCTCCCTCCCTCCCCTCCCTCCCTCATGCACACTCTCTCTTCTCCCTCTCTCCCTTCCTTCCGAATCACCTCTTTCTTTCCTCATTTTTACCTCCTCCACCTCATTCATTCTCAACACATGCACTTTTACATCCTCCTCTTCCTCTCCTCACATTTACCTCCAGCCCTCCTCACATCCAGGACACACACATACACACACCACACATGCAGTCAGCCCCCTCACCTCTCTCTCTCTCTCTCTCTCTCTCTCCTCTCTCTCTCTCTCTCTCTCTCTCTCTCACTTTATGCCCGCTCTGAATGGGGTTTCGCGGACGAGCTTGTGGTTGCAAAGGATCCCTAGATTTGGTTACACGCCTGGCCGACCACCCTGGAAGACCTCCACATCATTAAAACGTAAGGGTGAGTACCTCCCTCCCTCACTCACTGCCTACCTACCTACCTACCTACCTCTGCCTACCTATCTACCTACCTACCTACCGACCTGCGTTCCTACCTACCTACCTATTAACCTACCTCTCTACCTATCTCCCTACTTACCTACCTACCTACCTGTATTCCTTCCTAACTACCTACCTGTATTCCTTCCTAACTACCTACCTATCTACCTACCTACCTACCTACCTGCCTTCCTTCCTACCTACCTACATGTGTGTGCGTGTGCGTCTATGTGTCTGTGTGTGTGTATGTATCTATGTCTGTGTGTGTCTGTGTGTATATGTTCCTCTTTTAATTATATACTTTCCTCCTCCATGTAGTTGTTGTCTGTTCCCTCTCACTCACCTATATATACAACAAACACGCTGTATGTATGTATGTATAGAATCTATGAATGGTCTTAACTCCTTTATGTTTTCTCTTTTATTGAATCGCATTTATAATTTAGATCGTATTATCCGAGCCACCTATATAAAGGAAGCCAGGTATGTTTGTTTGTGTGTGTGTGTCTCTGAGGCTGCAGGGGTGTGAGGACCATTGTTGTTGTTGTTGTTGTTGTTTTGTTGTTGTTGTTATAGAGGCGTCGCTGTGAAACAAACACACAAACAGGCAAAATTATGAGCTGGAAAAGGAAGAAAACTGACGGAGGAAGGAGCATTTGGTGTGTCGGAGGGAGAGAGAGAGAGAGAGAGAGAGAGAGAGAGAGAGAGAGAGAGAGAGAGAGAGAGAGAGAGAGAGATTGAGTCCAGAAAAGAGAGAGAGAGAGAGCAAGTGGATGCGTGAGAGTCGAGAAGAAAAAGAGAAAGAGAGAGAGAGAGTATGTGTGAAAAAGAGAGAAAGTGGGTGAAAGTGGATGGAGGTGAAAGAGAGAGAGAATCAGATTTTGGGAAGGGAGACCCGACCTGTGTGTGTGTGAGAGTTGTGGTGGTGGAGACGACAAGAAGTAGAAGGGAGAGTGTGTATCGATGGTGGTGGTGGTGGTGATGATGGGGGCTTGTGTTGGAGGTAGTGAGGTGTAGAGTGGTGGTGATAGAGATGGTGGTGATTTGTGGTGATGGTGGCTTGATGTGGTGATAGAGATGGTGGTGACTTGTGGTGACTTGTCCCCCTATTTCCGCACCCCCTTAATTAACAAAGATAAGGGTGTCCTGTTGCTTGGAATAGTTTGTAGGAATCATGCAGTAGCTCCATATGGTTACCTATAGGCTGAACTATATACCTATAACTCCTTATAAGTGGCCTGGAGTGGACTATAAAAATTATGTGGTCAGGTGAGTGAATAAATGAGAGGAAAAGGAGGAGGAGGAGGGATAAACGAGAGAAAGAGGAGGAGGAGGAGGGATAAATGAGAGGAAGAGGAGGAGGGATGATAAATGAGAGAGAGGAAGAGGAAAATGAGGAGGAAGAGCAGGGATAAACGAGAGGAAGAGGAGGAGGAGGAGGAGGGATAAATGAGAGGACGAATAGGAGGAGGAGAAGGAGAAAGAGAGAGAGGAGGAGGAGGAGAAGAAGAGAGAGAGGAGGAGGAGGAGGAAGAGGAGAGGGATCGACAAGGGAGGGACGAGACAGACGATGAGGTAAATCGATCTGGTTCTGCCTTAGGGTGCATGGATATGGCTCAGAATGCAAGTGTGTGTGTGTGTGTGTGTGTGTGTGTATGTGTGTGTTTGTTTATGAGTGAGAGTGTGTGTGTGTGGTTATTTGATTGTGGATGTATATTGGTGTTATTTTTTTTTTATTTTTTTTTTTCTGAATTGAGTGAAGGGTGATCATGCTCTTGTTTATATAAAGGTTTGGAGATTTCCCATTCAGTAATCTATATAATAACACTATAATATTATATTGTAAATTATTCCCACACACCTCTGGCAGCAACAAACAAGGGAGTAGAGGAACAATAAGTAGAGTATCACGTGACACTCCTTATTTGCATACGTGCATTCCCAGACCCGCCACTAACCCACTTACTCGCTACTTACACAGATGAATTTTTACACTGGCTGCATACTGCCTGCTGGTGGTGGTGGTGGTCTCCCTGGGGAAATTATACTTGGATCTGAGTTGAGCTGAGACATGGGCTGAGATCTGACACTGAGGAGACGCTGCCAGGGAGGGAGGAAGCTAGGAGAGAGGCTGGGATGGCTTGGAGACGGGGGGGAGGAAGCCTGGGATGACTGGGAGAGGGGGCTGAGAGGCTGGGATGACTGGGAGAGGGAGGGGCTGACTGAGAGTAGAGGGAATTCCAGGGATGCAGGTATATATATAGGGACGAGAAAGGTGTTGTTGTTACCTGTGAGAAAAAGTACTGAAAAAAAAAATTGGGTTCGAAAGGAGAGGAAGGGAGGAAAATAAGAGCCAGAGAGAAGAAGTGAAGTAGCAATAGGGATGAAAGTATAGGGACGATAGGGTGATAAATGAGTATACTGGATTAAAGGGTATATAGACGGACATTAAAGTGATAAGAAGAATAAAAGAATAAGAGGAAAGGAACTGAAAACTGGAGACGAGAGGATATAATAAAAGTGTCCAGTTGTATATTTGTTTGTGTTCGTCGCTTGTTTTATATGAATTGTCATCACTACTATAAAAACTAAAGACTTAATAATGATACGATGCGTGTGGATAATATTATAAGAATATCGAAAATGTATGCATGGATGGAGTTGTATATAGACTGCATGGAGAGAGAGAGAGAGAGAGAGAGAGAGAGAGAGAGAGAGAGAGAGAGAGAGAGAGAGAGCTTGTTGTCCATATATCACCTCATCTGCAAACAACCAAGAGAGAGAGAGAGAGAGAGAGAGAGAGAGAGAGAGAGCTTGTTGTCCATATATCACCTCATCTACAAACAACCAACACACACACAGTAAATTGCTTCCTCGGATCATCGAAACTCCGGCGCCAGAAAAGCCCTAACCCTTGGCTTGTCACGATTCACCTTCATAAAACTTGCACCAGCACCACCACCACTACCACTACCACTACCACCACTACCATGATATAAGAAGTCCCTTGTCCACCTCCTCCATCACTTTGGTTTACTTTGGGAAGTGGAATTGTAGCGTTGCCATGAAGGGAGTCTATACATAATACCTTCTGCTGCTGCTGCTGTTGCTGTTGTTGGAATTTGTACTGTATCGAGTCGAGTTATACCAGCCATATTGGAAGACGTATATAGTAGCGTCTTTCATCACGGCGGCGGCAGATAGAATTTTCCGTCCCATGCATGCAGTGAGCGGCGGAGATAATGTGATATATAGTGATACATTATTACAAAGGGTGTGGGAAGTGTGAAAACATTGCTTGGATACACCACAGTGATCCCCATCTATATAGAAGGTGGGTGTGAAGCACTAAGGAAGCTATTTATTTGAGGCGTGGAGAAGGGAAGGGAAGGGTGAAGGAAATGATAGTATATATAGTGGAAGAGGTTGTTCCTGTGTACACAAAGTGGCTCCGTCTCATGTACACATCACTGAGGTCTGAAGGTTTGGGTTGGAAGGTAAACAGATACATCATGTGAATCCACCAATTACTGCTTCTTGAGTCAACACTGTGATGGTCACCCTGCCCCACATTACTCACATACTCTCATACATACCTACCTACATACAAACACACACAAACGTTCACCTTCACACGTACACACATACACAATATTATCTTCATACCTACCTACATACAAACAAACACAAACGTTCACCTTCACACGTACACACATACACAATATTATCTTCATACCTACCTACATACAAACAAACACAAACGTTCACCTTCACACGTACACACACATACACACATCCGCAATATTACCTTCCTACATGCATACAAACAAACACAAACGTACACCTTCACACATATACACACGTACACATACACACACACACACACACACACATTATTATCTTCATGCCCCCATCAATATTGTAACTTCCTTTTTTTGTGTATTATTCAAGCTTATTATTGTTTTTATTTTTCTTGGTTCGCTGTTTTTCTCTTTAATTTCCATATTTTTTTTTATTTTTCCAGTTTACTTGTACTTTTGGCCAGTCTTCCCTTTATCTCCCTTTACCCTTCCCTTCCCACAACCCTTTGCCTCGTGCCTCCATTACCAGCACCTATTTCCTCCCCTCCTTTCCCCTCCCTTCCCCTCCCATCCCTTCCCCCACTTACTTCCCCTCGTCTCTCCCCTTCCTTTCCCTTCCATCCTCTATATCCATAACCTACCATTACCTTAATCTTACCCCTCCCCTTCCTTCCTTCCTCTTCTCTCTCTCACCCTCCCCTCACTCACTCGCACACTTCTGCTCTCCCTCTTCCATTACCCATTTAGTCTCTCTCTCTCTCTCTCTCTCTCTCTCTCTCTCTCTCTCTCTCTCTCTCTCTCTCTCTCTCTCTCTCTCTCTCTCTCTCTCCTCTCTCTCTCTCTCTCTCTCTCTCTCTCTCTCTCTCTCTCTCTCTCTCTCTCTATATATATATATATATATATATATATATATATATATATATATATATATATATATATATATATATATATATATATGTTATGATATGATATGATTTTCTTGCTCCATTTATCGGTACTTATAAATTTATTATTACACTCTTATCTTTGGGTTTCCATTTGTTTATATGTCCATTTGTTTCCTCTTATTTGTTCCTCTCCTCAGTCTTTCCCCCTCCTTTACTATCCCCCACTTCCCCCTCCTATCCCCTACTCCCCCTTCCCCAGCCAGCCACCCCAACTCCCCTTTACCTAACCACCAGCCACAACTACCCCCACCCCACCAACCCTCCCTAGACATCACCACTCTCCCCTTCCCTAACTACACCCTCACTCCCACTACCCTCCCCCCTCCCCTTCTTCCCCTAGTCTTCGTGGTGATGATAAAATTAGTGTGTTGTTGTAGAGTTGAGTCCACAGCTCGTGTTATATAGTGGTGGAGTGACACGTGTCTCTCGAGTACCCTGTCTCGCTTCAATGCTTCACTATCCTCACACCCTCACACGGCTCACTGATTCACTACTCATATACACTACTGATTCATATACTTAGCCGATTCACTCCTCATATATTTCAATGATTTATTCTTCACACTTATCACTGCTTCACTGACTCACACTGTTCACTGCTTTACTCTTCACTGCTAATATAAATTATTCATCTCTCTTCTTGGTTTCTCACTGTATATAATATTTTTTTTTGATAAATATCGTCTATATTCTTGTAGGGAAATAAGTAGACTTGCTTGTGCGTATTGTATATAAACACAATAACATTTGACTCGTTAAATAAAAAAAAAGCCTTTGATTATGATTATATTTACACAAATGAGACACTATTTTATTTTTTATGCACATGCAGGTAAACTTCATTATCGTAGAGGTAAGGTGATGGGATAATATACTTTCTGTACATTAGAAGTGCCTTGATTCCTCCAAAGTATGCAGGAAACAAGCTCCTTCAATATAGGTGTTTCGTTGCAATATAATTATGAAGGACTCACTTACCTCCAATTTTCTGACTACATCACGTGGGTCCTTAATGAAGAGGCTGTATACTCCATTACAAACACAATGGAAGGTAAAACACTCCACCACCATAACACTTGTACCAGTCCAACACCATAAGTGCTTTATTTCTTGTTAACACTGCAGCCACTAACAACACAACCATGCACCCATGTCATTACCATCATTGTACTACTACTACTACTACTACTACTACTACTACTACTACTACTACTACTACTACTACTACTACTACTACTGTACTACTACTACTATTACTACTATTACTACTACTACTACTACTACTACTACTACTACTATTACTACTACTATTACTATTACTACTACTACTAAAATCATCACTACTACAACTACTATCACTGCTACCACTATTACCACCACCACCAAAACCAGTACACACACACACACACACACACCAAACATGCCTTGCCTCCCTTCTATACACTCAGTGATTGTATATAAAACAAACAAATGATTAAATATTCATAGCAACATAATTAGCGTATCATAAATAAATAGGCTCTCAGTAAACAAATGAGATACATAGAAAAGAAACGAATGGGTGTTGGTGTTGTTGGTGGTGTTGGTGGTGTTCGTGGTGGTGGTGGTGGTGGTGGTGTTGTTGTTGTTGTTGTTGTTGTTGTTGGTGGTGGTGGTGGTGGTAGTGGTGTTGGTGGTGGTGGTGGTGGTGTTGTGTTGTTGTTGTGGTGGTGGTGGTGTTGGTGGTGGAGGGACGGGTTTACTGTTTGTTGGAGAATAGAATGGGTGATGATGGTGGTGGTGGTGGAGAGGTCTAACTTTAGTATACCGTGCATAATTATTCTGAAGAGTTTTAAATAATTAGAATATACAATAATCCAACCACTATCTATAAATGACAATTGTCTGGAAATACTAAAATTACTACTAAATACTAAAATACAAAAAAATAATTATATTCTGGGAGTGTACTGGAATTATTACCAATGGATATGAATGTTTATTGATTATTTTGCAATCAATATGAATGTTTATTGATTATTTTGTATAATATTACACCCCATGGAAGTATAGGTGACAGAAACAATAGTTATAACCCCTCAACTCAAAACGACTATAAAAATGGATTCGATATATAAAAATGAGGATATTTGGCACTTCTTTCTACACACACACACACACACACACACACACACACACACACACACACACACACATACACACACACACACATACACACACACACACACACACACACACACACACACACACACACACACACACACACACACACACACACACACCATGCACACATTATACAAACAACAACTATAGAAATGTATCCGATATCTAAAAATGAGAATATTTTTCACGTCTCACTCTCTCTCTCTCTCTCTCTCTCTCTACACACACACACACACACACACACACACACACAACAAACCGTGCGTGTATCCGTAGTGTGGGCAGAAGATTCCCACGGCTTGGGGTTGAGGTGGTCGCGTGACACCACCGCTGCGCGTATCACCAACATTATCCCGGCATCGATTCCCGCCCCAGCGAGAGTAAACAGGCAGCAGCAGGTTACTCAGACTTACCCACCCAGGCCCCTGAAGGCTCCAACTACTGTCACTCTCCATTTATACAACCCAACCTATACACCAACAATACTCATTACAGCATTTATACAACCCAACCTATACACTACCACTCATTACTTTCTCTCTATACTGTCACTCTCCATTTATACAACCCAACCTATACACCATCTACCACTCATTACTTTCTCTCTTTACTGTCACTCTCCATTTATACAACCCAACCTATACACCATCCACCACTCATTACTTTCTCTCTATACTGTCACCACTATACTTATTATGGTCTCTCTACTGTCTTTATTTTATCTCTATTCTCTATTTTCTCTACTCTCTTTATTTTCTCTCTACTGTCACTCTGCATTTACAACCCCGCACCACCACTCATAATTTCCTTCATATCATCTTATTCAGGGAAGTTCCACGAGAATATTGTCCTGTTACTTCCTGAAACTGTTGACATAAAACCTTTCCCTCTACCAATGTGCATGGAGATAATTTGATTAAGTTGTCGTATGTCGTGATGGTATAAATTATGTTAATATTATGTTAAAGGCAACAGCAGTATTCTTGGTTGAGAGTAAAATAGCATTAGGCTAATTGTATAGAAGAATATATACTTGAAATGTTTTGGCATATACTGTAGTTGAGCATGGTGTGTGTGTGTGTATGTGTGTGTGTGTGTGTCATGTAATCCCGCTGTGTGTGTGTGTATGTGTATGTGAGAGAGAGATGTGTGTGTGTGTATCATGTAGTCCCCCTGTGTGTGTGTGTATGTGTATGTGAGAGAGAGAGAGGTGCGTGTGTGTGTGTGTGTGTGTGTGTGGTATCATCAATGTAGTCCCCCTGTGTGTGTGTGTGTGTGTGTGTGTCATGTAATCCCGCTGTGTGTGTGTATATGTGTGTGAGAGAGAGAGAGAGGTGCGTGTGTGTATCATCAATGTAGTCCCCCTGTGTGTGTGTGTGTGTGTGTGTGTAGTCCCGCTGAGTTCACACGTGTACTACCGTCCCTCCCTCCATCATCAACACTTTAGGACGGTGCTGTGTCACACTTCATTAATGGCACAGGAATAAAAATCTATAAATATCCAAGTGTATTTAAGAGAATAAAATTTGAGAGTAATGTTGTATAATAAAAAGTTGTACAATTTTCTATATATTCTAGTTATTAAAGAAAACTCGATCTATTTGTATACCGTATGTATTAAGGACCCTGCATGTGATCGTGTATTAAAATTGGAGGCTTCTGATATCTCCTCACTGTGCCATGAAACAAACTCCTTCCATATAGGTGGTGGTGTTTCATGGCAATATTTGAAGGACTCATCTATCTCCACTTTTCAACAGTAACTATCACAAGCAGAGTCCATCAACGGAATAAAGAAAAAAAAAGTAATAATGTTGTATGGTAATTGTTAACTGAGACTGAGGCCCGTAGTTTTAAAACATTTGAGGGCCCTTACTGGAGCTCTATGAACCCTCCAAATAATCCAGGCCACAAAACGCTTCAGTGTTTCGAATAGGGAATCTGTTGCCTGGAGTAGTTTGGAGAATTCATAGAGCTCCAGTAAGGGCCCTCAATTATTTTAAAACTACGGGTGTGATAGTTGGTAGTTTGCTCCTGTAAAACGCCTGAGTATCATTCCGAACCTCAGGTGTATCAACTATATATTTGTATATAATTATATAGGGATAATATGTATGTATATTTTTGTGTGTATATATGTAGCTGTGTGTATATCTTTGTTTCCATGATACATATATGTGTGTGTTGGACAGGATACGAGACGAGGGGGAGAGTTTAGGAATGGTTCATTGGATAGATGATGAGGAGTCAAGAGTGTTTAGTCAGTTTGTTTAGTCTGTTATTAACACTTTACCCAACACACATAACCAACATACCTACACTTGTCCCTCCCCTATTATATATTGGTTGTAACCTGTGGGAACTAATTATCTGGAGTGTAATCAGCCAATAGTGAAACCTCCCAGCTGGACAATCCCTGCTGTATTTTAGGATAGTCCAGGTACGACCTATACAGTAAGTTAAGTTTAGTATTAAGTTTTAGTATTAAGGTGAACATATTACCTTGAGCTCTCGGCTGGACTGTCCCTCTGGATTTTAACAGTCCAGGTGCGACCCTTAACCTGATTAAGAGTGGGTCATATATCATATTGTTTCAGTTGAGTTATTAAGTTGGGTTACAATTACCTTTTATTATTTGGAGTGTGTTGATAACGAATTAAATATTACCTACTGTTATCATTCTTTGAATATTAATTACCCAGAGAGGAAAGTAGTGAAGAACCTGGCATTTTTATATTAATTTAAGTGGTATCATAGAAGTGGTACTACATCCCTCTCTGGTTTTGGACGAGTCCGTAACAATACACATCCAGTTTGTTATTAAGGGACCATGTGATGTAGTAATAAAATTGGAGGTAAATGAGGCCTGCAAATATTGCCACGAAACACCACCTATATGGAAGGAGCTTGTTTCATAGTATGGTCAGGAGGAATCAGAAGCCTCGAATTTTCAAACAAGATCACATACAGGGTCCTTAATACTGCATATAAGTTTCTGTTGACTGTAATTACTAATAAATATTCTTATTATTCAAACTCCATCACTCTACGTAGCAATGTCATGTGTTGGTAATGACAGGGGACGATATATTATTATCAGGCATAAATAATAATGAATGTCCTATAGTTGTTGTCCTGTTGCTTGAAATAACTTGGAGGAATCAGTTGCTCGTTTGTGGTTAATTCTTATTTATTTATTTATTGTGGTATTTAATGGTCAGTGGAGAGGGGAAGGGAGAGGAAGGGGTATGACACAGGAAGAGGGGAAGGAAGGAGAGTGAGGATAATGAAGATGATAAAAGGGGAAAAAATGTGGTTAAAGTGTAAACAAGAGAAGAGGAGGAGGAGGGTGGTGGTGAGGGGAGAGTGTGAGGGGAGAGAGAGGTGAATCACAGCGAGGGTGAGGGGAGAAATGGTCAAGGTGAGGAGAGAAAAGTGCATGGTCAGGGCGAAGGGAGAGGAATAGTCAGGGAGGAGTGGTGAGGGTAAAGAGAGAGGAATGGTCAGGGTGAGGGGAGAAGAGCAGTCAAGTGTTAAGGGAAGAGAAGTGGTCAGGGAGAAGTAGTGAGAGTGAGTGTAGAAGAGTAGTGAGAGTAAGGAGTAGATTAGAGGAGAGGTAGTGAGAGTAAGAAGGGGATTAGAGGGAGTGGTAGTGAGAGTAAGAAGGGCATTAGAGGGAGTGGTAGTGAGAGTGGCCACAGCGTTACCTGAACTACCGACCATTTACCTGCGGCACCACTAAATGGGAGGATAATTGGCCGTAGAGTTTACCTGGGGTGATTAGGTGATTCTTGCGTGCAGGGGGAAGAGGGAACCAGATGGGATAGGGGTGGGGGGTGGGTGTGTGCGTAAGGGAGGGAGGGAGGGGGTAGTAGTAGTAGTAGTAGGCTTTTGGGGAAGAAGGAATATGGGTGAGGGAGGGTGTGTGTAAGGGAGCGGGGTAGTAGTAGTAGTAGTAGTAGTAGTAGTAGTAGTAGTAGTAGGCTTTTTGGGATGATGGAACCAGATGGGACGTAGGGTGGGGGAATGTAATGTAGGTTAGTAATAGTAGTAGTAGTAGTAGTATAGTAGTAGGCGGCTTTGAGTTGAGATTATAACAGTTGAAGATTGGATACTTAATCACTGACCTGAGAAGAAGGGCAGGTACAACACACATATATACCCTGCATTCGAACTAAGTCAGTAAAGGTGTATGTACTGTACTGGGTGGGGAAATGAGCAATATACCAGGCGATTAGAAGCTTTCTGTTCCTCACACTCTGGTCAGAAATTATGCATCACGAGTGTACTAAACCGATTTCAGTTAAGATATGTGTGTGTATTAACTCTTTGGGGTTCCCTTTCTGTACAATAATGTTGGCTCCAGTAAGTGTTCAAAACTGTTATTGATGTTTCTTTGTCTCGATGATATAAAAAAATAAATAAAACCTTTACTCACAGAGGGTTGTGTTACGGTCTAGTGTACAGGCAATGTGTTTTAGTAGTGGTTACGAGATCATACCTAACCTATACTCAGTGGAATCAACCAACCAACAACACCTTGAAACATTACATATACGTACAGTTGGGGTCAAAAGTCGTAAATATGGTGAATGAAAAAAAAAATGAGCCACAGGAATGAATCGTATGGACCAATATTACAAACACTATTTAACTGCATTATTTTATCGAAGTCGTTTCAGTCGTAGGTGATGCAGGACTTGTATCTGTGACTGTACACTCTCCTTCATTACCGTCCATGCAAAGAACAATCTCTCTCTCTCTCTCTCTCTCTCTCTCTCTCTCTCTCTCTCTCTCTCTCTCTCTCTCTCTCTCTCTCTCTCTCTCTCTCTCTCCTCTCTCTCTCTCTCTCTCTCTCTCTCTCTCTCACACACACACACACACACACACACACACACACACACACACACACACACACACACACACACACACACACACACACACACACACACACACACCCTACACCTACCATCCCGTCACAGTGAGGGGCGGGCAGGAGTCATTTCAAGTACCATATTTACACACACGTAATGTAGCCCCAAACAAGTGACAGGCAACACACACACACACACACACATACAGGTTTCATGTACTCGTGCAGTTACAATGGACAGTGAGAAGTTACCCCAGGGAGCCACAGTTATATACAGTAATATGTTCCTTGGTCATATTTCACCTCACAAGTCCCCATTACATTGCCACCATAAATTACTCACTGACTGATAATTGATTCCCGTTTGGTTACCGATCGATACACTTTGGCATGTCTGGGTGGCATAACGTGGGTATATACAGGGTGTGTGTGTGTGTGTGTGTGTGTATGTTGCACGAGTTAGGTGGGTTGCACAGATTATGGTGATGGTATAAAACTAATAGTGATGATGGAAACACTAGATCTATTATTGTTATTATTATTATTATTATTATTATTATTATTATTATTATTATTATTATTATTACACCGCCCCGAAGGGAGGGTGTTTTCGGTGCTGGATATTTATTTATCTGTTCGTGTGTTTGTTTATATTCTAGCGTCCACATTTTTAGCCGTATGATGTTCATTTTTTTTCTATTGATAGATATTCATCATAAAACAAAATTATTAACTTTTGGGCAAAATCGGTCGAAGGTCAAGGTCACAAAAAAATAAAGATAGCAAAGGGCGAGTGGTCGCTGGCATCTTTAAGGGGCGGTGTTGCCATCGAATGATGTCTTGTTATTATTGTTGTTATTATTATTATTATTATTATTATTTTTTATTATTTTGTGTGTGTGTGTGAAAGGAAATGGATATAGTTAGTTGTGATGGAGAAAAGCATAATGGTGGTGTTGGTGTTGGAGAACTTTTTGGTGGGGTGTAAATACATGATGGTATTGGTGGTGGTAATGAGGCATGATGGTGTGCAGAGGGAGAAATATTGAGATGTGAATGAAATAATATTGATTGAAGTGGAGAGAAAAATATTGATGGAAATGGAGAGAAATATTGATAAAAGTGGGGAGGAATATTGATAGAAATGTAGAGAGAAATATAAGTTTAGAGAAAGAGAAAAGAGAAATATTATACTAGAAACAGAGGGTAAATTGTCTGTTCCATTACTTGTTGCTATTACGTGATAAAGAGTGTACAGTACATGTGTGTGTGTATGGAAGACTGACTGTGTTGTAGATGGGATGGTAAATAGTGATAATGAAGGGAGGGAAGGGGTTTTATACATAGTGTTAATGGTAACACTATTGATTACACTTACACTATTGGGGACTTGTATTACTGACTACATAGAGAGGGTTGGAGGTAAACATGATTCACTAAAAATAATAATAATAATGATAATAATAATAATAATAATAATAATGATATAATAATGATAATAATAATAATTATGATAATGATATAATAATGATAATAATATAATAATGATAATAATAATAATAATAATAATGATAATAATAGTAATAATAATAATGATAATAATAATGATAATAATAATAATTATAATAATAATAATAATAGTAATGGTAATACTACTAATAATAGTAATAATAATAATAATAGCATTGATAATGATAATAATGATAATTGAGTTCGTTATTGGTGATTCTATTTTATTTATATATTTTTATATTTACTTATTTATTTTCTTATTTATTTGACATTTTAATACACGTCCCCCTACTCCCGCACCCCCCTAAAACCCCCCCAAGCTTGTCCCCTATTCCCACACCCCCTGAAGCTTCTCTCAACACAGGGATGATGAAATATAGAGGTAATGAATGAGTGATTGAACTTAATGAGTGTATTGAGTGTGTAATTATGTACTGAAGGTAATACAGTTATCCACCCAGACAATTACAACGCCAGTCCTGTCTGTTCTGTCTACACACACACACACACACACACACACACACACACACACACACACACACACACACACACACACACACACACACACACACAGCCAATTATAAAGCCAATCCTGTTTGTCTTCACCCTCACATGTACACACAGACACTCACCCACTCAGCCAATCACAAGCCTGTCTTCACACACACACACACACACATTATTATTATTATTACACACACACACACACACACGCACAGCCATGCAAATATGTGTGTAAATAACTTTGTGAATTAACTAAACGGGACTGTGCATGGTGTTGTCAGCAGGATAGAGGCTATACTGAAAATAATAATAATAATGATAATAATAATAATAATAATAATAATAATAATAATAATAATAATAATAATGATAATAATAATAAACCTCCACAATACATCAAAACAAATCCTTCTCAGATATTTTGTTGTTGATTGGAGAATGTATAACTTGGAGGAATCAGTGGCCTCCAATTAGCAGAGATAATCATAGCCCCCCTCCCTCCCCCTCCTTCCCCCTCCCCCCTCCCCCCTCCTCGTAGGTCTTAAAGGGGAAGGAAATATTATGTTGGTAAATCTGGAGTAACTAACTGCATGCATCCTCCAAACTAATTTTGTTCCAAGCAACAGAACACCATTATTTTTGCTCTATTGGTTCTGTTTCCTGACATATTTTAGAGGAATCAAGGTACTCCAATCTAACAAAAGTGAATTACCTCCCTTAAAACTTTATTAATAATGTTTGTTTTTTTTTCTCCTCAGGTTACTCACTCCTCCCACTCCATCCATCACCTCTATATCGTAAGTACCCTACCTATATATATATATAACTCATATACTATATAATAAAATTAATTTATTATTATTATATAGGGTATATAGTTAAATGTAGTGATCTTATCGTATAGAAGTACAGTATATTAAGTGGGTAATAATATTTTTTGTGTGAGTCCTTATCAAGTCACAAAAAAAATGGTGCATAAGAAAAGAATGTAACTCTAATATGATCCATAACCAACGAACCGACGAGCCTTTACGGAAATCTATATAACAACTTTCGTGTTCCCCATCACTGCTGAAGTCTGTCCTTATGTGTTGCTGTCACGTACTATACATACATACATACATACATACATTATACAAATCACGACGGACATTATATACATTCATTCATCTGTGGCCATTTTCAGTTGCCTGCATGCATGGTTTTATTAAGGGGAGAAGTATATACAGTGTTGGTAAATCTGGAGCAGCTGATTCATTCCTCCAAACTATTCCAAGCAACAGAACACCATTATTTTTGTTCATCTGGTCCTGTTTCCTGGTATACTGTGGAGGAATTAAGGCACTCCAGTTTAACAAAAGTGAATTACCCACCCCATTTAAGGAACCTGTGATTGTGTATGGGAATTAGAGGCTTCTGATTCCTCCTGACTGCCACGAAACACGCTCATACCATAATAGGTGCATGATGGTGTTTAGTGATAATATTTGAAGGACTCATTAAACTCCAATTATCTGACTACACCACATAATAGGGTACCTTAATAAGATTTGCTACCTGTACTCCACCTCACCTCACCTTAATTTGATTTGCTACCTGTACTCCACCTCACCTTTCGTTACACTTACCACCTCATTCATGTCTCCACTTCACCCTTCCTTCCTAAATTGGACTACTTTGACATTCCCATTCATCATTTACTACAAGCTAATTTCCTCCTTCCTCATCAACACAAGCAATATGTTACATCCATTGCATCTATCCCCTGCTCACCTTAAATCACACACACACACACACACACACACACACACACACACACACACACACACACACACACACACACACACACACACACACACACACACACACACACACACACACACACACACACACACACACACACACACACATCAACCAACAAGAACTGACTAACTAATAATGATGGCTGCATGACACATCCAATATTCACGATAATCCCGTAATAAAATTCATCTGATGTCACAACCCCTTCCTGCCAGTCTGCTCCATCAGTTTCTCCTCTCCACCTAAAAATTACATCTATTAGAAGGACCATTATAAACGTCAACCTGCCACCACTAATACTACTACTAATACACTCATGATAACCACTACAACCACCACCACACTCATAATAACCACCACTACCACCACTACTAATACACTCATGATAACCACTACAACCACCACCACACTCATAACCACCACTACCACCACAACACTCATAATAACCACTACCACCACTACCACTACAACACTCATGATATCCAACCAAGGAGGAAAGACTGACCAACAACACAAGGGGGACTGTCGCCGACCACACAACAGTGATTTGTGTTTACTATAATATGCCTTGGGTGGGTAGGTGACAAGGACCTCCATCGACTTGTGATGATGTATATGTAAGGGTGAAGGGGAACAGCTCGGTGGTCGCCTCGTATATATACACGTGTAATTAGTCCCAACACAGAGGGTACATAATTACCATATCATGATTTAGAGCCCCATATATGCATCCTCCCATAGTATGTCATTTTGATTTTTAGTGATTGTAATAGTACAGTTATCATGTCACACCGTAACAACACACACACACACACACACACACTAAGGAATTGTGAGTTACTGTTATATCATTCAAAGTACTCTAACATCCTGCATAATTATGAGATGCAAAATATGGTGAGGTTGTGGGACTTACTCGAGACTCATAAGAAAACTATAATTTGCATCGCGAAAGTTAGAATTTAATGAGACAAACACACAATATTAAAAAAAAAAAATTGGTTATCACTTCTCGTCAGTGTCTAAATTATTGTGAGGACGAATGAGATGAACCATATATTAATTTTATTGTTTATGGTTTTATTTACAGTAGATTATTTTAATGTTGTAGTATTTTATCACTGAGGTGTGTTGAGGTAGTTATTCATTTTTCTTATTGTAGTATATATTTCATCATTGAGGTAGTTATAAATTTTTCGTTGAGGTAGTTATTCAGATTTCATATTGTAGTATTTTTTATCGAGGTAGTATTTCATTTTTTCGTATTGTAGTATTTTTCATCGAGGTAGTCATTCATGTTTGGTTGATGTGGAGCCTGTTTTGTGTCAGTTCGTTGATTTGTACTGTGTGTGTGTGTGTATGTGTGGGATGCATGGACATTGATTGGTCGTGTTTACCCAGGGATGGTGTGGTGGCTCAATCCATATACCGACCACACTAACCTCATCCACACCTACATACACACACACACACACACACGGATGGATGCCCTCAATCCACACTTTTTTTTAGTTTTATTTTATTTTATCTTTCCTTTTTTTTTTTTTTTTTTTTTTTATATAAATTATATGGTTTATTATATCCATGCCTTCATAGCTTAAGAATTTTTAAAAGTATTGAATGTCAGATTTATAACCTCCCGTGGCACTTCACACACACACACACACACACACACACACACACACACACACACACACACACACACACACACACACACACACACACACACACACACACACACACACACACATACTTATGCACATACTGTACTACCTACACTCACATAAATAATACTAAGTAAGGGCACGAATTCAAAGCTTGGAAATACACACACACACACGCACGCTCTCTTTCAAGCAAATAAAAAAGCACAGTACGGTATATTTTTAACACACACTCCCAAGCAGGAAAAAAAAGAATGTTCAATCACTCACTCTTTCACTCACACACACACACACACACACACACACAAAAAAAAAAAAAAAAAAAAAAAAAAAAAAACTCCACCTATCTCTCCCACCACCTCCACAACCACCTCCTACCTCTCTCACCACCACCACCACCACCTCCACCACCACCTATACTAGTTCACTCACCTCCACCAACACCACCACCAGCAACCACTCTGTCCAATTAAGCATAAAGGAGTTGTGGGATAATTTGAGTGCCAGTAATTCAGTGAGAGTGAGTGTGAGTGTGTGTGTTTGTTGTGTCCATGCAGGGTGTTAAAACTTCTTCCTGTTATTAAATGGCCCCCAAGAATGAACAGCGTATAGTGTAGGACATTATTTCCTTCACAATTATTACTCTTTTAACCCTTTGTTCTTTCTCTTATTTTTGTTTTGTTCAGTTTTCATTTCTGTTATTATTGTTACTTTAATTTTTTTCTTTTCTTCTTCTTTTCCTTTTCTTGTTTTTGTTGTAGTATTTCTTTGTTTTAATTATTTATTTGTTTATATTTTACTTACATATATTTTTTTTTTATTGTAAGTGGTCTATATATTATGATGTCGACGAATTGTTATAGTGGTTTAACACACTTATAAGACAGGCTGGGGTGGTTTCGGAGGGGTGCGGGAATAGGGGGACAGACTTGGGGTGTGTAGAAAGCCTGTCTCCTATTCCCGCATCCCCCCAAACACCCCCAAGCCTGTCCCCCTCCTACTCTAGCACCCCCTTAAACTCCCCAAGCTTGTCCTCTACTCCCTAACCCCCCACCCAAGCCTGTCCCCCTATTCCCGCACCCCCTTAATTAAAAGACCATGTGATTGAGTATGATGTGACTTGGTGGCTTCTGATTCCTTCTACCTGTGCTACGAAACAAGCTTCTTATATAATAAATGGTGTTTGGTGGCAGTAATTGAAGGACTCGTTTACCTCAAATTTTATGACTATCGTACATCACAGGGTCCCTTAACTATATATGCTGTACAGTCGCTCAAAAAAAAGATAATAATAATTAAAAAAAAAAAAAAAAAAAAAAAAAAAAAAATATGCGGCCGACCACTTCTCACGTAAAAAAAAAAAAATAATAATAATAACTAATATGAGGAGGGTCGGTCATTTCTCACGTATATAAAACATTGTGACAAGCACCTCTGACGATTGGTTAGTTATGGTGAGAAACATTGAAACATTCAGATGATGGATACTAAATGATGGCTTGTATATTCCCGGGGGCATCATGAGCTGTGTGTGTAGTGTGTGTGTGTGTGTGTGTGTTCCCGGGGGCATCATGAGCTGTGTGTGTGTGTGTGTGTGTGTGTGTGTGTGTGTGTGTGTGTGTGTGTGTATTCCCTGGGCATCATGAGCTGTACATATAATTTTTTATACAACCATCAGACCCTTCCTACTCGATACTATTTTTTTGATCGCCTGTAAGTACTGTATATATATGTGTGTGTATGTAAATTATGTGTGTGTGTGTGTGTGTGTAGTTTAAAGCCTTGCGTGGTTATCCAGACTCTGTTAAACAAATGGCCACTTCACCTACACCTCAACACCCGTGTAAACAAGGACACCCCTAACCCTCCCTCTTATTCCCTTCCTCCATTCCCCTCTCCCTACCATTCCCCTTCCACCACTCCCTACCATTCCCCTCTCCACCACTCCCTACCATTCCCCTTCCACCACTCCCTACCATTCCCCTTTCCCTACCATTCCCCTTCACCATTTTCCCTCTCCACCACTCTCCACCATTCCACCACTCCCCTATACCACCCCTCTCCACTTCCTAATTCCACCACTCCTCCACTCCCTTTCTTTCTCTATACTTATATATGGATACACGCGAGCCTTCACTGTATATATGCATTATTATACTAGAATGTTTACTGACCTTATTCCTCGTATAGCCCAGAGGTTCCCAAATGTTAGAGGTAGGAATAGGGGGTCTTGTCTCCAGCTTCCGCCCGTATTATTTTCAACTCTCTCCGTATTATTTTCAACTCTCTCCGTATTATTTTCAACTCCGTATTCTTATTTTTTTCGTATTTTTCCAATCCCTGTGTTTTCTTTCTGTCCGTATTTTTTTATGATTTGACACTAATAATTTCCCCCGTAATTTTCAGCATTTACATTAATTTTCTCGTGTGTGTATGTCTCTGTTCGGTATACATCTTTTCATCGTTTAAAAGATGTTGTGTTCGTACGTAATAATACAGTGCATATCCTTAATTAAATCAAATTCGGCACATGATACGTCTATTGTGTGGTAAGTGGGAAGTACAATGTTGGCAAATCTGGAGCAAATGATTCCTCCATACTATTCCAAGCAACAGAGGAACACCATTAGTTTTGTTCATCTGCTGGTCCTACATGTTTCCTGACATATATACTTTGGAGGAATCAAGACACTCCAATGTATAACAAAAGTAAATTATATATATACCCACCCTTAAGTCGATGTTGATTTTGTTGTTGTTTTTTATTTTTATTTCAGTCTGTCAGTCACTACGAGATAATGTAAAACTTGGTATATTTTCTGTGAGGTGAGAATGTGTGTGTGGACAGAAGGGCTAGTCAGTCACCTTCCTCTATTAAATTGGTGGCAATATTTATGTGCTGCCTGGACGCCCTTAGTCACGCCAAGCCAAACCATGCCATGCAGACCCCAGCCCCATCCCTCGTCCCCCAGTCATGCCCCCCTGCCCCCTTCCAGCCCTGCTCTGCCCTGCTCTGCTCTGCCTTATCATGCCCTACTATGTCCATCATACCCTATACTATGTTTTACCTACCCTACCCTGCCCTTCCCTGCTACCTGCCTCCTTACCCCTCCCTACTACCCTTCCCTGCTACCCTCCCTTCCCTCACACCTTCCACCCTCATGCCTGATTACCTCAAACACTCATATTCACCTTTCTATCCTATTACACACACACACACACACACACACACACACACACACACACACACACACACACCTACCTATATAATATTATGTATACCCTAGAACTCTCCTACCTGTCTCCAAACACATCTATATATCACGCTTCCCTTCGCTTCTCCAGCTGCCGAATCATTCCTTTGTGCTCCTCGCCTGATCAATAGAACAAACTTATCACTAGATGATTAAAAATTCACAAGACGGTCCGTGAAAAGAATCAGAACTGGTGCATGGTTGTGTGTTGATCAAGGGGTCATGCATAGAGGAACCAAAGTGGAAATGAATCACGTTGTTTTTGTTTGTACAGTCACTAGTTATAATAATAATAATACGTATCCATGTCTTGTTGAAGCTCCGGATCATCTCATATTAAACCAGTGAACTAAATACAGGTGCTGATCCTGTCTCATAGTTATTAATGTTGTATGGGACTCGTTTTATACTCCAAGCAAACCTGGGTATTTATTTTGTCTCTTGACTGTATCATTGTCAACACAGAGAGAGAGAGAGAGAGAGAGAGAGAGAGAGAGAGAGAGAGAGAGAGAGAGAGAGAGAGAGAGAGAGAGAGAGATTTACATATTCATGAAGCCAAGTGGAATGAGACTCACAAAGAATATTACAAAGGATCATAAGATATTGTGGACAAACGATATAAAGCAACTGAACCCTCCAAACTGTACCACGAAACAGATCCTTCATTAAAAAGTAACATTAAGGTCACATTTTTATTGGCATATAATATTAGTTTGGAGGAATCAAAGACCAACCAATAATTTTTCCCCTATAAAAGAATTTGCTGCCTTCAAGGGGATATATATAGTACAGTGTTGGTAAATGTGGAGCAAATGATTCCTCCAAACTATACATACCAAACAACAACAACAGACCACCACCAATGTTTTATTTTTTTATCAATCTTGTTTCCTGGCATATATTATTATAGTTTAGAGGAATCAAAGGCCACCAATGTTTCTAATAAATTTTGTTTCCTGGCATAGTTTGGAGGAATCACAGACCACCAATGTTTTTTTTATCAATCTAGTTTCCTGGCATATATTATAGTTTAAAGGGATCAGAGACTTCCCAAATATCACCACCACCACCAACAACAACAACAACAACACCAACACCAACAACAACACCAACAACAAGTCCAACAACAACAACACCACCACCAACAACAACACCAACAACAACAACAACAACACCAACACCACCACCACCAACAACAACAACACCAACAACAACAACAACACCAACAACAAGTCCAACAACAACAACAACAACAACAACAACACCAACAACAACAACACCAACAACAACAACAACAACAACACCAACAACAACAACACCAACACCAACAACAAGTCCCACAACAACAACACCACCACCAACAACACCACCATCAACAACACCAACAAATCCAACAACAACAACACCACCACCACCACCAACAACAACAACACCAACAACAACACCAACACCAACACCACCACCAACAACAACAACAAGAGCATCATCTGCCCTTTAATGACGGCTCAGCACGCGTTCCTTACCTGTACCTGTAATTATGTCAGCCACGGGTCATTTGGCTGTTACCTCAATTACACTACGGGGTCAATTTGCCTCGGCTTGATTGGCTCGGTTGGGACATTTTGAGGTAAACATTAGGAGGTGCCTCATGTCAAAAGGGTGTGGGTTTTTTTTCTTTGTTTGTTTGTATATTGTTTTTTCTCAGTTTGATATCAAGGTGTTGTTTTTGTAGTTGTTGTTTTTTAGTTTGATATCAAGGTGTTGTTGTTTTTGTAGTTGTTATGTTGTTGTTTCTCAGTTGACTCTATGGGAGGTGGGGGAGAGGGGGGTGTTATAGGAGATTGAGGGTGGTTGTAGGGGGTGGTGGAAGGGTTTGTGTGTGGGGGCACTGTATGTAAATAGGAAAGGTATATGTGTAATGCATAATTATGTATAGGTACTGTATAGGTTAAGAAAGAGAATACTATACTGAGAAATAAATAAATAAACACTACAGCAAATAACAGGTAGATATAAGTAAGTTATTCATATACATATTTTTTTATTATTATTATATATATATATATATATATATATATATATATATATATATATATATATATATATATATATATATATTTTTTTTTTTTTTTTTTTTTTTTTTTTTTTAATCAAATCGTGGACACCTTTCCCACAGTCATTAGTACGATTTGGAGGTCACAGGGACTGAATAAATAGAGCAATGTCCTTGATACTTAAGAGCTTATGGTTAAATTAAGGAAGCACTTGTTTTACTTGCCTTTATTATAATTTTATGGGGCTGTACATTTTTGTTCTTCTGGTTCTGTTTTTTTTTTTTTCCTGGCATACGTTAGAGGAATCAAGGAACTCTAATGTACCCGAAGTATATACTGTACTATGCCTTCTACTTTTCTCTCTCATGATATATTAAAGTCCAAATGATCGTGTGTGTAAATATCATCCTACTTAACCTCTTGTAAAACCATATCCAGTGCTGTTCAACTTTCCCAGGCTCATGAATGTGTGTTAATGTGTAAATAAACAAGAGTAATTTATACTAATCACTGCATGGTTGTCAACACATCCATTTCTTCGTGAAAAAAACATTAACGTAAGAGTGTTTATGTTCACGTGATGGGTTGGTTGTACTTTCTCAAAGGTACTGTACATGGGAAAGGTTCTACATGTGTACACTTAGAATTTATAGAGGAGTTATTAAAATGTATATACAAATTTAAAGTAGTAAAAATATGCATACATGAGTTTCGTGAATTTCTTGACCGTGTGAAAACGTATATAGAATATCACCTTGCCTAAGCATCCTTATCTCTGCTAATTCATTGCAGACTGACAAAAAAGATGACCTCATAAAAATTACTGTATACTAATAAACAATAAACAATTTTTAGGAATCATAATGTAACCCTTTACATTCATGCATCTTTTCCAACATCAACGTGCAAAGTATTTCAGATATAAAAACAAATAGATAAAAAAAAAAAATACAAGCACATTTTCCAACATCAACGAGAAAAGTTTAAAAAAAAAAAAAGATAAAAAAACAGGTATATATCCAAGTGTTGACTTTGTAGTGTGGAGTGATTGTTAGGTAACGTTACATACATACATATACATCATGACCCGGGATCGTTTCTGTGAGTATGAGTGTGACGTTACGAAGGGAAGGGAAGGGCAGGGAAGGGCATGAGGAGCCACCCTTGAACCTGACCCACCCACATACCCACCCCATACCCTCTGAGTTACAAGGTGTGTGGTTTGGCATTAATTAAAACCTGCTGCAGCTGAACACAAGGACTTGACCCCTCACCACCCACCTCTCTAGGCCTATATAATATACCACAGAAGCTAACTATATATTATTATACACCAGTGGGGATCTGTTTTATTTATTATTATTTTTTTTAATACTTTTCTTTTTTATATACGAAAATTCTTGACTACGGTCCTTAGATTTTCAGGTGTGCTTCGAATACCTAGCTAGAGACAATAAATAAATGCACGGTTAGATCACCATTGAAATGACTTCGTTGGTGAATAAATTGGACTGTTCAAAGATTCAACCAAAGCTGCATGTATACTTATATGTGCTGGTGACTGTACTGTATAATGATGTGAGGGATGGTGGGTGTCGGTGTAATGGCCCTGTGGTGGCTGCCCTCAGACACGACCCCCTTCCCCTCCCCTCCCCCCCCACCACCAAAGATGACGAACGAAATGAGGGACCTGCTGGTGTTGGGTTCTGTGAGGGAAGGGAAAACTGACTGACTGACTGTGAGTGCGAGGGATTTTTTTTTTTAAATTCAACACAACAATACACGAGGGTAGGCGGGACTCATGAGAATAATCCAAGGACATACAACCACACACTTATGGAAGGGATTAATAATTAAGGTGTATATTTGATATTGTTACTTATATTTTTTTTCATACTTACGTTCATTATAAATATAGAAGGCATTGTGTTTGATAAAGGGCTGGGCCGAGTTGCCAAATTTTATGTCACTTTGCTTCACGAGATTAAAAAATATTGTGTCATCCATAAAATTATAAAATTAAAATAAAAGTGAATTTGTAATCACCTGTTACCGACGACCAAGCAGGCAGGCAGGCAGGCAGGCAGGCAGATTACTATATAAACAGGCAGACAAGAAGGAAGAGTGAGTGAGTGAATGAATGAGTGAGATTACTATAAGCAAGTAGACAAGAAGACAGACAGAGTGTGTGAGTGAGTGAATAGGGTACGGATTCAATCGTATTAATTCCGTCGTTCAATCAACTATCCTTGTTAACAGAAGCCATGTAGACAATACCTCTGGGTTCATTGTCTCTTCGCTATCATCACAAACCAGGGATACATAACGTGTGTAATATTCAAGACTAGAGGCGTATACAAGACTAAAACTTTATTACACTACGGTATTCTTATTATAATCACTGTGCCAGTTACTGTATATATAATAGTTATTGAAGAGTAAAAAAAAAAAATACAAGAAAACTAACTCTGACGGACCCCTGGTAAGCATACACACACACATACATACATGACTTTGTGTACATCCACAGTCATTATATAAGGTTAATAAACACAATAGGTCTCGTTGGAGTTAGTTGTGTGTGTGTGTATAGGTAATAAGGGGAGAGTATATATACACTTTTGTTACATTCGAGCGCCTTGATTCTGCCTCCAAAGTATGCCAGGAAACAGGAAATAGGGAAAACTTTGAAGGAAATAATTATCTCCAGAAATGACAATTAAAACCATACCCTTTAAGGAAGAAAGGAATGAAGGAAGGAAGGAATGTAGGAGACTTTAGCTAATCTCTGGAAGGCGGCCCCCTGCAGTTAACGTGTACAAACAGCCATAGTAGCAGCGTAGAAAAAAACACAGACGTCCATTGGAGTGTAAAAGTTAAACATGATTGCGTTGTGCACACAGAAGTCAGCACCGGGGATCAACAAGGCTCGTGTCTGTCTGTGTTCTAATCAGCTTTGTTGTGCCCGGCTTGCCTTTGTTTACACTCGAGTACAAAAGATCCTTACGACGATGCAGGGATAATGAGGGGAGAAGGGAATGGATTGGGTGAGGAGGATTATGAGGGAGACTGTGAGGAGGAGGGGGAAGAGATGGATTGGGTGAGAAGGAAATGAGGGATGCTGTGAGAAGTAGGTGGAAGGTAATAATGAGGGACATGGAGGTTTAATGAGGGGTAAGGGAGAGAGGTTTTGGGTGAGGAGGAAATGAGGGAAGCTGTGGGGGTATGGTTGGAGGAAATAATGCGGGAATGAGGGTACGTACGACCAGGAAGAAATGAGGGGGAAGTGAGGTAATGAGGGGACCTGAGACTTAGGGAGGTAATGTGTGTGTGTGTGTGTGTGTGTGTGTGTGTGTGTGTGTGTGTGTGTGCGTGTGAGTGAGTGAGGAAATCAAGGTACGAGTGCAGGACGAAATGAGGAAGGAGTAGAAAGTTAACACACACACACACACACACACACACACACACACACACCCTTGTACTGCGTGTCGACTTAGGGGAGATTTATTTTTTATGTTGGTGAAATGGAAGGTCTCTGATTCCTCCAAACTGTGCCACGAAACAGATCCACTATGAGTACCAACGAGGGGGCGTCTGTTTTCTGGCATAGTTAGGAGGAATTAGTAGCCTTTCAATTTGTCAACAAGAGTCTCTCCCTTTAATTAATGAGTATAGCAAGCAAGGGTGAGAGTGAGCCAGCCAGGGAGAGTCTGAAATTTGAAAGAAAGAGAGTGAGAGGTGAGAGGCGTAAGGGAATTATAGTACGTGTAGGTAGTAAAGGCAAAGGTATATAGAGAGTTTGAAAAGTACTGATGAAATTTATGTATCGTGTATCTGTGAGTTGAAAAGTGTTGAACAAGCAGAGGCTGTGGGGAAGGTTTTTTTTTTTTTTTTTTTTTTTTTTTTTGTGTGTGTGTGTGTGTGTGATCTTGAAGGCTATCTCTGTATATAAAGATGTAATCGGAACTGGGGATAAATAGGGAATTAGGAGGGGAGGAGAGAAAGAAAGGGAAGGGATTAAGGGAGGAGGAGTATACAAGAAAGGCAAGGAAGGAAAGGAGGAAGGAAGGGATTGATAATATGTAACAAAGGAGTGGGTGGGATTGAAGATAAGCAAGAATTGGGAGAGAGGGTGAACGGGGAATGAGAGCAAAGAAAGGGAGAGAGGATGGATAGACAGAGAAAGAAGAAGGAGAAAGGTAAAGGAGATAAAACAGGAAAGGGAGAAATAGAATAATAAATACGGAGAAATGTATCGGAAAGGTGAGAAAAGAACAATAAATGGAGGGAAAGAGAGAGAGGAAGGAAGGAGAAAAATAGGAAGAGAGATAAGAGACGAAGGGAGGGGAAAGATTGGAAGGAAGAGTTGAGAGAAAGCAAGGAAGGAAGGGAGGGGAGAGAGAGCTAGAAAGTGAGGAGAAAGATAGTAAGGAAGGGAGGAGAAAGATAGTAAGGAAGAGAGGGGAGAAGAGAGAGCAAGTAAGGGAGGGGAGAGAGAGCAAGGAAAGGAGGGGAGAGAGAGCAAGGAAAGGAGGGGAGAGAGAGCAAGGAAGGGGGGAAGGAAGGGTGAACAAGAAGGGGAGAGTAGTAGGAAGGAAGGGAGAGGGGAGAAGAGAGAAGCAAGAAAGGGAGGGGAGAGTGAGAGCAAGGAAGGGGGGAAGGAAGGGTGAACAAGAAGGAGAGAGTAGTAGGAAGGAAGGGAGAGGGGAGAAGAGAGAAGCAAGAAAGGGAGGGGAGAGAGAGAGAGAGCAAGGAAGGGGAGAAGGAAGGGTGAACAAGAAGGGGAGAGTAGTAGGAAGGAAGGGAGAGGGGAGAAGAGAGAAGCAAGAAAGGGAGGGGAGAGAGAGAGCAAGGAAGGGGAGAAGGAAGGGTGAACAAGAAGGGGAGAGTAGTAGTAGTAGTAGCAGCAGCAGCACAGGGCTTCACTAAGTCAGCATTGAGGGTCAACACGAGCCCTGGTAATCTGTTTGTTAGTAAAATATGAAGGCTTATAGACACTGCGCGCCTCTGCACCTCCCCCATAACCCCCCACCCCCGCCAACACAAGCCCCCCCATCCCAGCTGTTACCCCCTGCTACACGTCACCCCCCCACCCAGTTGTTGCTCCCTGCTACACGTCCCCCCCACCCCAGATGTTGCTCCCTGCTACACGTCCCTTTCCCTGTTACTCCCTGCTACACATCTCTTCTCTCCTTGTTACTCCCTGCTACACGTCCCTCCTCTTACTTTTACTCCCTGCTATACACGTCCCCTTTATTTGTGTTACTCCCTGCTACACATCTCTTCTCTCCTTGTTACTCCCTGCTACACGTCCCGTCTCTCCTTGTTACTCCCTGCTACACACGTCCCTTCTTTCCTTGTTACACCCTGCTACACGTCCCTCTTTCCCTGTTACACCCTGCTACACGTCCCCTCTTACTTCCTCTAACGTGTGTCTTTATATTTCCACGTCTAATATATATTCTTCATTAAGTACATGCACGTATTTGACTGACGGCTGCTTTTCTTGTGCATGATTACTGCTGCATGTGCATGTAATTAAAATTCCTGCAGATTATCTTGCTTGTATTTCAATTTTTTTTTTATGATGATCCTGTTTCTCTACCGTAAAAAATTCATCCGATACATAATATTTTTTTTTTTTTTTTTTTTTTATCAAACTATTCCCACTTGTTTATGACACTTCTAAGAAAGATGTGTTATTTCCCTCTAAGTTGTGCAAAAACAAACATTATATTATATTATTATATTATTACATTATAGCTTTAGTTGCTCTTGTGGGTACTCTTTTAATCGACCTATTGCTTGATCCCTTTTTTCATTATTATTGTTTTTGTTACGTCTGCTTATGACATTTTTCTCAGTCTTCCCCTGTGTGTGTGTGTGTGTATTGGTGTGTGTGTGTGTGTGTGTGTGTGTTTATGTGTGTGTGTGTGTGTGTGTGTGTGTGTGTGTGTGTGTGTGTGTGTGTGGTTGCAGCTATAGTATCCTCAGGGGTATAATGTAATGTAATGTATGCATGTCGTTGCGTTAATATCTTTGCTTGTGTGTCCACCGCTGTGTGAGTAATGTGTGTGTATACCCTGCTGCATGGGGCTAAACACACACACACACACACACACACACACACACACACACACACACTAACACACTAACACACTAACACACACACATTATACTCACAAAGATACACATATACACACGTACTGACAAATATATACACAGGTAGCACAGACACATATAAACACACATAAACACACACACATATACACACGTACTGACAAATATACACACAACACGTAGCACACACACATATAAACACAAATACACACACACACACATATATACATACAGTAGATACACACAGATACAAAAGAGTGTGTGTGTGTGTGTGTGTGTGGTGTTTATTCAATGTTCATAATTTTTTCGTGTGCCCCTGGTGAATAAATTTGGTACTTTACTTCTCTATATATAAATCTCACAGTTGTACTCTCGTATAAATAATATCTGCGTATGAAATAGAGCTAGCTAGGTTTACATGTGTGTGTGGACGTGTGTGTGTGTGTACGTGTATGTGTGTGTATGTGGACGTGTGTGTGTGGGTGTGTGTGGACGTGTGTGTGTGTGTATGTGTGGGAGTAAGTACATGAGGTTTTATATATATTTTGTTAATTTTTTTAATGAGAGAGAGAGAGAGAGAGAGAGAGAGAGAGCACCGTGACATGCTAACTTGTGTGTATGTATAATTATATGACTTGTGTGTGTACTAGAATAACTATATGTGAATGTGTGTATGTGCAACAGTAGTGTGTGTGTATGTATGTATATGAGCAACTGTAGCGTGTGTGTGTGTGTGTATAAGCAGCAGTAGCGTGTGTGTGTGTGTGTCTGTGTGTGTGTATATATGAGCAACAGTAGCGTGTGTGTGTGTATGTATGTGTGTTTGTCATCTTAACTCACCCCATTCCGTTTAACTGTTTTGTCGTTCACCTGAGTCACCTCCACATTTTCTCACTCTTTCTTCCCCTCAATTTCTTGTTGCCGGAATGGTTGGTTGTCGTTAATGAAGGCGTAAATAGTTAATGCTTTGTTATAGATGCTATGTAGGCCAGACCAGGTGTGTGTGTGTGTGTGTGTGTGTGTGTGTGTGTGTGTGTAAGGTCTATAGTTAATGCTTTGTTATAGGTGCTATGTAGGCCAGACCAGACCAGGTGTGTGTATGTGTATGTATGTGTGTGTGTGTGTATGTGTGTGTGTGTGGGGGGGGTCGTGTGTGTGTATATAGTAGCGTGTTATTGTTGGTGGTGGTGGTGGATGTAAAACTGGAGCAACAGATTCCTCCAAACTATTCCAAGCAACAGGCCACCATTATATTTTGTTAATTTGGTTTTGTTTCCTGGCATACTTTGGAGGAATCAAGACACAGAATAGAAATACATAACTAATCTTATGTGTTACGTGTGTTTCTTGCGTTATTGTGGATTATTAAGATTTTGTGATATACCGGTAGTTAAAAAGTAAATGTGAACAGAAAAGGTTATTTAATTAATCTCCTTGACCAGATAAATAAATAAATAAATAGATAAATAAATTGTAGTACAGTAATATCTCGGTAAAATATAGCCAAAATAAAAAAAAAAAAAAGATATAGAATTCCCAACATAAAATTTTGTCCTTTAATCAAACTACACAAAACCTCCTTTAATTCCTTTTAACCATATAATATACAACAGAGTTTTTATATACTTTATTTCTGATGCAGTAGTAATCCCTCTCTTTTCCTTTTCCTTTTCCTTTTCTTGGTGGCAGTGTTTCTTGTTTTGACTCTAATTGCTTTTCCCTCCCATCGTCTCTCTCTCATCTCGGTAAAACTCATTCCTTCATCACGTTACCCCCCCCCCTCCCCCCCCCACCAGCCCTCCCTTCCATCTTGACTCACTCCATGCATGTCCTTTGATCTCACACACACACAAACACACACACACATACATACACACACACACACATACTAACACACACACACACACACACGCACACACACACACTTTCTCTCTCTCTCTCTCTCTCTCTCTCTCTCTCTCTCTCTCTCTCTCTCTCTCTCTCTCTCTCTCTCTCTCTCTCTCTCTCTCTCTGATTTCCTTACCCCTTTCCCCTCTCATCGTCATATACATTTTCCTTCCCCCTCTCCCTTATCATATCATTTCCTTTACTCCCCACTCTTCCACCTCTCTTATCTCTTGGAACGCGCTTCCTGCTGATGTAGTCAACAGCAACTCTGTAGATCAGTTCAAGTCCAGATTAGACAAAGTCTTAAACCACCGTCTAGGTGTTTAAGCCGTTGTGTGAGTGTTCCTTGATGGTTTCACATGACACATTCAAGGACGGTCACATACTTGCACAACTAAACCCACAGGTACCCTCTTTGTATGGATCGTAAGGTCTCCAAGGGTACTTCTTTTCCTTGTAACTCCTTGTAACTAATCTCCCTATTTTTCTCCTCCTCTTCCCTCCCTTCCTCTTCCCCAACCTTCCACTTATCTCCTCCCTCCTCACTTTTCTCCTCCTCCTCTTCCCTCCCTTCCCTTCCCCAACCTTCCACCTCCCTTATATCCTCCCTCCCCACTTTTCTCCTCCTCCTCCTCCTCCTCCTCGTTCCTTTTGCGTTCCTTCCAAACCCCTTTTCTTCTTCGCTTCACCTCTGGCCTCTTTCACCCCTTTGAGAAACGTCTCCAGGTCACGTCTGGGGTACTGATTTAGAACGAGAGAGAGAGAGAGAGAGAAAGAGAGAGAGAGAGAGAGAGAGAGAGAGAGAATTTAGTGAAACAGTTAGAAAAGTAGTGAAAGACGAGTGAGAGAGAGAAAATTTAGTGAAACAGTCAGAAAAGTAGTGAAGCAAGGACGAGAGAGAGAGAGAGAGAGAGAGAGAGAGAGAGAGAGAGAGAGAGAGAGAGAGAGAGAGAGAGAGAGAGAGAGAGAGAGAGAAAATTTAGTGAAACAGTCAGAAAAGTATATAGTGAAGGACAAGGAGGAGTAAGAGGAGGAGAAGGAGGAAGAGAGAGGATCAACAAACAGTTTTAGCTTGTGTTAGAACCCTTTCCCTGACTGGCTGGTTGGCTATACCCTCATGCCACCCCTCCCTCCCTCCCTCTCTCCCTCTCAAAACATCAAAATAACATCAAATTATTTTCCCTGCTGGAGATTTACTCTTACGGTTCTCCCAGGAACTCGTAATGTTGCCCCCATCGTTAGTTGCAAGGAGGGGGCGTAGGGGGGGGGGGAGTTAGGATGAGGGGGAGAGGGTAAGGGGAGGTGTAGGAGGAGGAGGAGGAGGAGTAGAAGAGGCGAGTAGGATGAGGAGAAGGGGGGAAGAGTATAAGGAAGAGGAGAAAAAGGAGGGAGGATTGGAGTATAGGAGAAGGAGGAGGATGGGAGAGGGTGAAGGAGGAGGAGGAGGAGGAGGAGGAGGGCTAAGAATATAGGATGGGTGGAAAGGAGAGAGTATGAGCAGTAGGAATGAGTGGTGTGGAAGGTGTGAGGGTCAATGTGAAGGTGTAAGAGAGAGGAAGGTTGGATGGCGAGCAGTGAGTGAGCTATAGGGATAAAAGAGTGGTGGATAAAGAGGTAAGGAACACAAGCACACCGAGAAAGAGAAAAGTGTTGGGGAGAGGCTCACAGTTTTTACACTATACTGATAGAGAATAGGAGAATAATGAGAAAGTAGTAAAAAATAGAAGGAAGGGATACAAAAATGAACGAAGATACATAAATGAACGAAGGAATACAGAAATGAAGGAGAAGGAATTGCAAAAGGGTCACCCACTGTCTTTACACCACTCATAGAAGTTGCGAAAATGGAACAAATAAATAGAGCTGAGAATTTTTTTACTGTACATAGAAGTAGTAAAAAGAAACGAGGATATGTTGGTCAGAGGAGGAGTAAAAAATAGGTTTGAAAAGTGATGAAAATGTGATGAAAGATCGAAATTAGAAGGCAGCGTTGAGTTGATGGTGGTGGTGGTCGAGAATGCATGAATAACTTTAACGTGACAATTTCCTCTTCCTTTCATTTTCCAGACTCCTGTTTGCTTGAATTGGATCATAAGAATTAAGTGTTTTTATTATTCTCCTAACGCTTCAGCTTGTGTTTTGTTGACTTATTGAGTTTACCATTTTCTCTTTCACTCTCTCTTGTTTTCAGTCATCTTTGTTTCCATGATTCGAGTCGCAGTGAATCGTATATTATTGTCCTTTTAGAAATCCATAATGTTGTTTTAAATCAGGTCGTGTAAACATTTGACCGGGTCGTGTGAGGTTGGTTAACTATATACACTTGGTCTGTCACTGTCTTTATCCACAAATACGAGTCTGTTTTCAAAGATGCTGCTGTGTGCGTTTAACCTTCCTGCAAATTGTAGCGTCCCACGATAATCTACGACACAGAAATCTAATCCTGAAACTCGACTTTAAGAGGGAAGAACACTGTTTGTAAATCTATAAAGCAACTATTTCCTAAGATCATTTATGTTCCAAGCAAACAGGCCACCATTATTTTTTGTTAATTAATCAGGTCTTGTTTCTCGGCATATAAACTTTGGAGAAATCAAGGCGCTCTTACAAACCATGCAAAATGTATGCCTTCCACTGTCTTATATATATAGGGGAGATTCTATTGTTGGTGAATTGAAAAGCTACTGATTCCACCTTACTATACCAGAGAACAGACGACCTCAATGGTATTAATAGGGAATGTGTTTCGTGGCATAGTTTAGACTTTAAAGGAATCATAGACCTCCCATTTCACCAACAAAAGTTTCACCACCAGACAAGTTTCATCCCTCCACCATCACCACCATCACCACCACCACACAAGTTCCATCCCTCCATCTTGCCACCACCACCACCACCACACTAACTTCATCCACCACCACCACCACCACCACCACACAAGTTCCATCCCTCCCTCCTGCCTCCCTCCCTGCACCATCAAACACCGAGGGCAAACATTTTCCGCTCGTCTCGTCCTTTGTAGCTGTTGGCGCCCCGGAGTGACAATTTGGCGCCGAAAAGGAGGGTGTTAATTGGTGCACGCGGTCCTGTCGTCACCAGCGGATGGCACTATTTACATGCAGATTGCCCGATGGTGATGTCGCTGCCAAAAACTTTGAACCTTTGGAGAAAAAAAATGTATATATATAAAATGTGCCTGCCTCCGTGTGTGTGTGTGTAAAAATCCATTTCCCAGTATGGATGGTTTGAATATGGGGATATGAATGAGGTATGTGTTGGCATTTTGGTGTCTGTGTGTGTGTGTGTGTGTTTGTGTGTGAAAACACTTTTCTGTAGCTATATGGTTCATTTGAGTATCGATATAGAAGCAAGGTATACATACATACTGTATATGTGTCCGAGTTTGTGTGTTGAAAGGCTATTTCCAGGGATATGATTTTACCTCTCGCTATCCTGGGGTGGCTTATGTTGTATTCACACTCTCTGTATGTGTGTGTGTGTTTGTTTTATTGATGGATGGTTTATAGACGGATAGATAAATAGATAGATTGCAGCGTATATAATTATAAGTAACAAATGTTCTTGGTGTATACAGACTCAATAAAATGTCTTTGAAACGAAACCACAGCGTTGACTTCTTTCACTTCGTTAATTGACAGAGAAACAAACGAACACTATATCATTTAGCTTGTCATATGTGTGTGTGTGTGTGTGTGTGTGTGTGTGTGTGTGTGTGTGTGTGTGTGTGTGTGTGTTATAGTCAGCTTCTCTCCTTCCTTCATCCTTCATCCTCCCATCTCTCTCTCTCTACTCCCCTCCTTCATTTCCTTTTTAACATTTTGTGTGTGTATAGGTCAGTCAGCCTCTCTCTCACTCTCCCCTTCATCCCTCGTCCTCCCATCCCCCTCTCTCTACTCCCCTTTCCTTCCCTTCCCCCTCTTTCTACTCCCCTTTCCTTCCCATCCCCCTCTTTCTACTCCCCTTTCCTTCCCTTCCCTCCCCTTCCTTATATAGCTTTTCATAACTTTACCCAGCTAACCTCACCACCATTAAATATTATCCTCCTAATTGATTGCAGAAAATGTCACTACTTAACCCGAGGTATAATACTTTCTCTTCTACAAACTCAGGGTCCCTTGTTTACCTTTGTCCTCCCTCTCGAATCAACCCCAAGTGGCACAGAACATCAACTTTGAGTAAAATATTATCGTGACGTGATTCCGTGCGTTGAGGGAAGGTGGGTAAGGAGAGTGGGTAGGGTGGGTGGGTAAGCAGGGAGGGGTGTACAGTGATGAGGGTGTAGTGTTGCATGGTGTTGCTGCTCAATGTGGTCCTTTGCAAATTGGTGTGTGTGTGTGTGTGTGTGTGTGTGTGTGTGTGTGTGTGTGTGTGTGTGTGTGTGTGTGTGTGTGTGTGTGTGTGTGTTCCTTTTTTAATTTCAAAGTAGTCCAACACTGAATTAAGTCACATTATAAGGAATGACGGTACGGTTTGTGATAGAATTGTGTTGTGTGCATGTGGTATAGAGCTTGCTGAGATGAAAAGCTAGATGCATGTTTGGCATTACTGGGGTGTTGCATATATTGTCAAAGTGTTTCAGACAGAGGTTGGCGGGAGACGTGGGTGGTGCGGGCAACACAGCCGGTAAGTTAGCAAATGTTCTCCACACTGTTAGTAACTTGCTGCGAAAATAATCAGACTGAAAGACTTATTTGCCCAAAGTTTACCGGCATTTGACACTATTTTTCAATCAGGTGCACCGTGGTCAAGTGTGCCTCACATCTGCTGCTGCCTACACCTTCCCTCCCCCCCTTCCCCCCCCTCCCCCCTCCCCCCCCTCCCCCCCCAGACCCTGAATTATTGTGAAATGTAGGTCGAGGAGGGAGTGAGCCTGCCGGTAATAGAAGCTCTGAGGTTCTGGGTTGAGGGTTGGGAGATGATGGTTTCAGGTGAAGAAAGTTAGAATAAGCTGCGAGATATTGTAATTGATTATTCTTTAAGTGATTTGAAGATTGAGTGCCAGCCAAGGGGACAGATTGAGTGCCAGGGTACAGATTGAGTGCCAGGGTACAGATTGAGTGCCAGGGGACAGATTGAGTGCCAGGGTACAGATTGAGTGCCAGGGTACAGATTGAGTGCCAGGGGACAGATTGAGTGCCAGGGTACAGATTGAGTGCCAGGGGACAGATTGAGTGCCAGGGGACAGATTGAGTGCCAGGGTACAGATTGAGTGCCAGGGGACAGATTGAGTGCCAGGGGACAGATTGAGTGCCAGCCAAGGGGACAGATTGAGTGTCAGGGTACTGATTTCAACCTTGTTAATGTTTATGTATGTTTTGACGAGGCAATTTAAAGAATTTTAAGCAATGTATACACAGTACATACACAGTAGAATATGAATCATGTACTGAATGTATATAATTCAGGTGTGATGTATCTCGAAAATGGTAATGAATGAAAGTAGCAGGAACTTGACTCTGCCTGCATGACGTGTGGTTAGCATGCAGACATATATACTACTACATGCATCACCCTCTATTCACTATTAATTCTCTTGTGTCGAGGACGTACTACGTGATGTGGCAATGCGATACCACACTATAATGTAGGTGTAGTACTAATTTAACACCACATGATACAGGGTTTGATTTTCAGACTTGGGCTTTTATTACTGTTCATCTTGGTAAGTACCGTTGTTGGTGAGAGTTGTGTGGAGGAGTAGGAGGGTCGTCTTGGAGAAGGTAGGTAAGGGAGGGAGGGTCATGCAGTTGTGTGGAGGGGTGTAGGGGTCGTCTTATAGGGAAGGTAGGTAAGGGAGGGAGGGTACAGTTGTGTGGGGGTCGTCTTGGAGAAGTTAAGGGAGGATACAGACAGTTGTGTGGAGGGATGATGGGGGAGAGGGTCGTCTCGGAGTAGGTATAGGTAAATGAGGGAGTTTGCAGTAGTGTGGAGGGGTGTGGGGGTCGTTTCGGAGTAGGTATAAGGGAGGGTGCATGGGTCCAGGAGGAAGGTACAGTATATGATATGTAATGAGAGGTTAAGTAATAACTGCTGACCCCTGATGTAACATGACCCCCTGTATACTCACTCACCTTAAGTAACATAACCCCCTCACTCTCACCTCAAGCCCTACACATATACAGTGAATCCCGTTATGGAAGGAAATTTGAGTATTACAGTGACCAAGTTGATATAGACACTGTTTGCTAGTAAAGGTTTAATTGATTGAACCATTGATTTCCGTGTTTACTGTATTTTTTATCTCCTAAGTGACGTCCCATGTCTACAGTACGTAAAACGAACAGCTGTATATACGAG